>WEIV01008632.1:1265-147282 GCA_013390005.1 Calyptomena viridis | reverse complement strand
TCCCCTGCCCTGCCCGCGCCCCGCTGGGAGGGTGGCCGTGCATCGCGGCCGGCTCGCCGAGCCCCGCGGCTCTCGCCTTCCCACGGGCCCAGCTGCGAGGTTTGGGGAGGGTCGTTCTTGCCCCCGAGGTTGTGGGTGCTGCCAGCCCCGGGCTGGTGTCCTTGAAGCCTTCACGCCCTGAGGACTCTGGCAAGGCGAGATTGGTACCCACTGCGTGGGTCGAGGCTTAGACGGGTTAAAACACGGCCTGGAGAAACACACTTCGAGCCCTGAGAGGGACTTGTACGCCCTGAAGCTTGGCGAGGGATTGTGTGGAGTTTTTACTTTGTCTGATAGGAAGGATTGCTGTTTCCAGAGGGCTCCTTTTGGTCAAAACGACCAGAAAACACAAACGTTTCAGTGAAGGTGAGTTTTAGAAACGCAGCAGGGTTTCTCTTCACCTGGAGCTGAATTCTTTCTCACAGAAGCAAGGACTTGATTCAAGGTCTGGATTGGTCTTCAGAGGCTGTGTTTAATGCTCGGATGAGAAGGTAGGAAGAAGACATGGCCAGGTGGGACCATTTCCAGCTCTCCAGGCTTAATAGGACAGGTTTGTGCTGGCCTGTGTGTGAGGCACCTCTCAGTGAAACAGAAAGTGCTGCAGAGAGGAAGCCAAGTTCCATCAAGTGTTGACTTGATGGAAGCGGCTGTTGGGATATGCAGTGATTCAAGGGCTTGTTTGGTCCAGGGAAAACTGAGCTTCCTGGTATCCTGCTGGTTAAAACTCCAAAGTTTGCTTTTGCAGGTTTGTGATGGTAAAGCTACATTTGTACCCATAGTGAACTTGACTAGTTAATCTTTACTAACTTGCTATTTCCAGCTGAAGCTGATTTGGGAGTTTCCCTCTTGTGGCTCTGTGAAACACTTGGTGTTAATCAGCTGTTTTATCCCTTCTTGCGGGTGACGGGATTTCAGCCCTGGCAGGAGAGGTGTTTGTTTCCCTCTTGAGAATGTGCTTAAGAAGTATCTGGGAAATAAAGTTGCTTCTTTTGGCTGGGCAGGAAGGAGTTCCAAAATATTAAAGTAGTTGAATGCTTTCCTTTAAAAGAACTCAGCCTTAGAGGTTTAGTGCTTCGATTTTCAAGTGGAGTTGACTTAAGTGAGTTCTTGGTGGTTTATAATTTTGATTTTTCTGACCTTGTGGGCTGCAGCCCTTGTTTCTGGGTGCCTCCCTCAGGGTGAGTGTTTTTGGAAGGCAACAACAAAAAAAGAACTCCAGACCAACGAAGTGAACAAAATGAGTTGTGATTGGGTACACTGTTCTAAGCAACTTTACTCTTTCTTACTTGTATTCAGCAATTACTGCTAACCTTCTCACACGGCCTATGGAGCCACGAGGGATTGTCAAAGCCTTTCCCAAGAGGAAGAAGGTGAGGGATGACTCGGGGAAAAGTGTTCCCCCAAAGATCCCAAAAGATGAAGGAACGGAGATACCTGAGGGTAAGTCTTGTGTCCCTTTGGTATGGAATATAATACTCCTACCCAGCTTGTTAACTGCAAATGCTGTTCCCAAAAGGCTTTTCTGTCCCTGAATGTGTTTTCTGTAGAGATCGTGGTCAGCTTGCTTTGGTGTGTCCAGCTGGAGCCCTGCAAAGACTGCCAGTGCCATCAAATCCTATGTGAGATGTAGCCCTGTTGGCTCGGGGCACTTTCTCTTGTCACTGACCCTTGCCCCTGTGCTTTCCTCAGCAGAGTGGCTGAAACCCGTCATCGCCTACGTGTTGCAAGCTGGCATTGGCCAGGCCAGGGCTGAGATTTTCCACAAGCAGATTGTCCACAATGGGGGTGTTGTACACAACCAGCTCTCCTCGGAGGTGACACATGTTGTTGTAGCTGAAGACATGGACTGTGATCGGGCCTTTCGGCTCCTGAAATTAACCAAGCTGCCACCAGGGCTGCAGCTGGTGAAGGCATCCTGGCTGAGTGCTTGTATTAGAGACCAGAAACTACTGAGTACTGCTGGCTATGGTGTCTTTATCCCTCACAGGTATGCAGATGCCACACTGTCACTACTCCCTACAGTTCTTCTGTCCTAAACTGAACAGCGCTAAAATTTGACCTCTGCGCAAAATCTTGGACTGTAACTCCTTACAGCTCCTGTGGGCATGGCTTGAAGTTCTGTGGGTAGCAAAACATGGAATAGAGCTCAGAAGTGCTAACAGAAGTCCTGTTGCTTCCTACAGGTGCTAAGAGCACCTCTTCCTAATCCATCATTGGATAAGGCAGCTCTTCCTTATCCATCAGTGATAACAAGATTTCTTTTTAAAATGCTGAGAATTAAATGCTGTTTCTTATTTCAGATGAAGGTTAGAGAGAAAGTTGCCAACTACACACGAGAGGAAATAAGGAATGGAGCAACAGGCACAGGTTATGATCAAAATGTTTTGGCAAAGTTTTGCAGAGAGTTTGAGGAGGAGGTAGATAGGAGTGGAAGTTGCAGGTCAGTGAAGTAGACTGTGACTGAGGACTTAAGATAAAACCAGAGTAATTAATCTGTGATCTGAGAGAGTACAATTCATGTAGGTTGTTTGCTCCATCCCAAAACATGCAGAAGGATTTCTCAGTCAAAATTCTGATGACTGAGAAGTCCTCATTCTCCTGTACTAAGGCATCTAATCCATGGCAGGTACCTGGAGGAGAGAGAGCTCCAGAAGGAACAGCAGCAGGCCCTGGGCAGTGAAAAGAACCAGCCTCCAGCAGAGGAGGGAGCAGTGAAACCAGATAGTGGATCACAGGTGGAGGATTCCTCACAGCGAGACCTGGGCACCCTTGGACAGCAGCGACTGGCTGAGGTGAGGCTTTACTGCACAGGCCCATCTCCTTGTGAACAGATCCTGCATGCTGCTTTTGCTGGCTAAGAGCATCCCTGCAGGGATACAGTGTGAGATTTTCTCAGCAAAAGGAAGACATTTGCATGCTTCAGTGAGTTGGTGCTGGCAGACTTGGGCTGTGGACATGGTTACTGCTTCTCTTTGTCCTTTTTAGGTGTTAAGAATAGAAACAACACCTCTTAAATTGCTGTTCCCATCAGAACATTTCCAGCTGAAGCAATTCTAGTGCTCTGATGAGGCCAAGGCTCACTCTGGTGATCATATTTCCCCTGCATCCTTTTGAGGAATATTCCCTGGCTGAAAATCTCTCAGGAAGCTGTCTCTGATATTTCATCCTGTGTTCCTGCCTGAGCCATACTGACCTGTTCTCCACTCCTTGGCAAGCACCCTGTTCAGGCACATGTGCAGTGGATCAGGTTGCTACCAGAATGATTGTGGTGCTGTGCTTAAAATAATCTGTGTTGGATTATTAGTGGCCTCTGCTGTGAGTCAGCTTCTCTGTCCTGCTGTTAGCTTTCCTTGCTTTCTCTCTATTTTTGCTTAAGTTTGATGAATTCTTTTTGGGCATTGGTATAATTCAAATCGCTCTGTAGCAAAGTTACCCCAGACATCTTAGGGCAGCAGCTGCCTTGTATTGCTGTATCTGTTTTCCAGCACAGTCCCAAATTTTTGTTTCACAAAATCCTGTAGAGTTACTCTTGGCTCAGGCTCCCTTGCTTTAGGCTTTCTCTTGAATATGTGCAGACTTACTATTCAGTGTGTTCTAGGTAGAGTTGGCTGCTTCTTAACTGCATCACCTTTGCAGTTACCCCATTTTTGCATTTTGTAACTCTAACTCAGTGGCAATTGTTATTAACACATAATGGGAGAAAAGATCTTTTGTACTGTTGTGGATTCCATGGTACCTGCCTAGTTTCTGCTCATCTTATTTACTTTGGATGGTCTGTTGCTAGAGTCTGAAACCTTATTGCCCTTTTTTGTTTAAATCCCCTGAAGCAGTGATGCTTCCTATTAGTCAGTGCAGAAAAGCCATATTTGTAGACATTTCAGTAAAATCCCTTGTCCCAAGCTTAGGACTGTGTGAGTTTGGGGAGGAGAACCCATGGGATATGCTTTAAAGACAGTACCAACCACTTTTGAAAACCAGATACAACAGTAAAGCTGAAACTAAGTTTAGAAGTAGCTTCATTTAAGCACAGAGTCTTTTTCAGCTTGGATGGATGTTTGTTCTTTAGGAAATGAAGAGTATGCCAGTGTTCCGTACTAAACAGGGACTGCTCTGGGAGTTCTGCCTGTGGATGTAAACTCCTGTGAGGAATGTGAGGAAGTCCAGTTACCAGTCAGACTGTAGCAATCACTTTGTGACTGGCATCAGAAGCAGTAGTTCTCCGCAAGACAGCCTCTGCAAGCAGTGCCTGTTACTCTCTGCCTCCCTCTCAAGTAGCCTGTCACCTCAGCTACTGGGCTTCAACTGGCTCCTGTGCTGTGCTCCAGACAAACCATCCCAGTGCATCCCAGTCTCACCCACCAGCTCTAGCAAATTGGCTGCTCTAGGATCCTGGAGTATCTTAGGAGCTAATGGGATTAGTTAGTTTTGTGCATGAGGTTGTAGAATCCATCCGCTTTGTTGGCAAAGCATAGAAGGACTTCAAGTGCACTCTCACCTATGTGACACTGCTGGCTCAGAGGATGGGAATAGTATCCAGCTCCAGCTGCAGAGTTCTTTGCACTGAGGTTGGATAACATGCTTCTTAAATGCTTCTAACCTATCTAATAGGGATTGCTAACCTATCTGAGCACTTGGAGGCTTTGCTGCCCTTAGAAGGAACAGCATCTTAAGGTAGTTGTGTTTCAAGGCAAATAAAACTGCCTTAGTCTGTCAAATCCTCAGTCTGACCCAGTTTTCAAGGCTATAAAACAAGATTACAAAGGGGAAACATCCTTCCTCTTCTTCCTAAAGACTTCAGTTCTGCATCTTGCAGGAATTGTGTCTCCAGACCTCCTATCTCCTTAGCCAGAAAACCCAGAGGTTATAAGGATATGGCTCTGACTTAGGTTGACACTGCAGAAACTCATAACAGCACTTAGTGTGCTGCACGTAATTACTAGACTGATCCCAAACTGTCCTGTGTCATTCAGGGTTACTTCCACAACATAGAAGCTCTTGGATCTTCATGGATTCCTGTGTTTATAGAGGGGGACCCTAGGGAGCAAAACAATCTACAAAGCCTCTGTGCAGCTTCCCACTTTTTTCTCCTTTTGTTCTTTACCTGAAGCCAAGGCTCATTGTTTCTTAAGTCTACACAGAGGCATCCTAATGCTGAGGGTATCAGCAAATGCATACATTGATTCTTCTGTCACTGAGGAATGTGGAGTCCTTTGTGTCATTCCTTCCTCCCTTTTTTCTCTTGCAGATAGCCATGGGGAAAATGGGGGGGGGTTAATTTACTACTCTGTTAGGATTTTGAGTTTGTAAACTGAAAACGGAATTTGGTGCCTCTCTCCTGTCATCTGCATCACAGGGTGGAAGGTGCAGAATCTGAACGTGAGAGATATGTCTATTCAGCCACCAGACAAGTGAGAGGTTTCCCAGTGGGACTAGGGAGTCAGGATCTCTGTCAACCAGGGATTTTGGCATTACCATACCTTGCTGCTGGCAGCAATTGCTCAATCAGTGTCATATCTCAGTTAGGTCTCAGGGGCTTGGCTGTAGGAGGTGCATGTGTGCTTGGATCACAGGTGGACATCAGCCTAGTGTCCTGTGCTACGTGAAATATGCATGTAGCTTCGAGGAATCCATGTGTAGCTTAAGATGTGAAGAGCTGTGGTGTGCATAAAACCAGCCATTTCTAGAGGTGGCAGTTGGAGCACTACATGCCCAGGAGGTTGGTTATTGCTCTGACTTCCTTGTCTCAGAAGTAGCCTGTGCCAAGGGGACATATGTGAAGCATGCACTTATTCTCACATGGCTGCTTTTCTATCTCTCCCTAAAGAAATACTCTGATGATGAAGACAGTGAAGGAGAAGATGCTAGTGTCACCCAGGGAGATCTGGAAGCATTGATTTCTGGCCGCTACCCTGTGAAATCATCAGAGGAGACCAGTGACAGCTCTTCCACAGTTGCCCAGCCTCCCAGCAAGTGGGTTTGTGCCCAGTCTTCCAACAGCAAGAAGGAGAATCACAACCAGTGTATCACAGAGAAGCTGGAAGTGCTGGCAAAGGCTTACTCTGTCCAGGGGGACAAGTGGAGAGCTCTGGGCTACTCCAAAGCCATCAATGCGCTCAAGAGCTACCATAAACCAGTCACCTCCTACCAGGTAAAACATCTTCCCAGTATGGTGGAGCAGGGAGATAGACCTTCAATGGAAGTTGTGTAGCAAGTGCAAATTGGGATTCATTGACCACCTGCAGTGTTTTCAGAACAGCAGAAATTGGAATCTGAGCCTTTTAGGGCTGGATCTGGGCACTCAACAGATAAATGCCTGCCTTGGGCACAGTGCAGGCACCTTCCTCTTTATTATCATCAGCCGGCCACCATTTGAGATTGTATATAAAACTAACTGGATCTGAGCTTTATGGACTGTGGCAGCCCAATAGTTCAGCGTTAGTGTTTCAGTCCTATTCTTCATGCTTCTCCTTTTCCACTTGAATTGATGAGCCTCTGTAAGCCTGGGCTAGTGAGGAAACTGTCAGGCAGAACTAGTCCTGCCACTTACCAATTAGTGATCAAATGACTAACCAGGCTATGGGTGAGTAGGAGCTCCCCAGCTTGTCTGTGATCTTCACTTTTCCAGTAGCAGCTCTGTTTTTTTCTAGGAAGCCTGTAAAATCCCTGGGATTGGGAAGCGGATGGCAGAGAAGATCCTGGAGATCTTGGAGAGTGGGCACTTGCGCAAGCTGGATCACATCAGTGAGAGTGTGCCTGTGCTGGAGTTGTTTTCCAACATCTGGGGAGCAGGGGTCAAGACAGCTCAGATGTGGTACCAGCAGGTGAGTTCAGTGCCTTACACAAGAGGCTCTCAAACTATGGCTTGGAGACTGCTGCTGAGGCAATAGTTTTTAATTGCCAATATCCACAGATTTGAATCTGCTGCTTTTGGGAGAAACTGTAAGGCTGCGTGTGTTTGGGGAGAATGAAGTGCACCTGGCTGAGACTTGAATTTGGGTGCTGGTAGAGGACAAAGATGTGGGGGGAAGCAGTGAGGGACACACTGGCTCTTTTGTAGTAATCACTTCTTGGAGCTCATCTCACACTGCTTTTGAAAATGATGCTGCTAAGAGCCAGGCTTGAACCAGGGCATCTTGTTCATGAAAGCTCCAGATCCAGTTGCTGGGCTGTTGGCCTGGCTGTCTCCTGTAGCTGTCAGAGCAGCCATCCACCTTTGTCTGGAGGTTGCAAAAATGAGGTTGAAGTCATTATGCAAACAGGAGCAACCCAACCCACTGGGTAACTTCCTTCTTTAAAAACAGTTTTGTCTCCTGAGTACAGAGCTAATGAAACCTGGTTTCCTGTAGTGTTTGTTTTCTGGCTGGATTCTTTGCTGTCTTAAAAATATTGTTGTGTTCATGCTGTAGACTTTCCCTTATTAGGGTGTTATGGGTGTTGTTCCTTCAGCTGCATTACTTGTTTTCCTTCAGGCTGTAGGAACACCATGCCTTAAGAGCAGAAGCCTTCTGTCAGGTTTAGTTAAGATTCAGAGTCATTGTGGGGTGGAGATTAGAGGTGTCTGTGGGTAGTGGGATTGCTTAAACCCCTTCTTTTAGGAATAGGCCCTAAGTGTTCTCTACATGTGATCTCAGGAGCTGTGACTGTCTTGGACTTGAGACAGCTTAAATACAAACCTTGGTGGAAAGTATTTGAAGAACAAAGTCTTGGTAGACGTTTGAATATCATCACATGGTCTGCACTAGGGTTTCCGGACGCTGGATGATATCCGCACCAAGGCGACTCTCACCAGCCAGCAAGCTGTGGGACTGAAGCACTACACGGATTTCCTGGAACGCATGCCTCGGGAGGAAGCTGCAGAAATAGAGCAGACAGTGAGTAGCTCAGCCCTAGGCCCCCAGAGTGGAGTACTTGCTGGGACATGACAGGAAGGCACATACTGTGAAAATGTCCCTCTCTGTTACAGCTGAGCTCTTCAGCCTCTCTCTGAGCAGGGACACTGCTTGGAGGACCCTTTTTGGGCATGGGCACACAATGCACCTACTTTGCTCCATAAGAAGGTTCAGTTTGGGTGCCTAGCAAGGAGGAGGATACTTCACAGATTCTATACACTGCTTTGAAAAAGGCTGCAGGTGGCGTGGTGGGGAGAGCAGGTTCCCAGCTCCTCTTTCCTGCCTCTCATCCTGTCTGAGATGTCTGCTTTCAGCCGAAGTCTACCTGGTGCTGCTTCTCCAAAGGAAGCTGTGAGCACCCTCTGATCTGGTTGTCAGTGGGAGGACAGAGGGTGGATATCCTTGCTGGAAGCAAAGGGGATCCAAGTTGCAAATGGGTGCTGCTTGCCCTAGGATGCCGTGGCACTCCAGGATTATGGGGTGCTAAACCAGTGTCCCCTAATGTGAGCAGAGAACCTGGGACACACTGTCATTGCTTCCCCTGTGCTCTCCGATCACCATGGAAGCAGCAGCCAGCGTGACCCTGTCACTCGGCCACAGGGCCTGGTCATGAATAATACACTCCTGCCAGGCTCCTGCTGGGGTGTCAGTCCTGTGTGCCAGATTAGTCATTTTGGTGGTGAGTGGACCCTTTCCCAGGCAGGCTGAGCTGAGGAGCTGGCTCTTGGGAGTGGGTCTATTGTTATCTTGATGGGATTACTGTGCTCCCCTCCATACACAGGCACACACCTCTGATCCAGGCACAGGAGAGAGAATGAAGGATTAGTCACTGTCTGTGCTGCCTGTCACAGTGAGATCTGAGGAGCTTTTAGGCTCTTGGGTGGGGCTGGGAGTTTTCTAGAAATCTTCATTTAAAGCCAGAAGGGGGGCAAGGATACCAGAGGAGGGTTTGCTCTGCATGAGAAAGGCTTGTGGCTTCTTGGAGCACCTTTGGGGCAAAGGTTAATGGGTTTATCTCTTGCTAATGAAGGATGATCCTCAAGAGTGACAAGGGGCTGTGGACATGGACACTGCCTTGCTGAACCCCAGCCTCTGTGATGGTCTCATCACCGGGAATTGCTGAGCCCCTCATTATTTGCTGCCAGCAGGGTGATTGGCACAATCAGAGCAAGAATACTTTAGGCCCCCAAGACCCTGGACAGGACTTTCTTAAGCTTTTAATGAATGAAGCCATCAGAATTAGCACTGTCAGTGCAAAACAGAAGCTGGGGTCCAACCTGGAAGGAGGACCTCCAGCATTAGGAGAAATTCTGATTATATGTGTGTGATTGCTGGCAGCAGCAGGTTGGCATCTATTTGATCTAAAATGCTGGGACAATTGTGCTTTTTCTGAGTCAGGAAGGCCAGTTCTCCTGCAGAGTCAGAGCCCCTGCCAGGAGTGAACTCCAAGGGATACTCACAGTGTTTCTGCTGTGTTAATTCCTGCTGAGACTCCATGAGCCCATCCCTTCTTCTGATCTGGGACCTGTGACTCTCTTCTGTTGAACTGATTTTTCTCTGTGGGCAGAGCTGGTGAACTTTCTGCTCCTGGCCCACCAGGCAGCTGAAAAATCTCTTCTGTCCTGCTGTCTCAAAAACTGAAGGCTCTGAAAGCTTGTGCTCTTCTTTGCCCCTTCAGCAGTGCTGCATCTTCCTGATTGTTCCAACCCAGCTCCAGCCCAGTGCCCCCAAGAGCTGATGATTGTATAGTGTGGCTCACCTGTCTCCTGACAGCAGACCAGCCTTCTCGTGGGGGCAGTGTGCCATGCCTGCCAAGTGTCTGCTCTGTATGGAGACCCTGGAGGTGCAGGGCAGGCCTCAAGGCAGGCACAAGATCCTTGATGCTGCTGTGATGGAGAGCGTATGAAGAAGCTGGTCTCTGACTCCTCATCCTTCTTTCTCTTCTTGGAGGTCAGACAAGCTGCCCTGGCCCTGAAGCCAGGGCTCCTGTGTGTGGCATGTGGCTCCTACCGTCGGGGGAAGCCCACCTGTGGAGACGTGGATGTGCTGGTCACTCACCCAGATGGGCAGTCTCACCGTGGGGTGTTCAGCAAGCTGCTCGACAGCCTCCACAAGAGCGGTAAGAGGGCTGGGGGCAGGCACGTGGTGCTTGAAGGTGTTTTTGGCATGGCCAAGCCAAGGAGGCAATGAGGTGAATGGCATTCATTGGAGGACAACTGATCACTTTTCCCAAGGACAGAAAGTCTTGTTAGTCCTTAAAAGGACTGTCCCTAGTCCTGGCCCCACTGAATTGTTAAGGAGGGAGTATTGCTGAAGGTCGGCATGGCTTCTGTCTGGGTGAGGCTGTCAGAGCCTGGACTGGGTTATCCTTGGTGTCCCACAGCCCATTATGAGACATCTGAACTGCCCTGCGGACAGTGGGTTGTTTGGCATGGGAGTGTCAGTCTCTACCATTCAGCTCCTCATTGCCTGTTCTCTGTCCCCAGGCTTCCTTACAGATGACCTGGTGAGCCAGGAGGACAATGGTGATCAGAAGAAGTACCTGGGGGTGTGCTGCCTGCCTGGGCCAGCGCGGCGGCACCGCCGGCTTGACATCATCGTGGTGCCTTACAGGGAGTTCGCCTGTGCCCTGCTGTACTTCACCGGCTCCGCTCACTTCAACCGCTCCATGCGGGCCCTGGCCAAGACCAAGGGCATGAGCCTGTCGGAGCACGCCCTCAGCTCGGCCGTGGTGCGAGGCCCTGGAGGTGTCAAGGTGTCGTCTGGCCATACTCTGCCCACTCCCACTGAGAGAGATGTCTTCATTCAGCTGGGGCTGCCTTACCGGGAGCCCTCGGAACGGGACTGGTGACACGCTGTGCTTACCAGCACCCTGGGCCCACTACGATGCTGCTGTTTTGAAGGGTGGTGGTTTCCCTGGTGCTGCTTTGTGGTGACTGCAGACTGAGGAACATATCCCAGCAAACTGGGGCTGCTTGCAAGTGTGAGGCCCTGCTACTTGGAGAGCTGTCTGGCTTCCCTCAGCAGAGGCTGTGAGCCGAAACCACAGTGGAAGCACATCAAGGCAGCCTCTGACTACCAAAAGGGCTCACTGCTTATTAGCTACTCTGACCAGCTTCAGAAGGCTGGGTTGCAGAGCCTTGTCATCCAGCCCCTGCCAGTGCTTGGAAACAGAAGTGGGGTGCATCATCTTCTGTGTCTGAGCACAGACACCAAAATTTCTCTCCTGAGCTATGAATGAAGGCAGCAGGGATCTAGCTTGGCCCTGGAACAGACTTTCTCCCTTCTCACTGCTGCTGGCAGCTGCTACTGTGGGAATCACGAGGGGTTTGTTCCCCTGTGCTGCTGCTGTGTCCTTCCATGTGAGCTGGCATGTGTCCTCTGGTGGATCCCACTGCATGCAGCCAGACTGCTCTGACTGCCACCAGAGCAGACTGCCACTGAGGTGCTGTGTCTGCTTGCTCCCAGCTTGTCGTGTGCTGAGGGTCATCCAGATCCACAGAGAGCCCGGGTCTGGCCCTCTCCTTTCCTCTCAGTGCAGGAGAGGAGTGGACCTCACAGCTCAGGGAATTGTGCTCAGGAAGGGTGTGAATGTAATTGCACTGAATGTAACCCAGCTGGGCTGTGTGTCTCTATGTAGAAGGCATGGAGGCAGAGAGAAATACAAGGAGATAGTTAAGTTCTAATTTGGGCAAATTAGAACTTAATTAGTTTTCCCCTTTTTTTGTGTGTAGAAGCCATGGAGTTTATCTGGTCTTTGTTTAGGGAAAGTGTGTGTGTGTTCGTGTAGGCATGTGCATGTGGCTGGCCCTGCCAGTTCCATGGGAGTGAATTTTACATCTCAGGAAACCTTAACTATTTTATATACTGGAGGTGAATGTGCCAGAGACGTTCAGTGCTCTGTTTCCATTACGGATATTGCAGTGGCTCCTCCTGGCAGAGGTGCTGCTGCCAGAGGTGCCATGGTAGACATTTCTGTGCCAGGACCCCAAGGCTCTTGCTGTCGTCTTGTGGGAGACCCAGCCCCCCCCACTCTGCACTCTGCCCTGTCTTTGTCACATACAGTGACAAGCTGGGGCAGGCACAGGGACATTAAACCTGGTGGGTTTGCACAGTTCCTCACTGCACCGTTGGCCATGGCTGCTGGGCACCAGTAGTGGGGCTGGGCCTTTGCTGGGGAGGCCCTGACCCCAGCAGTGGCATTTGTCAGCTCAGCCTTTCTGCTGGGCACCTGAGGGAAATTAATGTCTTCTGGCATGTCTTGGTGGTTTGAAATTTGAAGTGTAATAAATCCCTTCTCTCTTTTCCCTTGCCATCTGTCTTTTTGCTCTCTGCACTGCAACTGTTGGGACCTTCCCCTCTGGCTGATGAGGAGCTCCTCCCATGCTGGCCCATTTCCCTGGTTTCACTAGAGTCGGGGAGAAGGCAATGGAGACCTTCATGCTGTTGGATCAGCACTTCTGGCTCTCTGGGCAGGAAGTTGCTGGCCACCATCCTCCCCTGGCAGAAAGAGACCTGGCTCTGTCCTGGCATCAAGCTCGCCATGTGGCTGAGCTGGGACTGGCTGTTCCCAGAGAAAGGAGCCCCTGAGCTCTGAGCCTTGGGCTGAGCTCTTTCTTCAAGTATTGAGTCAGGAAGGGATTGCTGTCAGCTTTTCTGTATCCATTATATGGTAGGTCATGTG
Organism: Calyptomena viridis; assembly: GCA_013390005.1. Taxonomy (NCBI): domain Eukaryota; kingdom Metazoa; phylum Chordata; class Aves; order Passeriformes; family Eurylaimidae; genus Calyptomena; species Calyptomena viridis. The sequence continues at coordinate 134,670 of WEIV01008632.1, read as the reverse complement.
GGAGTTGGCTGCTGCTCTGTCTCCTGTCCTGTGACTGGAGCACTGCTGAGTCTCTTGAGCATGGAAATGTTTTGGTTGTCCAAGGGGAATGTGAACAGCCTGGAAGCCAAGGGAGCACATGGAGATGAGCAGCAGGAATGATTGGCTCAAAAGGGAGATGAAGAAGCTGGCAAGGGACAGGGGCTGCTGAGCCACTGGACAGGAGGATGGGTTATCCAGGAGAGGGAATTCACCTTCAGATCAGGGACCTGTAAGGTGCAGGGAGAGTAGTTTCTCTGCAGGAGGGCTCTGTGGCCCAGGGACCACTTCAGGGGGAAGGGGTCACCATCCTTAGGATCAGCCAGGTTAGGCTGGACAGGGCCACAACTGGCCATGTCCAGGCCTGGGGATACTCCTGCCCCACAGACTCCCTTTCCTTCCAGTGGTGCTGGGAGGATCCTGGAGACTGCTTTATGGCTGACAGGCTTGGGCTGGGGTAGGGAGCAGAGTATAGGGCTGCTCACCCCTGTCCCTTGATGAGCACGGGTTTGCCTCCAGTTCTGGATGACAGGGTGAGCTGTTCCCAGAGGGCTGGGGCTGCCCCTCCAGGTGGGGCCATTTGCTGAAAGCATCAGTAGCAGCTTGGGAGATGTGGCACTGTTGGCCCCCAACTCCTTCCCTTTTGTCACCCCCTTCTCTAGGGCCACAATTCACACCCAGATGCCAAAGGGGTGCTGCAGCAGCACATCAAAGCCTTGACACTGCTGTTAGTCCTACTTTTACTTGAGGGGAGGCCAGACACAGGGATGTGTGGGGCCAGAGCTCCTCAAGAGCAGGACTTTGTGCTCAACCCCTTGGCAAAAGGCAGTGAAGGTGGCCCAAATACATGTATGGTGGACACACATGTCATATGAAGGCCACTAAGGGAGGAATCCTGCCAGCCCTTTGCTCTCAGGGAAAGAGCCTGATGTCTGTCTGTCCCCTCCCACCCCACAAATCCTTGCCCTGGAGCTTTAGAGCGGGCAGAGGGCCCTCCTGTGGCTATCTGCAGCCAGATGGGCCAAGGATGGATAGGAACCATGCCCCTTGAATGCAGCTGCAGGGAATGAAAGGGGCAGGAGATGAAGGAGCACGACCAGGAGCCTGTCCAGAGCAGCTGTGTGTGACATATCTGGATGCTGAAGGCTATCGCTTCTCCCTCATCCTGTTGCAAGCCCAGGGAAGAAACATGGGAGGCTGAACTGTGCTGCCCACTGTGAGTCAGCCCAGCCCTGGGCAGAGGGGACAGAGTTTCCCCCCACATGCTCCTCTTTATGCTCCTAATCCCTGCCCTTGCAGCAGGGCAGGACTTGGCCATCCCCTCATCCCAGCACATCTCCCACCTCTTGTAAACCACAGCATGCCACACTTGGGAAGAAGATAAAAGAGATGGGGCTCCTGGGGTTCCTGGGAGGAGTCTCAGGATGGGTGCAGGCAGAGTGAGCAAACATGGTTTTAGGCATTGCTAATGAGGTGTTGCCTGGTTTCTGCTTCCCGTGAAAGGGCTTCAGCTATTCCCTCTCTCCAGCTCACCCCCTTCCCACCCTTCCTGGCTGTGAGTCTGATCATCCTGAAAATTAAAAATAAACCAAAATGCAGCAGCACTTAGAGATTGAATGGAAAGTCAGGGAGCTGGGACAGACACACAGCCTCTGCCACAGAGCTCGTCACTCCCATTCTGGCATCTCTGCACCCCCAAGGTGAGCCCAGATCAGGGGCTCAGGCGATTCCTGTCCCCCCAACAACATCTCTCTGCCTCTCAGGGTAGAAGGAAGAACAAGCCTGGATCAAGTAAAAGCTCTGAGCTTTAGGCAGCATTTCCCAACCTTCTCCCTATCCTGTGGGAAGGACACCCATACTTAGCAGCCACGCTCGTCCTGGTGCAGGGGTGGGAAGGGGCTGGGGGAAAGGGGGTGCAGAGGGGGTAGTTTGGCCTCTAATTCTGGCACTTTGTATTCATGAGTAAATATTTGCTAATGGCAGCACGGCCAGGCAAATGTAGGGGAGCTGCTGCTCCCCCCGCCGGAGCAGGCAGGGAAATGAATATGAATTTATCATGATTAGGTGAACCCAGCAGGGAGAGCGGGAGAGAGAGGGCTAGGCAGGGAGGGGGCGGGTGAAGATGGATCTGTGCAATAAAATTAAATAAGGACACCAAATAGAGTCACTTCTCACGCGCTCGCCCGCCCTCCTGCGTGCAGGGCCTCTCCTGCCTCCCGCGCTCCTCTGGCTTTGCTGATTTCTCTCTTTCCTCGAATTTATGAGGCCAATTATGAAGATGAGGTTGGAAGTTCTCGGAAGTTCACTAAATGCAAAGTGCAGTCCCTGCTGTTCCCATCAAATTAATTAACCAAGCGCTATTGATGGTCGGGGTGACGTCGGTGCAGTGTGGAGCATGAGGGAAGAGCTGCTGGGCCGCAGCTGAGGGGTCTGGCTGGGGGACAGAGCACCCTGGGGGGCATCCTCGGGGCCAGTGGATGCAGAGCAAGAGCCCTGCCTGGGCAGCCAGTGGGCAGTGGGATCTAGGAATGCAGCAGGGGAAGCACCCTGTGCCAGGTGCTGGTGTCATGCTCTGTATCACAGTCCATTTCCAGCACTGTTTTCTCTGGCTGGAGTAAGATCCAGCCTGGTGATGGCAGAGCTGCCCTGATGGGAACGTGGCGTGGACACATGCCAGGATGCTCTGCCATGTCCTGTGGTGGATGCCACAGCAGTGTCTTGTGATCAGCATGACATTGTGATCTGCAAGACCAAAGCCAGGAGCCAGTGCTCTCTTGGGATTGTCCCTCCAGCTGGTGGAGGGATGCTGGCCCCAATCCCATGGGAGTGGTTTGCACAGGGGCTTCATGATTGGTAGACAAATGACTTTCCCTATGGCTTAGCAGTGATGTTACAGCCAGGACAGGCCTAGCGATGCCTTCCCATGCTCCCTGCATCCCAGAAGTCCTCTCTGCCTCAGTTTCCCTGTTTGTGCTATAGGAAACAACCTGCCTGGTAGGATCCCATGAGCAGAGTGTCCTGATTCCACACAACCCCTTGGCCATCCCTAACCTCTGTGTGTAGCAGCCCAACTGCTGGGCTCTGCCAGTGCTTTGCCATGGGAGCAGCAACCATCTGCCTAAATCACACCAGCTCTTATGTGCCTGAAATAGCTTGTTGTGTTATCCTCTCCCAGAGAATGTCTTTTGCAGGGAGTTGTCTCCAACATGACCCCCACGTCTGCCCTGTCCCATGGTGCTGTGGTGCCTCCTCTGTGCTCACTCACTGCAGGTGTGAGCAGCTGGGATGCTGCAGAGGTGCTGCAGCGAGAAGGATGTGAGCCCGTGGGCTGCACAGGTCCATATCAGACAGCCCTTCCTCTGCCTGCCTCGGATGAGGGGGAAGTTCACTTTCAGCAGGTTGCAGTTGCTTAGCTAAGTCTTTCAACACTGGGTGTGCTACAGTGAGTGCCTGAGCCCATAAAAGATACCATGCTGAAGATCTGGTTCAAACCCAACTTCACTCCCCATGCCACACTGCCACTCCGTACCTCAGTTTCCCTCCTTCTTGCAGCATTTCCTGAGGCTGTTTGTTCTTTCCGCAGGGTTTGGTTTTCACTGTCACTGGGTACAAACAGCATCCCAGTTCCTGAGGATCCTTGGTAGCATTTAGTGGCTGTGAGATGGAGCCAAATAAAGGCTGAGTTCTCACCCCCAAACCAGCCTTGTTTTACACTGAATATATGTACTGGAAGACTCCCTGTTTGCACCATCCTGGCACAGAGATCATCCCTTGTAGTGCCACGGGCTCCTGACTTAAATCCTTTTGCTGTTGCTGGCCAAGCAAACCAGCTTGTTTGAGGGGTAAAAGATGCAGGCTGTGCCCTTAGATCAGGGCTCTCACAGAGGCAAAAGAACACAGGGGGCCAGATCCGAGCATCCCTGCATGTGCCCAGCTCCTGGCACGGCTCTGGCTGCATTCCTCCACCATTCTGACTTCTGCTTCTCTTCGCTGGCTTCATTCCTGTCCCGGTGATCAATGGGCTCTGGTTGGGCTGGAAAACAGCACAAACAGAGGCATTTACAAACCCGCTGTCTCTCCAACAGGGCCATAACTCAGGCTCCCCGTCACCGTGGGGAATGGGAGTCAGGAGCTCCTGCTTCGGTGGCAGCAGCAGAGCCGACATTTTTCCTCTTGTGGTAAATGCGTTACTTGGGGATAATTTACCTGCTTACGTCAAGTTTTAAAAAGAAATAGACTGGCTGCTCTGCAGCTCCTGACACTCACAGTGTGCGTGCATGGACACATATGTCTACCCAGAGAAAAAAAATCACCTGAGCTGAAAGGAGTGGTTTGCAAACACCTGCACTTTAGGGCTGCAGCCACTGCGTGGAGTCCCCGGTGTCTCATACTGAGTCTGAGCTCTCGCCACGGTCTGTCCCGCATTGGAGTCTCGAGGGTCTGCGGCCACCCGCTGTTTCTGGCAAGGCTGCCCACCTGCACCAGGGGCTGCTTGGGGCTGAGAGCCTCACGTCCCTCGCAGTGTGCCTGGAGCATCTCCTGCCCCCACTTCTTCTCCTGGGCATCGGATCGTGGGGTGTATGGGGGATGCCCTGTCGTCCTTGGGTGAAGTCCTGGCTGGGGACCCAGGGAGCTGCTCCCGGCCGGCTTTGGCAGCCGCCACCGTCGCCGGCAGCAGAGGGAGCTGGAGGACCGGGGATCGCAGCACGGGTAGGCAGAGGGAGGCTGGGCTGGGCAGCTGAACTAGCCCTATGGCGGGAGAGAGACCGCACTCCATCCAGATCCTCTCACAGCAGGGCAGCGGGAGGTGCCCCCAGCCGTCACACTGTCCCCTCAGCCCTGTGGTGTCACGTCTCAGACACGTCACCCCTGGGGTCACCCAGCTCTGTTGAGGGCACCTTGCGAGCTGGCCCTCTATCCCGTCTCTGGGCTTTTAGGGGCTTAGGCTCTCTGCTTCATTCTGGGGAGCCGTGTAGCTTGTCTCCACCCCACAGTCCTTTGTCCCCTCCTCGCGACCAATGGCACAGTGCTTCTCATCAACCGAGGCCCTGCTGGAGGGACAGCAGTGTCACTGGGGAGTCTGGCTGGATGTAATGGGGAGGGGAGGGTAAGGCCTCCATCACTGGGAAGCATCCCAGGACCAAGGTGGGAGGGGGCTCCTGCAGCACGTGGTGAGCACCTGTCACTGCCGTCCCTGGTCTCCTTGTCCGTAGGGAGCTGATTTATGTCTGGGGCAGCCTGTGCTGAACTCCTGCTTGTGCTCAGGCATTATAACTAATGGTAGGTCAGCGGAGCTACAGCAAAAGTGAAGTGGCTTGTATTAGCCAGGGAGGGTGGGCACAGGATGGGGGCTGCTGAGGATCCCAATTTCAAAGGCACAGCTACCCAGAGCAAAGGACAGCAGGGCTGGAGCAGATGTAGCTCCTAGTTTCTCCCCCTCCACTCCGTACCCTGCTCCTGACCACGGTCTCTTCCTGACCACATTCCCCTGCTTTAACCACAGGGTGTCCTGGGTCAGTAGCATCAAGCCTGGAGACGTGGGTCCTTGTTGGGGGGCAATGGAGTCACCCATGAACTCATGGCTTCATGAACATCAACAGCAAGGGCACTAGGTACATGAGCCCAGCCCCTGCCCAGGACTTGTGGGATGAGGAACCACGTGGACCTGACACAGGTACACCAGAGTGTGAAGTCCAGTTAGTGGCCTCAAATGTCCCAGCCTGGTCTGTTGCTCTCACCTCCATGAGCCTTGGAGTGCAGAAATCTCCTGTGGAGGTTGTACTCCTCCTTCCCCCCGTGACACAGGTTTACCTGCAGGTCCTAAACCCTCTGTGCACATGGGTCCTGTGTCACTCAGCCCCATCACAGCACACTCTCTGTGTGTTTCAGCAATAAGCCTTGTTTGTTTTCCCAGCTGGATTGGATAACCAGGCCAGCATGTGGCCAGACTATGGGAGCTGAGCTCTGGGGACAGCTTTATCAGCTGCCACCCTGCCTGCAGCAGCTGCTGAGGTGGGACCTTCAGTGCAGCTGTAAACCTGAGTGTTCATGTACCCACTAAGCATCTGGTCCCCATCATGGGATGACACCAGCCTGATCTGCCAGCTTAGGTGGTCTGAGTGGATTGAGAAGAGCCCTTGGGGGTGGTACAAAAAAAAATCCCACTCCTGGCCACACACTGAGCTCCCCTCTGTTTGGCAGTAAGAGAGAACATTTTAAAAAATGGCAAGAGCACAAGAACAAGGTTACTGGTTCCTGAAGCTCTGTGGGAGCATTTGCATAGTACAGTGATTCCCTCACTGTCCTGTTCTTGAACTGGACCCAAGTGTACCCTAGGGGTGACACTGCCATGGTTAATGTCATTGATGTGCCTCAGACTGGGATTCTCCTGCTTCAGCAGGAGCCCGGTTGTGCTCAGGCTGTGGAGGGGAAACTGGGAACAAACCCGACCCTGGCCCTGTAGCTTGGAGTGCTTCCACCCCTTGACTGCACTGCAGGAGCTCCCTGATTGTCCAGTCTCCTGATTTGGCTTTATTTTGACAGCAGGAGCTCTCTCTACAGAATGATCCCAGGGGCACAGCAGGGTCCTGAGGCTCAGAGACTGACCCTGCCCTGAAAACTGCATCCCCCCAGATCTCTGCACAAACCTCTCCCTTAAGATCATGTCTGAGATGGGCTTTGACAAATTTTTGTACTGCTGTGACTGGTCTTGCCTAGACTTCAGGTTGATGCTGCTGTGCAAGAGCTTTGCTGACACCTTGACTTTGCTCTCTGATAGGGAGGGGAGAGAACATAGAAAACCATATCTGAGTAAGGCACGAGGATTTTCCCAGGGATAAGCAATATCTGCCTGCCTGTGGTGGGAAGGGCTCATTTTTTGTGCAGTCTTGCCAAGAGCTGGGTGTGCAGGCTGCCAACCCCCCGGCCAGACTCTGCAAACCTCTTCTGGCGCTGCCTGGACATCCCACAGGTGCAATGGGCCTGTCATGGTCCTACCAGGCTCCTGCTGCTGTTTGTAAACTGAGGGGTGTGCTGGAGTCCAGACTGACATTTGTGCTTTCCAGCTGGCAACACACATTTCTGCTCCTATTTCTGAGACAAGGAGTGTTAACTTTGCAAGGTGGCAGAGTTCCCATCCTTCCCAGCAACCCCTCCCCGACAAGTTTGTCAAGTCCTTCACACAACCCCATTGCAGGTAATTTTGCAACATTATGAGGTTGATTTCTTCTCTTTTTAGAGAATCCTTTTTAAGGCTAAGTTGGGTTCAGACAGCAGCAGCTTCTGGCCAGCACTCAAGTATCACCCTGGAGCACAGGACAGGTCTGGGCACAGCATCCAAAGCTCAGCCCAGATGGGAAGACAAGTCCTCTGGTTGAACCTGCTGCAGAACTTGGTGCATTCCCATCTGGCTTTCAGTAAAGATGATTTGTTTGAAATAATTTCCCTGGCCTCTGCACTTATCTTGGCTGCTGGCTTCAGGAAAGCAGGTTAAATCTATGCTGTACCAGAGTCTGAGCTTCATCCAGAAGAAGCTGTTGGAAGACTTTGCTCAGCTGTCACTTTGAACAGGTCTAAAATTATATCTGGGATACAAAAGCTGATGAGTAACAGATAGGTGAGTCCAGCTTCAGATTAGCAGCTTTTACTATAGAGCTGGGATGCTCTCACTAAAAATGGTCGCCATTTGGGATCAGTTGTGCTCCAACAATATTTCAAGTTTATCAAACCCCCTTTGAAGGCCTGGACAGGTGGAAGGAGCATGGGGAGCTGTAAATAAGGGGGAGCTTTAAAAAACTCCTTGAAATGACCAATAAATTCCCCAGGACATGACAGAAATCATTCATGGATCAATCCTGAAGAAACCCAGCTCTCCACTGAAAAGAAAAAGTACCTTCAAAAGCATGGTCAGACCAGCAGAATGTAGTGCCCAGGCAGGGAGTAGCTTGCATCTGAGTCTCCTTCATCACCCAAGCACAGTGACATCTTCTGGCAGCTCCCTGTGCCACCCATTCCCCATGCCTTGCTGTGTCCTGCCTGGAATTATTGAGATGCATGCCACAAAGCCAAAGAAACAGAGAGTCTGAGCCTACAGACTGTCTGGCACAAGGTAAATAACACACGCTGGATCCAGCTGGAACCTGCAGCAGGAGATGGCTGCTCTGTGCTGTCCTGTGAGGTGCAGAGTGTGCGAGTGGCTGCACCCCCTTGGCATCACCCTTGTTAGGTCTGGCAAGGGCTGGGGGCTCCCCAGATTTTCTCTGGGAGAAGATGGAAAAGCTCCACTGGCACAGCCCCTCGGCATGTCAGCAAAGTGCCATCGGAGACAGATCCATCCACACAGAGGGGCCCTGGTGGTAGTGCCACCACTCCTCTCTCAGGAGCTGGACCGAAGGAGATGTTGGGTGTATGCACAGCCCACTGAGTCACCCTGCAAGTCTGACCACATCTGTGAGTGCCCTTCGGGGAAAGGATGGGGAACAAGCCATCGCTTGCACATGTCCTTCTCCTGCACCCCAGTGAAAACGCTCAAGGCAGCCTGGGGACACCCGGCTGCAGGGGGTGGGTGGCAGTGGGGAGGTGCGGGGTCAGTCGGGCGAAGTGCCCACGTGTGCTGTCTGGGCACCCCATCCTGGGGCTGTGGGGTGCTCATCCTCACTGTGTACCTCGTGGCAATGGGCTCAAAGCTCCTTTCCCAGAGCAGATGCTGGATGGGCCCAGCTCCCGCCCTTACTGTGGCCATGTCCTTGCCACCAAGGGCACAGCCATCAGTGGATATAGACAGCCATAACTCCCAAAGAGGGGCTGACAGCCCCTCTCCCCCTCAGCTGCTTTCTCCCATTCCTGTCTCACAAGCATCCCATGGACCCCCTCATGCACTGTTCAGCTTTGCCAATGGCCACCCCCTCTCTGTCTCTACAGGACCCAGCAGTCAGTATTGGTGTCCCTGCTTCCACAGCAGCTGAGCCTCTTCCCCCGGGTGACGCTGTTCCGGCCCCTCTCTGCCACGCAGCTCTCCCCCCCTCCCCAACACTTCACACACTGCAGCAGATGGTGGAGGTGACATTTGTCTCTGAGTGACGCATTTACAGTGGCCGTGTCCCCCCTCCTCCCTTTGCCCTGGATGGAGGAACCTTGAGCCCACGAGGCAGAGGCGAGATGGGCAGGCACAGGCTGGGGGTCCCCTCCAGCCCCCACCACCTCTACCACACCCCCCCAGACATCTGCACTGTATGTCCATCTGCATCCCCACCAAACCTCTCTCCCAAGTGTCTGGGGCACTGGGGCAGCTCTGGGGCATCGTCCCCGAGGGCGAGCGCCCATCACCATGGGGTGGTTTTGGGGGGGGGACTAGGTGGGGGCCGGGCACCAGGGACTCCTGTTCATTCTCCGTTTTCTGCCTTAATTAGAACCCGGAGAGACCAGGCAAAATCGCATTAGCGCGGGGCCCCGGTGCGCTGAGCCATCCATCTTTTTTTATTACAGCGTAATGGGGCTGCTCGCGAGGCGCCGTGCGATTTGTCACAGGCCTCGTTCCCTGATAACGGGCATTTGTCATCACTTTCTTCCCGTGTTAATGTCATCATCGGCGAGCTGACAGGCAGACCCGTTGAGGGAGCGCTGGCGACAGACCACATCCGTCAACCTAATATTTCCATGGCTGTGGGGATCAGCCGGGCTGCGAACACACATTAAAGTGCTTATGAGGGGAGGGGGGGGGGAAAAAAGTGGTTGTCATTAATTAAAATGTTAGCGTGAGTGTGTGTGCGGGTGGCACTGCGTGGGGACAGGGGGGCTGTGGTGCAGGAGGATGCGGGGTGGTGCGGGTGCAACGCGGTGGCCTTTTAACAGAGCGTGCATCAGCTCCTGAAACCCATTTAAAAGATATTCGGGACTGGGGAATCAGTGGCGAGCGTGGTGGAAAGGTCATTGTTAATAAGGGAGAGCGCACGGGAGCACGTGGGGAGGGCGCAGGCATGGCCGGTGGAGGATGGAGGAAATTACCACCCCCACCCTGAGCCGGGGCGTGTTTGTCCCATGGGATAGAGTTGACCCACTTCTGTCATGAAGTGAGCAGCCTCAGCCCTACGTGGCAGCAGGATGGGGTGAGAGAAGGTGACTCTGCAGTAGGGTCGCTCTGTGGCTGGGCAAGGGCAGGAGTGGGGTGGGATGTGGGGCTGTGTACCCCATGAACAGGATTTTGGGACAGGGCTCTGTACTGCAAGCCGGGCTTGTGGCAGGAGAAGTCTGGAGGGTCAAACTTATGACCTCCTGCATAAGAAACCAGCAAGGAGACCTGCCCCAGGCTCTGAGGCCGGTTCAGTGGCAAGAAGGCTCAGGTTCTTACCCCAGAATGTGTGGCTGTTGTCATGGAAATGAGGTGGTGAGGGCAGAAAAGGGTGTGTGGCACCCTTGGGTTTTCCTGGTGGTGGGAATTTTCTGTGCTTTTCTGGAGTTCCTGTGGTCATACAGAACAGGAAGGTTTGGTGGGCTGCTTTTTTTTTTGCTTTTAATTGACTTTTTGGGGTGTTTGGGAGAATTTGGGTTTGAGTGTTTCAGCCAGCTCTACCCAGTGCTTTCTCAGCTCCCACAATGTACTGGTAGAACCCCAATTTGCATTGCAAAATATGACTCCAGGAGCTCTGGGGCCAAATGAGAACAAAGATGCTTCTTCCTCTGCTCAAAGACAATCCTCAGATCCCCTGGGAGAAGCCCCTGATGTTCCAAACCTGTGGCTGGACATGGTGTTAGAAGATCAGGCACTGGTAGGGTGCAGGCACATGTGGGCAGCACTCAAACCCTGCTGAGTGCTGGTGGGGGGCTCAAGGTATGAAAATGTGACTGTACACAGAGCCTTCAGCCCCATGTCCCCATCCCAGGGATGGGCAGGGGCAGGCTGTGAAGAAGGACACAGGTATCACATGGCCCAGGAAAGCTCACGGAGATTTCTTTCATTGCTTTTCTTCTTTTCCTTCTTTTCTGTCCTTCGTTGTTCCAGTCACAGGCTCTGTGCATAGGAGAGTCAAGTTTGGGGTGAAGTGTGGGACTTTTTTAAAGTCCTGGGTCCTTTATGTGTGTGCACATGAACACACACTCATGCACACACACATAGACACCCACACATCCCCCAAATAATCCTGTTAGTACAGGCCAAAGTTTGGCCCACCAGCAAGCCCTGAGGCTGGATAGAGCTGGGAGGGGGGTAGTTATCTCCTGGTGCTGATGGGAAAACTGAGGCATGGAGCAGGGACTTGTAGTCCTCATCCATGCTGTGGTTACAGGCCATCCCATCACTGACAGCATCTGACAACTCTGCAGATGTCAAGGAAAAGGTATCTGGGAAATTTTCTCGGGACTACCCAGCAGTGGCTGGGCTCCCAGCCCTGTGACATCCCCGGATGGATCCCCAAACCCCCTGGCAGCCAACCCTTCCACCAAAGCTCCCTCCACTCCAGCTCCCCACCATAAATCACTGCCCTCCATTGGCCAAGGACCTTTTAAAAAGGATTTATTAGGGGGGATTTAAGCACAGGCAGCGATACGGTTTCATAAATCGAAAGGCAATAGTGCTCATCGTTACCAGTTCATTCGGGGGGTGGCATCCCTGCTCCCCCCATTCCCACGGCCCTGCTAACAGCCTCCTCCCCGGCACCGCTGCCTCCACCACTCCCCTTCTCCTCCCCGTCTGTGGAGACCGCGAGTGTGGAAAATCCCCAGACAGGGAGTGTAAATGCTTGTTCTTTGTAAATGAAGAACATAATTAACATTAAATTAAGGTAATACAAATGAAGACAACACAGAGCCTGACAGGATGAGTGTTTGGGGAGGCAGTAGAGAGAAGTGATTCATATTTTTAATTTACTGTACAAATAGACTAGCAGGGCTGGGGGGAAAAGGGCCATCCAAGTGGAGTGGGGATTTTTTTTTTTCCCACTGTTGTTTTGCTGTGCTTTAAGCACACAATGACTATTAAAGTCAACTGCCCATATAATAGGACATCTCCTACATGACTGCTCTCTGAGAGGCAGCTTGCTGTAGCAATAAATTCTGGGAGTGCCATCTGCTGGTGTGCACCCTCCACCGGGCACCCTCGCCTCGGCCACCCGGACCAGCCCTGGCACCCCACAACCACTGCAGAGACCCTCTCCAGCAGAGCCCCAGCCACGGACCTGCAGCCATTCATACACAATTATTATGTTTTCAATAGGGTAACAAACACTTTTTTCCCACCCCAAATGTGCCCTTAAATTCTCCAAATTGTTCATCATATTTTTCCTTTTTTTAAGAGGTGGGGGGGGGGTTGTGGTTGATGCCGAGGAAATATTTCAGGCTTTTAAAAGAAACAAATCGCTGTTTTCCACCCCTCCAAAGTGCTGGGTTTCACTTGAATGCCTCTCACACAGAACACAGTAAAAAAAATCACCCATTTTAGATTTTTACCTGCAAAAAGACTGTTGACCTGAGTCTTTGTGAACTGCAGGCTGGGCTGGAGCTGGGTCTGCACTTTAAGGAGATGAGAGCTGTAGTCTCTGCCCAGGGATACCCTGCTGTAGGATGACTTTCAGCAAGGAGGGAGCCAGGTTTACCATAGCACAAAGGTGTCCATGGAGCTGTGGCACCTGGGACAGGCACCTGGAACAGCCACATCTCTGCTGCATCCTTTTTCCCTTGTTCCCTTCCCTGGGGATTCCTGCCACCACTGGGCAAAATGAAAACAAAATAAGGTACCAAGAGGACCCATACTGGCTGAAATCACTCTTCACATGAAGATGAGACCCTGAAAGACTCCTTTGCTATACCAAAACTGGAGGATGTTTCACCATCTGTGTGGGTTCCTAATTTTGGGGATGCAGCCTTTTCTCTCTGGGTGACCTGTGGCCTGGCAGTTTTTACTGTGGGCAGTGCTCATGGGTCCAGGGCAGCCACACTTGCTGTGTCCTACTCCTTTGTCACCTTTTCCTCTCCCCTGTTATGTTCACCTCTCAAATCACTCCTGGGGTGCCTGAGTGCAGCTTCAACTCATTGTCTGAAGCTTTGCCACCTCCAAAGTCCAGTCAGGGCCCCTTTAATCCCTGCTCTGGAGCACTGGGAAGGGCAGACAGCCTAGTGCAGGACAAACCCTGTATCCAAAGAGAAGTGGTTTTCTCCAGCTTTTGCCCCTGTGTGATTTTGCAGAAGGTGTGTTTGCACACAAGGTTGTGACTGGTGGGATGTGGAGTGACCAAGTATGGACACTGGGAGACCAAGAGGAGGTCCCATCCTGCAGTTTCAGGAGTACTGATGTCAAGCTTTGGCAAGGGCTTGGCTGCCCATCAGCCTGGGCTGCTCCCCATGATGAACTGTGCCAGATGCACCACGTCCTTGCCACTGCAGCCCCACAGCCAGTCCCACTGCTCCCAAGGATAAACTGGAGAAGCCTGGTGATGAACCCCCACACCACGCTGGCTCCTCTGCCAACTTTGCCCTGCTTTGAATGGCCCCAAGCAGCTGAGGTCTGTGTGGGGGTGTGCGTGCACAAATCACAGAATCATACAATAGTTCAGGTTGGAAGGGTTGGGAAAGATGACCTTAAAGGTCATCTAGTTCCAACCCCCCTGCCATGGGCAGGGACACCTTCCACTAGGGCAGATTATTGACCTTGGCCTTGAACACTTCCAGGGGAGGGGCATCCACAGCTTCTCTGGGCAACCTGCTGCTGTGCCTCACCACCCTCACTCACAGTAAAGAATTTCTTCTTAGTATCTAATCTAAACCTATCCTCAGTTTAAAGCCAGTCTCCCTCGTCCTGTCACTACATGGCCTTGTAACAAGTCCCTCTCCAGCTCTCTTGCAGCCTTTTTATCTTTTTGTTTGCTCTAAGGTCTCCTAAGAGCCTTATCTTCTCTGGGCTAAACCTCAACTATCTCAGCCTGTCTTCATAGGAGAGGTGCTCCAGCCCTCTGAGCATCTTCACAGCCTCCTCTGGACTTGCTCCAGCAAGTCCACATCCTTCCTGTGCTCAGGACCCCAGAGCTGGACACAGTACTCCAGGTGGAGTCTCATGAGAGTGTTCTAGAGGGACAGAATCCCTCAACCTGTTGATCACACCTCTTGTGATGCAGCACAGGATGCAGTTGGCTTTCAGAACATGATTGGCATTGGAGAGTCATGTCAAGCCTCTCATCCACCTCCAAATCCCTGAATTAGCCTGTGAGACCCCAGGCTGCAGACACAGGGTCTATTTGCAAACCAACCTCATCCCACACAATACTCCCTGTGTCCAGCATCCTTCCCCCATGGCAGCTGCACTGGAAGCATGAACAATCTTAGTGAGACAAGAGACAGGGATAATTTCTGCACCCACCTCTGCGGGGCAACAGGGCACTGCCCCAGCCTTGCTTTCTCCACAGGGAAGAAAGCAAGAGGCAGAGCACACAGGAACACCAATCAAAACTGGTCTGTGATGGAGCCTCTGCAGTCAGGTAGAATTTGGGGGGAGTGCAGGCATCCCTGTTGAGGTGACAGGGACAGTTCACTGTTAGAACACCTGGTGAAACCAATGCAAGAAGTTTGCAGCCTCAGAAGCTTGGTCAGTCCCCAAAATCTACCTTCCAGGAGCCTATCCCTGCTGGAGCCATAGGGACTGAGGGCAATGGCAGGGTATGAATGTTCCTTGGCTTGTCTGACCATGGCCTGGGGCCACTTGCTGCCTCATCAAACCCCAGTGAAGGCACAGGGACACCAGGGCGTGTCCAGCAAGCCTTTATCTGCTTCTCAGTTGCACCATGAGCTAAGCATCCTCCAGGAGAGCTTCCATGCAGGATCAATCTGGAGATATTCAGTCATGGGCCACGACCATTTCCTTGATGATCCCCTTTCCAAGTATCTGGAGAGTTCGAATCAAAGTCTTCTTTCCCACTCCAGTTTGTCTGGGATAAGCCACAGCCCTCCATGTGAACATCTCAGTGCTTAAACTCACCCACCCCCTAGTACTGTGCACATCAGGAGAAGGCACTTACACATTTGGAGAAAGACACTTTCATCTTCATTTCTGCAAACCTTGAGAGAATCAGAAGCATTTCCAGGCACTTAAGTAATTTCTCACTCTTCTTTGCACCTTCTCCAGTTTTTCAAGGTCTGCTTGGTCACTGCTGGAGAATACAGCCTTACCCTCACCAAGCAGAACCAGTTTTTGGAGGCCTAAATCCAGAGAGCTGCTTTGGACACAGGGAAACAGCTTTGGACATGGAGAAGCAGCTCAGACCTCACCCAACCATATCCTTCATGAGAAACCTGCAGTGGAGAGGCTGGGAATGCCTCCCTGGGCAAGGCAAGCAGAGGAGAAGCCCAAATCCTGCTTTTGCAGGAGTACCAAAGCAGTGGCAAGGGGAAGCTTGGACTGACAGCCAAAACAGATCCTGCCCCAACAGCCTCAAAAAAAGGCTGGTAAGTTGCTAGTGTTCCATGAGCACAGGGTTTCTGCACCTCCAGGTCCTGAAAGAAAGAGGATGGACATGTCCTTGGCATGGTATCCTCAAAAGGGTCACCACGAGCATAATAGAGCAAAGGCATAATAGAATTTTGCCAGTGACCTTCGGTCCTTGTAAAGAGGGGACTTCTGTCTCTAGTGGTGTATGAAGCTGGCAGAAATGGGTCCTGACCCCACATTTCCCAGGTCTCACCAGTCAGCATAGAGCAGCCCTTGGCTATAAGGCAAGACTCCAGCTCCTTGGCTGTGCTGGAACCCCAGGATGGGGGGGCTGGACCCAGGGGGGCCATTGCCTCCTACATGGAGGGCAGGGGGCATCTTCCAAGCTGCCCCACATGCTGGGTGGGAGAGAGAGATAAATACCAGAATAAATAAATACAAGTGGCAAAGAGGCCTGAAATGATGCTGTCGTTTGCTGGGAATGAGAGACACAAGTGTAATTTAGGTTTTGATATTATCAAAGTCTCGCTGCTCTAAAACAGCAGGGCACTCAGTGCCTCATTAATAAAGGATAAACTTGGAGTCTATTTACAATGCACTTTTTGGGGTTATTTACACTCCATTATACATATGTAATGCTGCACATATTTACCGCTCTGTTCTGCTGCCGAGAGCAGCCGAGTCAGGGGGGAGGTGGAATGGGAAATGGCTGATGCTGTGGAGCCATGACCCCTGCTTTGACTGATATCCTTTGAATGGCTTGAGATGCAGGAGAGCCTCAAGCTGGAGGCTCAGGATGAAGGGGATGGGACCAGTCACTGGGGATCCAGTATGGCCCAGTCTCCATGGGCCCAGCACCCACCCACCCCCGGAGATGCCCTGAGGCTTTGCCAAGGGATACAGGAATAGTGGGCTCCTCACCAAGTGACCATAAGCACCAAACTAGCAAGATGTGGGCCTGTCACAGAGTGGGAAACTGGAGAAAAAGAGGGATAAATTATTTGCAAGAAAATAAAAGGTGTTTGCATTGGTGCAAGAAGGGTTTGGCCACGCAGCCCTCCCCACTGCCTGGGTTTTACCTCTTACCAGAACAAATACAGTTCTCCTGACCCTCCATAGCTCCTGGAGGGTCTGCCGGCCTGAGAGCCCTCAGTCCCATGGCATTTGTGAGAGCTGCCGTGGGGTTCCTGGGTCACAAAACTGCCAGGCCATAGCACAGGGACACAGGGACACAGGGCAGCCCCCCCCCCCCTGCAACACAGCCCCCAGGATTCAGGGCAGAGACATGAGAGAGGTTGTGCTTGGAGAGCACCTTGGGGATCACAGCAATTCATGGGGTGCAGCAAAGGGATGTGGGTGTATCCTGGATCCCTTTGTCCTCCGGGGAGTTTGGGAGGGTGCAGGGATTCCACAGGAGCACTGTGTGGGGCCAGCACATGAGGTCAGGCACCAAGGGGCTTCCAGTAAGTTGTGAAGGGGCACAGTGGCTGGACAGTCACGCCCAGTTCAGAGCTGCTCTATTTCCCTTCTGTGAAGCCTCTGGCTTTGCATGACCAACCTGGTGTGAGATGCAAGAGCCTGGGTGTGTCTCTGACCACCCTCCCCAGGAAATGTGGGGAGACTTTGACCTTTCCAGTCAGGAACAGGGGGGAGGAGGACAAGTCCCTCATTCCATACTGCTTCTCCCTGGCACTGGGGAAGCACCCACCCATTCCAGCACACTCCAGCTTGCTGCCACTCCAGGCTGAACTTGCTAAACAATGGCTCTGGTGGCAATGCTCTTTATTAAAAAGCTCACGTGCAAGGCCCCCTACCCAGGAGTGATGAGAATCCCCTGCCTCTGGAGGTCCCCTCATCTCTGTGGGGCATATCTTCCAACAGGAGGGTCATGTGCAGCGGTTGGTGCAATCCTGGCCCATCATCAGGGCTCATCCTGCCCACAGGTGAGATGTCCTGGGAGGCTCAGAGCTGACCAGGTCAGAGCATACTGGTCTCCACTTCCTTCCCCAGCCCTGAGGTCCCTCCACCATCCCCGTCCCCCCAGCCCACCCAGATCAGGGCAGGCTGGAGCCTGAGCCCTCCAGGGAGCTGCTCTCCAAAGTCCCATAGCCATCGAGCTTTATCATTCCAATGAGATGGGTGGGGATGGAGAGGACAGAGCGGCGGGTGGCAAAGATGTGGCTGATCTCCATGAAGGTTTTGTTCTTGGTCTCAGGGATGACAAGGTAGACATACAGGGCCACCAGCAGGCAGACACCGCAGAAAACCAGATAGCAAAAGGCACCAGCTGACATCTGGGGACAATGAGAGCAGGATGGGGCAGACAGCCAGGCATCCCTAAAGTGGGCATGGCAGGAGGTAGCACCCCCTCCCATCACCCCTCCCTGGGCTGGCTCCGGCCAGCATCGAGCTGAGCCAGGAGCATGGGCATCCCTCAGGTTAAGCCTGACTTGGCACCCCATTGTAGGGGAGCAGCAGGGCTGTGTCCATTCCCTCCTTCTCCCATGGGCTCTCTGGCCTGGTACCTGCAAGAAGGGGAAGATGAAGCCGATGGTGAAGTTGCAGAGCCAGTTGAGGGACCCCCCCACAATGTAGGCAGCTGGGCGGTGCGACTGCGTGAAGAGCTCGGCTGTCATCAGGAAGGGAACACCGGCTGCACAGGGAGAGGACAGATCAAGGGTATGGGGGACAGGCTGCCTCTAGCACCCCTGGGATCAACAGGTCCTGCCCATCTCAGCCCTGTGGCCAAAGGGCTGGAGCCCAGCAAGGCTCATGGTACAACCAGTGGTGCTGGGAGAGCTGGAGGAGATGGGGAGTGTGGTGGACCAGTGCCCTGTTCTTGGCCTCCCTTTGGGAGATGTCTTGGTGCGTGGGTGATGTCCCCACCTGATATACCACACTTGCACATTGCTGGGTGCCTGAGACCAGTTCCACAAGTTGTGTGACTGTAAAGTTTCAGACTGAGTCAAAATAAAGGTGAAACATTTTACCTGAATCCTACTTTTCCAATCATTTTTCTAAATGTTAATGTATTAAATCTCATAGAGACCACAGGCATAGAAAATCATCTTTCTGGCACCCTCCATAAGGCCATTTCCAGACTCCCTTGATCAAAACAGTTTAGAAAATTTCCTTCTATCAATTAGCTTCTAACACCACTGTGGCTGATTTAGGCAGGAAAGAAGCAACCACATTTCCAAGAATCAGAATTTCCCACAGGACACAGAAATGCCATTTTCTAATCCGTTTTTCCCATGTATAGTGAAAAAAAAACATGTATGTGGAAATGATTTTCCAAGCCAACTTGTAACTGGACTAAAAACTGGACAATGGTTGTGGCTACTTCTCCTGGAAGGACTCAGCCTCTCCTGCCACATGTCACTGAGCCAGCAACCCTGGGTCCTGGGACTCTCCCTGTGCTGGGGGGCAGGTTCTGAGGTCCAGAGCACATTTCAAAACACACATGAATCTGGCAAGGGACTGTATTTGATACAGTGACATGCCTGAGGTCCCATTGCCTGAGACAGGGCTGGCTGGGACCTCTTTATAAAGGATGCTCCAAGGGAAAAGATAAACACAAAAACAAGTGCTAAGAATTAAGGGAGGAGTGGAGCCCCTGATGGACTCTTACTCACAGCTCGCCCAGAACAGAGATATATATATATTTCTTTTTTTGTTTTAAAACTCCTATTCATCATTGTTTGTGAACAATGAGCCATTAAAATCCTAATTAAAGATGTAATTACAGTGAATAAAGTCTGGGCTGAGGATGAATTATAGATCTGTTAGCAGCTCTGCTAATACATCAACTGGGTAAACCGGTCCAGGTTTCACTCCTGCTGCTCGAGCCTGCACTTGGTTAGGGACAGGATGATGCTCACCAGCCACACTGGTGCCACCTTCAGAGACGACTGGGGAAGGCTGCCAGCGCTTTGTCCCTGCTTGGCCCAGCAGCACGGACAAGGATGTGAAGTGTGCCCTGGGAATATGGGGCTGGAGGGGTTTGTGGTGGGGTTTCACTTGTGGAGTGCAGCATGATAAACCAGGGCTGGCCACAGGGATGGCGACAAGGCTCAGGTCCTGTCACCTGCCTGAAAATCCTGCTGGTCCCCCAGGGCCCCCATTCCTCCTCCATCGCCCTTCCCTTCCCGCAGCCCCAGCCCCACCTGGTCCCATGCAGAAGCCAGCGATGATGCCAACCACGCAGGCAACGCCGATGTAGCGCATCCAGGGCAGGGCAGCCTGTGAGGGGACACTGGGCTGAAGCCCCTTGGCTTGGTGGTGGCCCTTGGAGACAGTGGCCATGAAGGACACATTGGTGAGATGCAGACAAGGAATAGGTGCTTTGGGGCAAAGCTGGTGAGGGTCAGCCTTGGCTGAGCTCAGCAGTTCATGATGCTGAGATGTCCACAGAGCCATGGGAACACCCCCAGGAGCAGACAGCAGAAGAAGGACCCTGCAAACCTCTCCACCTCCCCTGGCATTTCACAGCTGCCTCTTTGGTAACAAGTAGTTCTGCAGAAAATCTACCAGAAGCAGATGGACCTTCCTCATACGAATTTGTGTTTTCTTTTTTGTTGTTCTTCGTGCTGGATTTTCCTTCTCTTTAACTTTGAAGGGAAAACATTGCTCAGAGAGCCAGCTCACCTCTCATTTCCATGCACACCTCCCCCAAGGTGATACTCAGCCCTCCATCATCCAGTCCCTGTTAATGCCTCAGCCCTGTGAGAAGCCCAGGGGGTAGCAGTGGCCAGACCCTACCTGCAGTAGCAGGGAGACAGTGATGCCAGCCGAGCAGATGCCCATGGCACAGAAGCCGATGATGATGAGGGGCCGCCGCCCCACCTTCTCGATAGTGAAGCACTGCCAGAAGAGAGCAGAGACTGATGGGCAGGGAGCTCCAAGGTGGATGGGAGCACCCCTGAACCCCAGATCCAGCTGAAGGTGGGAGGATGCTTCCAGTAGCACAGCCCCAGCTCAGAACTTCAGGGTTAGGGCTAAGGCATGTAAAGTGCAAGGGGTGAGTATACATGGGGCAGGAGAGGGGTCCCACACAACCCTATTAGAGTGCAGGTTCAGGGCTGACTAAGGTGACCCTACAGTCACATTCCCACCAGTGCCAAGTGGAGGCGCTGGGCTGGGCACAGGGTGTTTGCAGTGGGCAGAGACAGGGTGCGGACAGGCAGTGCAGCGGCTGGAGCAGGCAGGGTATTGACAGCAGAACAAATGCCTGTAATTTTATAACCAATCTCAGCATGTCCGTCGGGGGCCATTTGTGGGGCTGCTCCCGAGCAATCTGGCTCTATGCCGGGTGGCTGCCGGGGGGCTGGGGCAGCCCCACAGCCAGGGGAGGGGAGAAGGGGGCACCCTTCAGAGAGGCAGGGGGCCCCACTCTACTGTGGGTTGAGCTATGGGGAGAGGGGAACAGCCCCTCACTCATTCTCAGTTTTCTGGGAGCAGCCACTCTATCCATCTCTCTAATTGTCAGGGAGTGGATTTAATGCTGGGTGGCTTGGGCTGGCCCTGGGTGACACTTGCAGATGGGACAAGGGCCATAAATCTGCCTGGCCCAGTGCTAACTCTACAGCTAAATGAGGGCTGGCTGGGGGGCTGGGGCTGCTGGTCTGGGGCCAGGCCAGTGCCTGGCTGGGGGGCAGATGGGGACATGTGGCTTTGCTAACAGAGTGACAATGCGAACGGGAGCCAGAAGGAACTGCTATCCCCCTCCACCATCTCCAACCTTCTCCTTGCCTGGCATCTCTCCCCAATCCCCATGTACCCCAAAGTTCTCCCATCCCTCCTAGATATGACCTCCAAATTGAGCCTGTCTCATCCCATCTCCGATCCCCACTTCCCTGCCAAACCCTCTGCCCCCCTGAAAAAAGGGGCTGTGCTGTAGCACAGATGACATTCGGGGATCCATTCAGCTTCCCTGTTTGATGGTACTGGGCAACAAGGCTCTGGCATGGAGGGGCTGTGTCCATCTGTCCATCCATCACTCACCCCAATCAGCCCAGCAATGACTTCAATGGCACCGGTGCCCACAGTGGTGTAGGGAATCTGGGACACGGGAATCCCGGCATTCTCAAAGATGGTGTTGGTGTAAAACCAGATCTGCTGAGGACAGGACAGAGCATCAGCTGGGGGGATGGAGCCATAGGGCATTTGATGAAATGAGCTGCCAGGTCTCAGCTCAGCCTCTGCAGAGCCAGGTCCTGGAGCAAGGGCCCTGCAGAGCTTACGGCATCGATCCCAGAGAGCTGCATGCCGGCATTCACCACTACCACCGAGAGGGTTTGCCAGCGGACAGAGCGGTCCTGCAGCAGCTGCCAGACAGAGACTGTCTCCACGGAGGAGAGTGACCGCTGCTCCTCCTTCATCTCCTCGATCACATCCTGCACATCGGGGGTCCCCAGGAACCGGTGCAGTGCTGTGGAGAGAGTGAAGGAGTCATGGACACATGTCTTCCTTTCACCAAGTGGATGCTCATAGGCATGGCTTGGCTCTGCCCTGGTTCAGCTTCCCAAAATCTCCCTGACCCATGGGGCTAAGCATCCATAGCAACTGGGGAGAAGCCTTACACCACAGTGATGGGCATCATGGAAATGCTGTGGCACAACTGAGGGGGACGGAAAGGCAGAAACATAAGAACTGTGGAGGCTGTCCAATCTGGGTATGGAAGCATGCCATGAGGATGCATTCTGGTCTTGGAAGACCTTGGAGAAGCACTCACCACCTCCCCAAGCCAGTCTCCCGCAGGATATCTCCTTACCCTTGATGGCTCCACAGACATCATTTCTCTCTATCAACAGGTAACGGGGGCTCTCAGGGAAGCAGTGCAGCAGTAGAAGCTGAAGGCAGGCAGGAACAACCACCACTGACAGCAAAAGGGGCCAGAATCTGTCCTGAGAGGAGTTGACATGGGACACGTCACGAAGAGGGCAGAGCAGGGTCCAGCATGTGTGGGCTGGGATGTTATGCTCACCTGGCCCAGCAGCTCCGGGAGGCTCAGGACCTGAGCGGAGAAAACCCCCAGGCAGATGAAGATGCTGGGCATGAGGCCCAGGAAACCCCGCAGGTTCTTGGGGGCGATTTCGCCCACATAAAGGGGTACCACACTGAGACAGATACCTGGGGGAGACAGGAGGGACTGGGATGGGAGAGAGAGTGGGGAGAAGGGTGCCTGGCGAGACACTTGGTGCATCTCCCTTCATGCCCAACATCATCCACAGCGGGGACCCCATGGCCAGGGAGGTGGCCCTGTCTGTATCAGAGACCCCCCACAGAGCCTATGGAGAATATGAAGTCTTCCCAGCCCCCTGGGAATGGGCTGAAGGGGACTGAGCCGTGAGGAAGGGGCTGTGTACAGCCTACCTGAATGAAGCCCCGTGATGGAGCGACCGATGATCACCATCTCAGGGGACCCCAGCTCCCGGCTCAAGCCCATGAAGCCTCCGGCCAGGAGGACAAGGAGAGCGCTGCGGCTCAGAGCACCATTCCTAGCAGGCACAAGCAGCAGGGCAGCTCCTCTGGTCCCACCCTAATCCCTCAACCACGCTGTCCCATGGTATGACACCCTTACCTGCCGTACTGCTCCACCAACACCCCAACCAGCAGGGAGCCCACCAGCCCTCCCAGGGCAAAGATGGAGACGGTCAGGGAGTAGAGGAGGGTCAGGGGGCCAGGGGCCAGCCCATGTCCAAACCGCTGGGACCACGTGGCATTGTAGAAAGCCTTTATGTGCTGCAGGGCAGAGACACACATGGGCACCAAATGTATTGTGAGAAAGGGGAAGACAGGTATAGGGATAATGCCATGTGTTTAACAGCACTGCAGGAGATGTCAGGCAAGACATGACAGGGGATGACTGGGATGTGCTGGTCTGGTTGCTGAGACAGTTTCACCACCAGAGAGGCTTAAACACAGCTTAGAGTTGCCACAGACAGAGCTGCTCGAGCTGGAGCGAGGAGGTTGTGGCCAGCCTTCCCCAGCCTCTGCCTTCCTGGGAGGACCAGTTTGGAGTACACGAACACCAGGCTCTCACATCCCTCCCACGCCATTCCTCTCCCTGGACTGCTTTTCATGGGTGACTGCCCAAGAAAATGCCAGCATTTTGATGTGGGGCTGCTGGGCAGCAGTCCCTTCACCCTCCCAGGGTGGGATACAGAGCCCTTTTCCCTGCTCCCAGAGATGCTGCCTGTCTCTTACCACTGCTGGCGAGTTCACCACAGCAAGGTTGTAGCCATAGAGCATGGAGGAGCCGAAGGACACCAGAAGGGTGACTGACAGCAAGGAGAAGGTGAGATGCTGGGAGAGAGGAAGAGGGATCACCACAGGCCCGGAGGCAAGGTCACACGTCATGAGCTACATTGGGTCATTGCCCCTTTTACAGTATTTGCCAGGACCAGAGCAAAGACTTGAACGCAACGGAGCCCTGAGCTGAGCACCACTTCATGACAACGCCAAGCATCCAGCCCAGCCCATCTGCTTTCCCATGGTTGGTCTCATGGCTGTGGTGTGAGGCTTTTTTTACCCTGCCGGTGGTCCAGCCTGAATAACCTGGGCACCTCTATCCCTGAGTGGGAGAGAGCAGCAGGTGGAAAGGGGCAGGCAGAGTAGGAAGGGACACTCATTCCCTTCTTTTGATGGGGCACCCAAATGGCACTGCTCCGAGCAGCCCAGCACCACTGAAAGGTGCAGGTCCCCAGGGAAGGTCCCAGCCTCCCTCCAAAACACTACATGCACCCACCTCCTAAACCCTCAGCCCCACCAACACCTCTCTCTCCTGCTCTGGCTGCTGGGGGTCCTCACTGCAGGGAGCTGGTGGCTGCAGGAGAACAGACACTCTGCAGTCCTTACACAGCCAACTCCAGGATCAGGGTGCCCAGGAGAGTTCAGGGCACCCCCAGCCGCAGGGGCACCCCTGGGGGCTGCACCCGGCTGTCTCCCCCGGAACAATGAGCGTCTTCCAGCCCCGCAGAGACAGGACTGGGGCGGGGGACATGCGAGGTGAGTTTGCGTCCCACGGGAGTAGCCCCGCTCCCCAGCACCCAGAGCCCGGCCCTCCCCACAACACCCCTCGCACGGTAGCCGGATCTGTAGCACTCAGCAGCTCCCGGCTCACGCACAGCAAATCCCCCCTAATCCCATCAGGAATCCGGAGCTGAGAAAAAGGGGAGCGGGTTGTCAGGCCAGGAGGGCGTCAGGCCAGGGTTTGGGGGAACGAGGACACCGTAAGGCAGACGGGGAGCAGGGATGTCGCAGCCCTCCCAGCCCGCAGGGACAGCTCACCCTAGTGATGTCCCCGCCGGGCCGTGGGGTCCTTTTCCCGACCGTCGGGGCGAGGCAGCAGGCGGAGCGCGGGGAGGGAGAAGGAGAAGAGGGAGAGGAAGGCAGCCCCGGTCCGGCGGCCTGGCTGGTCTCTCCCATTTTCAGATGGAAGAAGGAGGGGGCGAGGGAAGGGAAGGCAGGGCAGGGCAAGCAGCCCGGGTGACTCCGGGGCTCATTGGAGGCGCCTGAGCGGCCGGAGGAGGAGTCCGGGGGCCACCCCCCTCGCCGGGGGCAGAGGCAGGGCAGAACCTCCGGGCTGCCCAGCACGGTGAGGGGTCACGGCCAAGCGTGGGGACAGTGGGATCACCGATGTGATGCTCTGCCATCGTGGAGAGCTCCCGCATGTCGCCTCCAAACGGGGATGGCCCCGGGGACCGTAAGCAGGGCAACATCACTGCAGTACCCCCGAGGCTTGGGGCGAAGGGGCGGCCCCACATCACCCAACACCGCGATCACCTCCGGCCCCTCTCCCACCGTGGGGCAGGTGTGTCGCATCTCCTGCGGCCCGGGAGGAGGCTGGTAGCCACACAGCCATGGCTCGGGGCAGCTGCATTCCCCGGATACGGAGGGGCACAGTCCCCAGCCCCAAAGAGGAGAGACTCGGCTCATGGCAGCTCGGAGGAATCCAATTTTGCTACGGCCAGGAGCTGCCTCCCCTGCTGCTAATGAAGTGCCTTTAATTAGCAGCCTAATAGCAAGCTCTTAATTTGCCGAACAGTTGAAAGGATGGGGACCCCACTAAGCCACGGCTGGCAACAGCTCCAAGGGCTTAAAAGGGATAGGTCCCAACAGGCTGGCCCCACTCAGGGGCCAGAAAAGTGGAGCAGGGCTGGGAGAATCCCACGGGCACAGGCACCTCAGGCCTGCCATGCCCAACCCCAAACGCGTTGTGCGGAGTGAGGGAGAGCCCGGGCACGACATCCTCCCACACAGGATGCTCCAACTCCTGTCTCCTCCCTCCACATGAGCCTTCAGCAATTCCTGAAATCACCAGGCTCTCTTCCCCAGCCACCTGCCCTTCCCAACCTGCCAGGGCTCAAGAGCTCCTGTGTCTTGCCCACATTCAGTTTCTCCACATCTTGATAGGGATATCACCTTTATCTTTGTGTGGGAGTGCTGGGCTGCAGAGACCTCATTGGCAGGGCCACAGTGGGAGAGACCTGTAGGGAGTCACGGTCCTTTGTTGGATGATCCTGGTTCATTCCCAGAGCAGCAGGAAGAAGATCCATTTCTCAAGCATACCCAGGGGTGAGATGACCGACAGGAGGTGCAGCCTGTAGGTCCTAGCCATGCCCAAAGCACTTGTGGTGCTGCAGGGCAGCCCTAAACACTCCCAGGACGCATCTTGTGCTAAGACAGGGAAAAGCAGCAAACCTGAGACAGGATTTTAAGCTAGGCTGTGCTGTGTCCTGCAGCCATGCTCCAACTTCAGTCATCCATGTACACAGCTCATATCTGGGACCAGCACCTGGGGGGTTAAATGTGCCCAGTGCAGTGGCCTCTGCTACAGGAAGAGGAGAAAACAGCAGCAGCCATCTCTCACCCGTTCTGGTACTCTCCCAGCAAGTACCCACCTAAAAACCCTCCTGGAGCTTCCCAGCTGCTCTGCACTGAAGCCCATACCTATCCCCAAGATTTATGCTCATCCTGCAACCACAGCTTTTCCTTCAGCCACACAGCCTGATGCTGGGGACCGAGCAGGGGCCCTCAAGACACAGCTCCAAGCCAGGGGTTGGCCACTGCCTTGATTTAGGGAGTAAATCTGGGTTACTGTCACCGGTTCCCAGCAGTTGCTGGGGTGCTGGAGCAGAAGTTTAGCAGCAGATGTAGAGGTAGGAAACATGTGCTGGGGCAAGAAGGGGAATGAGGAAAGCCTGGAGTGCCAATGCAGGGTCCCCAGGGAGCTGGGTTAATTGGAGACACTTCTGTGACCTGATCCGGTGATGGTGGCACACAATGAGACAAGTGCTGGGGAGAAACACCCGCTGCTCTGTGCTGCAAGAGAACTCATCTCCACATTTTACAGACATTCCTCCCCTGGCTCCACACAAGGAATCCCTGGCTAAAACACCCCCCACAGCTGGAAAAGTGGTTGCGAGCCAATAAATTACCCTTATCACCTCCCACTGTCACTCGGAGAACTCCTGTCCCACCCCTTCCTCACTGCTGCCCAGGTCTCCAGACACAGCATTGGAGCGAGCTATCCTTATCCCAGTGCTCCACACCATGGGATGATCACGCACCTCCTCTCCTCAAGGCATGGGACACACAGTGCCTGGGGCACAGAAAGAAACCCAGGAGGACCGGGAGAGGCAGAACAGCAGGAGGAGCTGGTCCCAGCATGCATCCTGCACAGAGAGATGACATTTGCTCAGGAGGATGGGGATGCTGTTGGGAACCCTGAGGGCTTCCCCACAGTCCAGTCATCCATGGTGTGGGCAGAGGCAGGATTCATCCTGCTCCAAGAAGCTTGTGTGGAGGGGAAGAACAGAGCCAGCCTTGCTGCAATGGCAGAGCATCTGGTGCCTCCTGTCTCCTTTCCCAGCTCCCCAGGGATGAACACTAGCAGCTATGAGCCAGCCATGCAGGACTCTACACCAAAGACATAAAAACCCAAGAAAACAGTACAAGTATTTCTGAAGGACTGGGGAATCCAGCAATGGGGAAAACCCACTGGGAGAGCCTGTCCCCTTTTCCAAGACGAGACAGAAATCCCTCAGAGAGAACATGGTCTTCTGTGTTACCTCTTGGTCTTTGCCCAGCACCACCGTTCAAACTAGAATAAATTCCACAAGGAATCAGTAAGAGGCTCATACGAAGGCAAAAAGATGTATTGCTTAGCAGCCACTGACCCCTTTCCCCGCACTGGAGAGGGAACTTGGCAGCACGGGCACAGCAGGCAGAGCTGCTCATAGACATCTCCACAGCTTTAAAGGTCAGAGCAGTTTGCTGGCACTGCCCTTTAGGAGTTGACACTGCAGAAACAGAGATGGTCTGGCAGCTTCCCCTGCCTCACTGCTCCTTGGAGGAGAAGGCTTCCTCAACCTGCCTTTGTAAATGCCAGCAGGATGGTTTGGGTATGGGACAGGGAATTGGACACATCAGCTGCGTGATGCTAACCAGGGGCTTGAGTTTCTTCAAACCACACCGGCCTCCAGGAGGAAGTCAGTGGTATCGCTAGTGAAAGCACTACTCAGGCTGCTGTCTCTGCTTGATCCATCTCTGTCAGATGGAAAGCCCATCTGACTGTTCTCCATTTGCAGGAAGGCTATTTACCTGTACAGTTCAAGGCCAGGCTTTCCTGGTCATACTCCTTACCCAACTTCAGTAGTTCCCAGCAAATCAGCCCCAGAGTTCAGCAACCTCCCCGCTGGTTTGGAGATTTCTTGCTGGTGCTAGAGATCCTACCAGAAAGGGTCATGTCAGCAAAGCATTTTGGAGAGAAAGCTCAGGATGGGAAGGTAACACAGCTGAAAAACAAAGAGTATCTCTTGGGAATATAATGAATGTGTGTCTGAACTCTCTTGGATAAAGCAAAGTGGCTGGTACTCACGTGCACTGCTGGGAGCTTGCTAGAAGGGCATCACATTCCTGATCATCAGTGGTCCTCAGCTACCAATGAAGCAAGAGTTGGCAAGGGGGACAGGTTGATACCTCTGGTAGCTGCAGCCCAAAATGTTAGATTTGCATGGAATAGTGCAAGCAGCATCTTATTTTTCCTTTCTCATCATCTTCTCCAGCAGCCCCGCCTGGGACAGAGTCCTGGACAGTGTCTGTGTTGGCTGGGGAGCAACTTGAGCACTTGGAAAGGCAGAGCTGTACAAAGCAGCAGGCTCTCAAGCCCAGGAGTGGCATCTTATTCCCACAAAACACTGAATCATTTCCACATCCACCTGGGCACTGACAGGTGTGTCATTGCACAGGAGGCTCTCCCACACATGGCCTTTGAACAAAAGGGGCCAGGACACTGCTGGAGCCAGGTGCAGCCCTTACCCCCAGGGCTGCCAGGACAGCCAGAGAGCTCACCCAGAGAAATCCATGGCAGCATGTCTGTCTGCTCAGGGCTTTTGTTTCCCTGGCCACGCTGCCTCCTCTGCTGAGAGCTTGCCATTCTAACCCTCTCTGAAGCACCAATTGCTGAACTCATCCCAAACATTTATTTTAAGAATTACATTTATTCTAGCCTAGCTAATATAATCTGGCCAATTCCCCCTTTCCAAAAAGTATTTTACTATACTCTTGGAAGCATGTACATAATAATAAAAAACACCAAACAAGAGAAGATTTCATTTTAAAGCTGTAGGTTGATCAAATGCTGTTAATTTGAAGCTATGGCAAACATTAACTTTCCTCCTTCATTTGAAGTGGAAATAAGCCACACATTTTTAAACAGAAAGGGTAATTAACCACTGAATCTATTTAAGATAAGCTGTCTGGTGTTCATTCTTTTCCACTGGAAATTTACAATCGAGATTGCTTTTTCTTCTCAAAGACTCTCTCTAGTACTTGAGTTTTTGGATGTTGAGTCCAGAATTCCTGGGAGAAGTTTTCCAGCTCATGCCCTGCAGCACAGCACTGCCCTAGTCCTAGGAATCTGGAATGCTGTGATCCTCCTCTTTTAAATATCAAGGAGAAAAAGGGAAGGGACTGTTTAAGGAACAGCTAGAATAACCCACAAGGAGAACCTGTTTCTCATAGGACTGGGCAGTATGTGTGTTGTTTGGGTACACAAAGACATCTGGGACTGTGAGCATGGAAGGTAAGGGGTCTCATTTGTGTGTGCTGGCAGTCATAGGTTGTTTAAATCAAGTTGCATTCTGTGTTACAGACCAATTCAAAACAATGGATGAAGCCTGTCACTGCAACTCCTCTTCCAATCTATTATTAGATGGGAGGAAAGAGCAGAGATGGAAAAGGTTCAAGTGGTGTAAATACATATATATATATATACACATATGTATGTATGTATATATGTACACATACATGCATAAAACCCACAAACCCTTACCAAACAAAGAACAGGGCTGCTGGGAAACCCTGTCACAAGGAGAGATGGAGATTGGAAGTGACAGGAATCCTGCTCCCAGCGCTTCAAAAAAGCAGGAGCCTTCACAATCTCCAGTCCCCCGCTGGCTCCCAAGAATGGAGCCAGCAGGGAGAAAGATGTCGGGAGTGCAGGAGTTTGTTTGTTTTCTGACCACCCCTGGAGTCAGGCTCTTAAAACTGCGGTGGCCTTTGTTTTGAAAGGAGCTGTTAAGTAAAACGGAGAGATCCAAGGCTGCTATCCGAGCAGCATTTTAAGAGAAAGGTATTCTGAGGGTAAGGGTGCTCGTGTTACGATTGTTGTGCCGCAAGCATGACAGCATTCCCAGCCATGGAACTGTGTGGCAGTGCTGCGATATGTCAATTACTCACTCATTATTGAACAGCAGGATTCTGATTAGCTTATAAAACAAATTTGTGCTTCTCCTACCACGATCTTGCAACAGAACCCAGAAAAACACAAAGTCTTTACAGCTTTCTCCCACACACTTTTTTAATGGGCAGGATGGCTCCAGCTCTTTTCTATCAGTCACATCCACTCTCTGCCTTACAGGGTGGACTCATTTGTCCCAGCCAGAGGCCATTAGCTATGAATGGAGAGTTTGTTAATTAAAAAGTATGCTGTGGTTTTAGAAATAAGTAGTTTTTTTCCCGACTGCCAGAGCAGTCTCTTATGCTGCACTCATCCATGAGCACCAGCTCTGAGGTGGGACTGGCTACTGCAGACTTTGTTTGTCCTGCATCTACCCCAGCCTCAGGGCAAAGCTGTCCACCTTTGAGTCCCAGCACTTCCAGGTGTTCACACTGCAAGTGCTGTGTACAGTGCATATGTAGCAGAGATGTAACTCATTCACATGGGGCTTGAGGAAGATACAGGATTGATATTTTGACAGTGTCCCCCCCCCACCAAAGAAAAACAGGAGAGATTCGCAGCTTAATCTTTGTATTTGTATTTAAGTTATTTTTTGAACAGTTAAAAAAAAAACAAACCACACTGTTACCATGATCCTAGCTCAAGTGAACATTAGTACATTAACTACACATCACCGTAACATAATCACAAAATTCAAAGCACTCATTACTTAAGAATCCAGATAACAAATATAGCAGAGTAACAAACAGAAAACTCTGGAGAAACCATGTTCCTTCTCACCTTTCCCACTTCCACACCCACCTCAGCCTGAGCAGGCAGGAATGATGCAGCACAGGCTGGCCTGGCAGGCAGCTCTCCTAAACGCAGTGGTGTAAAATGACGGGGAGAAACAGGATGATACACTTTGCTGAGGTCACATTATTTTTCTGCCATGCTAAAACTGTGGTCAGGCTGAGCCCTGCAATGCCTCTCATGATAAAGACAAAGTAACTGAAAGCAAAGTTTTACACTCGAAAACAGCTCCATATTTTCACACTGAATTGCCCAAACAGCCCAGGACAGGCTTGCCTGTCTCCTGCACATGCAGTTTTGCTCAGAAGTAAACCAGTGCTCAAGTGCCAGCAGGCTAAAACACTTTGCCTGTGAAAGCAACAAATTAATTGTGCAGGTATGAGCAGAGCTACTCTGTGATGAAGACTGGTATTTCATGTCAATTTTCTGGCCACAGGTGAACTTGGCTCCTGCCTGAGCAGTCAGGATACCTTGTAGGGTGATAGGCTACTAAAAAAAAGAGACTTATTTTGGAGTTGGCTATAATATCTAAAGGGCTTGTTGCACGTCCATGTACATCATTATGCCTCTGATTTTGAGTATCACTTCAGTATCATTAAGAATTAACCAGTGTTTCCAGCTCCCATGGGACATCTGCTGGACAAGAAATGTGGAATCCCAGGAATCTCTGGGAACAGGCACTAAGTCATAGGAAAAGTTTCTGGCAGTGTGCCAAGGCTCCCCCTGAGAGAGATGCTTTGGGGATTTGCCAGCAGTTTGGCTACACTTCATTAAAAAAACAGGGGAAAAAAAAGGGGGACGGTAAGGGAGGAAAGGAGGGGAAGCCAAATGCTCGGCCTCAGCAGGCAGTTGTTCCTCTCAACCCATTGCTGGGGTGTGGAGAAGGAACAGTCAGGGGACCTGCTGATTTGATGAGTCTTTAAATTAAAAGTGAAGGCAGAAAGACTGTGACCTCTCATGCCAATCAGTAGGGATTTGTGAGCAGGATAGTAGGATTTCATATGGAGACCTCCTTTGAGGACAGCTGGGTCACTTGCTGTTTCCCCCCTCTGGGAGGCTGATGCTTATCACTTCAGGGGGGAACAGTAGGGCAAAGCTCAGCATGTCAGATGCATCATGCATGCCACTTGGAGACCCTGGCAAAGCTCATTCTTCTCTTGGCAAATATAGTTTAGACCATCCCTTTCTCCTCATGCCTCTAGTGCATCCTAAAAGAGGTATCAACTGACAAGTTCAACAGTTGGAGGCCTTACTTGATCACCTCCTGATGAATTCTGATGTTCTCATAGAAAACCTCTATCCTTCCTAGTCAACTGCACAAGCTGAAAGATCTATTTTCAGCAGTGTCCCCACTTTAGTAGAGATACAATTCCATCCCCACATGCTCTCCAGTTTTCACCCACTTGGGTCATCGCCTGCTTTTCCTCCCACAACTAAGAGCAAGCCTGCAGCAGGAAGGCTGGCTGTTCTTCCTAACCTGCTTCTCTAGTTAGGGAGAGCTGCTAGTATTTGTGACTTATCAAATGCAAATATTTCCCCTCCTCAGTGAATTTAGGAATAATCATCCACAAAAGGCAGATTCAAGAGCTCAGCCTGGAGATGTGATTCCCATCAGAGCCAAGATGCCAAAAAACTCAGACCCAAACCTGCAGCTCTGCTCAGACTGAGGAAGTAACACGTGGAAGGAGCAGGACACACGTACCTGGGAGTGGAGAAATGCGCATGATACTCTCCAGCTTTTTCAGTGTTCAAAAAAAATTAAGAAAAAGAAAAAAGGATCCTTTGGAGCAGGAACAGGTAGTGGGTAGGTAGAGCATGGTGGTCCAAGTCAGCTTCCAGTTTAGAAACAAGTGTAAAGCATTTCAATGTTTCTGATGATCACAGACTTCTCAACTTGTCACCTGAATCCTTCTGTTCCAACAGTGGATGTATCTGTCCTTGAATGTTAACAGGGAGCAGAGGGAGCTGTTCCAGAGGAGACAGCTGTAGGAATTATGTCACTGCAAATTCCTTCATGCCATTTTCTAGTTGCATATTTGAAAGCAAGCTGTATTCCTCCAAGGATGAGAAATATTTGCAGCAAAACTGTGCCCTGCTGCAAAGGAGTCAGAAGCAGGAGATGGTGTGGTTGTAACAAATTGTCCTGCTTTGAATGTCCCACACCTCCAGTACTTTCCATCCCATAGTCCAAGGTGGAAGGCTAGCATGAGCTTCCTACTTGTGGGAGAAGGGCTGATCTCTACGCAGCAGAGGTATTTAATTTCCAAGCCATGTGCAACACTTAAAGCCCACAGACGCTTCCAGCCCTTTTTTATCTCCTTTCAGCAGGCATATTCTAGTTATTTTCATTATAAACTCTGCAATTACTCCAATCTGGTTGAGGGATTATCCATCCAGTTCATGCTGAAACCTCTCTCTCACATGCACTCCTGCACACTCACACACACACGCACATATCTTAAGGGAGGGGGAGGGAGTTTGAAAAAGCCACTCTCTTCTGACATTGGGAAATCTACTTACCAAATTGCTCCTCCCTGGGTGCACAATAAACACCATCAAATGTCAGGCTGTGGCAGTTTCAAATTCAAGTTAGATCAGTTAACTTCAGTTTCCTTCTTAGCCACAAGAACATTTTTACAACTTGGGGAATGGGGTAGGAATCCTCACCCTTCTGCGGTTCTGTATGAAGTACCCACACAGAGTCCCTTCTTGAGGGTAAGACACCTTTCTTACCATGTGCCAAAAATGGATTTCAGCAGTTGCTTGCTCAATGTACCTTAAACAGCTCTATACAGCAGAGTACAAAGTGTAGTACCACTTGAAGACCCAGCAGAATAGCAGCATGGAGCAGCATGGCTATGACAACCAATGCAATGGTGGTGTCTCTGTGTTTGGCCAGCCAGTCTTCCAGTTCTCCCAAATTCTCTCAACTAGCAAAATAAAATGCACGCTTGTACGTGTTGGCCACAAAGATGCAATTAAAATATTAGGAAGTTCTGCAGCCTTCACTGGCTGGAGTAACAAATCATTGTTTTCTACAATAACCTAAATGTAAAAGACAGAGGATGACCAAACTGAGGAAAATAATTATTAAATCTACAGCTAAGGTCATACAACCCCCTC
Source organism: Calyptomena viridis (assembly GCA_013390005.1). NCBI lineage: Eukaryota > Metazoa > Chordata > Aves > Passeriformes > Eurylaimidae > Calyptomena > Calyptomena viridis. Next base: position 100,585 of record WEIV01008632.1, on the reverse strand, counting down.
TGCTGATATGCAACCATGCTGCAGACCTGGTAATACTTGAACTTAGAGGAACAGTGTTCAAATAGTATTAAGACTCAGAACTTGAACTCAGGAAAGTTTGGGATGTAAACTTTGATCCTCTCTGCTCCCTTGCCACTTTGGCTTTGGGAATGCAGTCATGGTATGTAGAGCTGCCTGAAAGCCAAAACAGCTTTCCTGGACATAAAAAAGTAGTGCGAAAATTCGTTATGAATGAACTTATCTTTGTGACTCAGAACTTTCATGACTCTGCAAAGGGAAGTCAAAACCAGGAGTGTCATCACACACTCTGAGATGCTCTTTAGAGCTGATGTAGTCTCTAGGTTTAATGAAAATATGGGGAACTGAATGCTCAACACTGCTGCCCACACGCTTTAGGAATTGCTCTAGGTACTCCCCAAGCACCAGCTTTTCCTTCCTCCATAACTCCATCGCCTTCTTATCTGTCTTCGATGTCACTAAAATTATTCAAGCCCTCTGGACTGCTCTTTGGGGACTCTTGGCCCAGCTACTTGAGAAATTTCATTGCTAGAAAAAGTGCATCCCAAGCAATTAGAGACAATGCAACTGCTTCCCCAGCAAAGTGAAGTTGATAAGAATAGCTTAAAAAAATTTCCCATCTGCCAAGTTCAGAGGGTGTTAACACAGGGTGTTTAAACCCCTCTAGCCCAGAGACAAAGGGTCTTGATTTCCTACTGTGGGATTGGAGCAACTCCCTGCTAAGGCAGTGGAGGTTATTACACACCTACAGTAGATCTGGGGCCAAACCTGGACAGGGACTGATTTACACAGTCTTTCCTGATCTAAATGCAGGCCTGCTGCAATTCCTTCCAGCTCTGTGAAGACAGCTGTTTTCCCCTAGACCTCTGTCTAGTTCGGAGACATGCAGAATTGTTTCTCATGTTTCTCCTCTTCAGCGCTATTTTTATCTTCTAAACCATGACAATTTGCAAAAGTCTCTGGTATAAAGCAAAGATCCATCTCAGCTATCAGCAAAAGGACTAATCAGCCCGTGTCCCTAAACCACAGTGCAGCATGCCTGTAGGCTAGGGAAGCACACCAAGGGCTCTCCTTCCAAATGCCTTCTAGAAAGGCCAGTCCCAGAAATGCTGCAGAACTGGCCTGGAGTCACTGCTAAATGCAATGATCGTCCTCATGGCCACATTCATTTTACTCATCTGCCATCTCCAGGGGACTGTGCATTTGCTCATTCAAGTGAGGCAAAGTCTTACTGTCATGGCCAGAGTTTATGTAGTGTCTCCATTCTAGGTGTGGCTTGAGGGCTCCACAAGGTTTTTGGTAGCTCTCTCTTCCAGCACCCAGCTACAGCCTCTCTGAGGGGAGAAGGAATGGAAAGAAAACAGCAATGTCCAGCTTTCCTTCTCACCTCAGCCTCAAACTTTCTCCAGTTTACAGAATGATTCATAAGTCATCGTAACATACTGTCTTTAGGGAGAACAGCAGGAGTAAGATGGTACAGACAATCTCTTTTCTAGTGAAATACTGTCTTGGGCCAACATTTCACCTGGGGCAGGGGTGGACAGGATCTCAGCCCCAGTCCATCATGCTTGGGACTTTGGCAGAAGAGAGTTTAACTTTTCATTGATTAGCATTCCCCAAACAAGCAGATGTTAAGGGAGACTACAATACACATCCAGCTTCCAAAGGGTTAGCATAGCAGGCAGGAGAGGAAAGAGATGGATTTGGCTCATAATAGTAAAATTTCAAGGGTCCTCTCTTCACAAAAAAATAAGTCTACAGTCAGAACAGCCAAAAGCCGCAGGGAAGTTGGGGCTGGGGCAGGGGGAGGGTGATGGTCTGGCTGTTTTAAGTGTTTCTATTGCTCTTCAGAGCTGAATGCTTTTTCAAAGGCCTAGCAATGGATATTGATTTCAGTCTGAGAGTAGCGGCCTCCTCCCCACCCACCCTCCCACCCACCCTGAAGTGACCCTCAGCAGGATGCGCTGTGGCTATAAGTCTTCTGCTTAACAGCAAAGCAACACATTCTGGCAACATCTTAAATATATTCATAGGACATCTGTGACTGGGTTTGGAGGGGAACCAAACAGGGTAAAGGGAAGAGGAGTGAACATGAAGGGAGGAAAGGGATGGGAAGGTTTAAAAATGTTAACTGTTCATGAAAGATAAAAGTCATCTTCTGATATAGCAGCACTTTAGCAGTCAGCCACGCTGAGTAGACCCTGTCTGAGATCAACCGCATGCCAACTTTGTTCCACAAACAAGTCTGAGAGCCTCTCTCTTCAGCAAGTATTGGTTACGTGGATAGTTCTTTTGTCCTGGCATTTAAATACTGCAGCTTAAATGAGTCCTGGGAACGAAAAACAGAACAAACCAAACAAACCCCATTCGTACTAAACCTTTTAATGATTTAAAAGAACATCTGATTGACCAGAGTGTTTGAGAATATCAAGACAGCTGATCTGACAGGTCCGGAGCATCACTGTGCCGTTACCAATCAAACAGGATACAGGACGTACCCCATGACAGAGCATTTTCATGGGAAAATGTCACTGTGGAAACCCCTTGGCAGAAGTCTTTTAGCTCTTCTGCCATTTTTCTCAAGCTATTAAAAGTAATTGTGCATGTACCCACCCGAGCCAGCAATCATGGTATCCCACTTCACTCATATACATCAAATTCACTCTACAACTGCCCCAAACCTATGAAGCATTATATCCTTCCCACACTGTGCTGGCCAAGACAAAAGGGCAAGGTGGGGAGCAAACCACCTACGTTTGGATATGAACAATTTAACACTCATGATATGTGAGAGAGAACAAGGGCCAGGCCCCATCAGTAAATTATTTTGCATGTTGATGCATCGTGATTAAATCTGCCTGGGCTTGTGCCTCAGTGTCTCCTCCCCTAGCCAAACTGTAATCTTGCATCAGCAGTGTGAGGAGAATGTGCATCACTTCAGAAGGAGGGAATAAAGCTGATGCTTCTTGGCAAAACCCTCCTGCCTGGTGACAACTGCCCAGGGTCAGGCCATCTGCATCCCCTTGTTAGGCAGCAGCTGCTCTACTCGCTCTGCAGAAACCCTTCTTCCTTCTGGACAGCAGTGATAGCTGATTTAATTATTGATGATGATTGACAGAGGAGGAGGAGTTCTTTGGGGGAAGTCACAGGCGCCACATGCCACAAATCCTAAAATAAAGTCCCTATCCTAAGGTATCAAAATCATTCCTGTCTTTTTACAGGACACTGTAACTACTGTACAACCAATAAAAGAAATACTGACAGACCCAGCTAGTTATTCAAGCAGCATGCTCACACTACATCCAGTGTCTCCTCTGAGCCTCCTTTTATTTGTTTAGTTTTTTTTTTTTACCTGTGCGAGTGTGAGGTACAGTGTAGTGTTATTTATCTGGAGATGTAGGTGTATGTTCTGGACGGGGAACGAGTGGATTCTGCTTGGGCAGCTGGGTCATTCAGAAAATCCCAGATGAGGATGGTGTCATCATGTGAGCTGCTAACAATCTGGAATTCGTCAAACTGAAGTCGAAAGACTCTTCCAGAATGCTCCTAAATGCAAGTGGGAGAAACAGCATGTTACTTTGCAAACTAGATGGCACCTGGATGAAAGAGGGAAGATGAATTTGGGCTTGATTCTAGTGTTACATTAACATCTCAGTAAACCCCACATGGCACACTGTGCATCACCATCAGAAAGCATAGATCATGCTCAGTGAAAATGGTTTCCCATATTTGAGTACTTGGCTCACAGGAAGTTTGCATTACAGTTGTCCCATTACTCCTTAAATCCCAATACTGGACATGCTGTGCAGAACAAACCAAACTTCCTCTACCACACAATTCCATCTGGCAAGATTGACAGGTGCACTGTCTTCCTTGTTCCACAGCAAAACTGCTTCCTGAAATTACAGCATTCCTAGAAGCTGTAGTTTACAGGGGAAGAGATGAGAACTTTGCATTCAAGTCTTGGCACCATTGCTACTGCTGAAGAGCAAAGAGCTTAACATGGAAGGACACTAAGGAGCCTGTTGTAAAGTCCAGTGACAGAGTAATAATTCCTCTTAAGCAGTTCTAAAAATATGAACTAGAAAGGGCATTCTTTATAGGCAGTTTGCATTCTGCTCTGAGGCTCAGTGGAAATGGCATGACAATTTGGCAAGAGTTCAGACCATAATTAACAGAAGGCAAGATCCTGGATATCACAGAGCAAATCCACTATGCTTTCCCTTTTGTGTTGCCTATTTTCTCTTGGTGCTTACAATGCTGCAAGAGCAGTGGCCTCTGCCTCTGTCAGCAGGGAACAGAAACTGTACAACCAGGGTGAGCCCTATCTCTTCCATCAATACAGATTTCTCTTTAATGGTCACACATTGTAAAGGGGTGAGGGTCAGAAAAAAAAAATGTCTTAAAGTACTTTAATACTGAAACTAGAGGTTTCTCAAACATTTAGGCAGAAGAGAATTGTTGGTTAGTAAATGGGAAAACTTTGTCCTATAGCACAAGACTATGAAAATACAGCTCAGTTTGCGAAGTGCAACAGCTGCTTAAAAGTGAATTTCTAAATCTTTAAATTAAAAATTATCTGAAAATAGAAACACACACACTAATCAGATTCTAATGTTAAGATGAATTTTATAAAATTCCTAATCATTGGAACCTTTCTGATCTTCTAACTATAACTTGAATCTGTCTTAAAAGCATCTTAGGGTTTCTGCCTTCCTACCTATTCTAAAAAGAAGTGTTTTCCAGAGTTTTGTGTTGTAACAGTAAAGAAGTTCTTGCTAAAACGTATCACCACAACAGTCAGATCCACTGACTGATTCCTCATAGAGACAGCAAGAGAGAGTGAGGTACTTTTAATACCTGGTTCCAAAACTCCCTTTTTGATCCCAGTCACTGTGGGCTAAGTAAGGTTGTCCTACCTGGACTGTTCAGGTTGCAAGGAAAGCTGAACTGTGTGCTATTCTGTGCATGGAAAGCTTCTGTCAAATTCATGTGGCCACTGTTGCAGCTAATGGGAGACGAAACTGGAAGGGACCTGGCATGCAGTGAACATTTGTTATCTGTGCACTTTCCTCCTACTGCTTGAAAATTGAACACGAGCAGCAGGAGACTCATGATGTTCATTGTGCAGCCAGGTTTAATTTTGGAGGATGAGGGAAGAGGAAAAAAAAAAAACCCAAGCCATGGGTAAGCGGGTATAAAGACGCCCTGTTGTCATAAAAGTCCTAAAAGCACCGCAACAGCTTCCTCTGCTCCCCATCCCTCTTTTGGCTCCCTCCATTGCTATCAAATAGGGATTTATGAGTATCCAAGTGTTGAGATTCCTACAGTGTTTCCATCCCACTGCTTCTGATTTATATTATAATTAGCTGGGGCACTTTGGCTGTCCACTGCTGGAAAATGCAGAGGAAATCACTCCAGTTAAATTAAGTCTATAGGTTACGAGACACACATTTGTCTCAGGCAGGAGCAAGAACACTATTAATACCAAGTTGAAGTCTTGGACTTTCAGGATATGTGCTCATGAACACCCAGGAACTAGGTGGCCAGCGAAAAAGGGTTTTTCTGGATTTCAGCCATGATACTATTTGCAGTTTTATCTGGCTAAGAGGAAGGTTTTTCAGCATAGTACCTGCAGGCGTCCAAGGCACTCAAGGACTCACTCTGCAGCTGAGGTCCAAATTCATGATTAGAAAAGAGTAAGCATGGCTTGATCTACTGCCTGTCAGCAGAGTCCCAGTAACCCTCACAGCATGCACCAAATGTGAAGTAAAATACTTTAGCGAAATCTACAGCAACAGTAGCAATTCAGGTGGTGGATGAGCAGTAGAAGGTCAGCCAACACAGCTCAGCTGGTGAGAGACACTTCTACAGAATCAGACACCTTGGTATGATCCTGGTTTAGAGCACAGACTACACTCATGTGCCACAGCAGGAAAAGGTCTAACATACCAACCCAAACACTGCCCAAACACTTTCTAGCTAAGAAATAAAAGCATTTAGTCCTTCTTTTTCAATGAGAATTTGATACTGGTTGAAATCTTCCTTTATCCCCAGTAACACTGCCAGTTTTGGGGGTGAATGTGGTGGAGGAACACTTACAGGAACCATCCCATGGCCTTGGCTGTACTGTCATTTTTCTCACAACTTTCCCACATTACTGTAAGGCCAGTGCAGAGCCACCCTGTTAAGCATGACTATTGAATTAACATTCACACAATGATATTTTAACCACACAATCATCAGACCTGCACTAAAATCCAGTGGATGGCATGAAAATAGTAGTTGTTTAAGGATAAGGCAATTTCGCAGTTTGTTCCAGTCCTTACTTGCTTTTTCCTCAAACATCCAAAAGCCAGTTAAAAGCAATTCCAAGAGTGTTTTTATTCCTGTTCCTCAAATTTGGAATGTAATACTTTTATTCAAGAAACTTCATGTCAACAATTCAGACAACTTACTGCTACACTATCAGGTACACACAGGTTAAAGTAAACCCACTGGCACATGGATTCCAAGAGGGATGAGTCTCAAAAATGGATTTAGTTATCAGCTTCAACTCGCAGAATAAAACTGTTACAAGGTGAGTGAAAATTCCAGAGGTTCTAGCTTTTAATGCTTTGCAGCTTGTAACATTAAAAAAAGTTGGACACACAAAAAGGCAGACCCTTAGAACTTATTTCTAGATCCTACAGACTGGGGCTAAACTGACTTGAGTTTGCATGGCTCAAGATTGCCCTGACCAAGCACACTTTTTCCAACACCCCTAAAAAAATCTCTTACCACAAGGGTTCGCAAACAGAGGGTTCCTGCTGGAGCACGAGGGTCCAAAGCAGCCACAAGATCCCATACTTTAATTTTCCTAGTAGTGAGAAAATAGATAAACACCATGGCTCTGTTAAAGAGAAAATAGCAAGTACCCACAGAAAAAACCAATTAGCTGTTAGTAAAACTCAGCTAATACACCAGTATAAGGAAAATTACAGCCATCCTTAAGACCTGGTTCTTGAATTTCCCTTTTGTAAAGCTTATAGAGCTTAACTGGAGAAAAAAGTATGCTATCAACAAAGTAAAACATAAAAAGGAGGTGGTAATAACTAATAGAAACATGGGAGTGCAGACAACTAGTCTGCCAAATAGTCCAGCAGATATAATCATAGATGGGAAAGATTGTTCTTAGGAGTGGTTGAGCTAGAAGAGGTTTCAGGTTGAGTTGGTCAGATATTCTTACAAGCAAAAGAACTGGACTACATACATCAAATCACATGGCCTTGTTTCAAAAGAAGAACAAAAGCTTATGCTTTGTAGCATGGTCCTGATTTACTGGCCACGAAAAGGTCCTCTTGTTATGACAGACAAGGAATCTAATATTTATAGGGATGATGCAGTGAAGTGGGATGGGAGACTGAGACAGACAAGAGGAGTCAAAGCACTGACTGCACTGATAACCTCACCCATCGTATGCCCCACTGACTATCCTCTTGTTATCAAAGCGTATGCATCTCACCAACTCTTCATGGCCTTCCAGCACTCGTAAACATGCCCCACACTCGATATCCCAGAGCCTGGAAGAGAGTACAAAGAAGCACTAAGAATTTTTTAATACCTTAGCATTGCAATGAAGCATTTGGTCTTTGCTTGTTAATGGAAATCTGTAAATAAAGACCATGATGAAACAACGAAGAAGGAACAAACTACATTCATCACTCCTTTTCCTGCTGTTAAGGATATGCTTCTCAACATGACCCTGTGATGTTACAGTATCACACAAGATGTGAGTCAGAGACCAGTTATGTCTAATATCTAGTGCTGTAGTTACACAAGATATCTCCCAGTTACCTTCACAGTGAACCTCACTTTATTTTACTGAGGTTGTTTTTCATAAAAGTGTCTTGTCTTGATTTTAAGATGTTGAGACAGGGAGACTTACCAATCCCCTTGGCAGCTTGTTTCAATTGATAATATCACCTTCACAGGGCGTGTGCCCCCTTCTGTTCCCCTACATGCCTATTTCTGATTTGCAGACTACTACTAGACAAATTAAATCATCAATACAGTGGTGAAAAGTACAAGAATTAACAAGCCCTTTTCATTTGTCATTTCTCCCACTGAAGGTATGTTTACTCTGTAATCTAGGCACCTTGTGCAGAAGCTAAAATGGACAATCTTCCTTTTTTTGTAATGCATTTTCTTCTTGCTCTCAAATAATTTCTGTGGCTCTCTGTGAACTGTTTCTAATAATACAATATTTTTAAAAAGTTCTGTCACCCAAGCCAGCATACAGTATCCCAGTAAAAGACACAGCAATACATTCTCTCAACTGTAAATATCCAGGAGTTTTGGCCTTTGTGATGGATTTTCAGCATGGAGAATAAGTTAAAATACATTAATATTTACACTTACATGTTACACTGAAAAATAGTTAAGAAACACTTCTAATAGTTATGAAGTCAATCTACTTTTTTTTCCATACTTTTGTCAGCTCTTTGACGTGACTCCCAATTACCATGAATAAAGAAAGATTACTTGCCTACAAGAACTGAAATTCTTTGTCATGTGTTGTACAGAGGTGTTCATACAGCAATCTTTTAATGGCAATATCTGCTGCAGCTCCCTGACACTTAGTGGAAAGCAAGCAGCCACAAATGTTCTTAAATGCTCATTCAATAAACCTTCAGACTGACATGTCCTTTACAGTAGTGAGAAATACTTTGTGGAATTTCTGTGGGTGACATATCTTAAAGCAGCACAGCTGCTGAGGGATCAGCTCACTTTGCTTGAAAGACAGAGAAAGAGATAGACCAACCCCAAATATTTTACTCCTGAGGTCCCCCAGGGAATAACCCAGATCCAGCTGATGTGTGCCCAAGGTTGGTAGACAATGACTGCAGCTGTCTTGCCACACAAGTTGCTCTCACTCTGGACAACAGAGGAATGGACAGAACTCTTTTGTCACCATAGAACTGCAAAAGGATTTGTCTATGCACATGTTTGAACCAACAAGGAGCACAAGGTGATTGTTCAGTCTGTAAAGCTTATCTTTCATGAATCTGTGAAGATCCTCCAATAGTTTTCACATGAGTACAGCACATCAGTCAAGGTCAGAACAAGCAATTCCACGGCAAAGGTCAGCCAAAGGCACTCTGGCTGGTCAGAGAGCATTAAGTCTCTCACGGATGGACAATGCCAGAGATTAACTGGTGCAGAAAGGTTTGAAGAGCAATCTTGTGCCAGGAGCTTTTGTGCCATGTGTTTCCATTCTTTGCCATCAATCCCGAGATTGCCAGCAGCTCTAGGAGGCTGCATCACACTAATTCTGGCCTGTATTCTCAGGTCCCAGTTTGAGGTTTTACCTGAACCTGAATGGGATTAGAAGAGGTGATCATGTCCCTGGTCACGTGAGGAATGGGCCTTCATGTACAAAGGGGATAACAGCTATTAAGAGCAGAGTCTCCCAGCAGAATTGGTGCCAAGGGTAACTCACATTTGATAAGCTTCTCAAGTGTCCACTTCTTTAAATAGTCAAAGGAACAAATAGTAAAAGAACTAACCTTAAGGCTTTGGAATTAACTAAAAAAAGTTTATGCAGTCAAAAACACTACACTCTTCCTTCCTATAATTTTGGGAGAATTTCTGGAAGTAGAGGGAGGTCTGAAATTATCCCAACCTTTAATTCACTTGAAGTCCTAGCAAAGCTGGAAGATGTACAGAAGACAGGTGAGACTGAATCCCCATCTCTTAAAGAGAATGCTGTGGTCTAAACGGGCCAGTATCAGATCCCCATGTGTGCACACGCTGAAAGTAGAATACACACATGTAAACCAGCCACTCATTTAAAAATTAACCCAAGATGATAAAGTTTGATTCTATTCTCTTGCCCTACATTCTCTGCTTCCTTTTTTTTTCTTCACAATTCTTGTCTGTAGCAATTAGGAACTTTGGCCCTAGAAGCCAAGATACTGAAGTGATGGGATTTAACTTGATGGACCACTTTCTACCTGATGGAAATCAGCACAATGATAGTGATGTCTGTGTAGCTGTGTCCTCTTACACTGGTGAAATTTCAGGGCTAAAACAAAACCTAAATCATTTTTATATGTGGAGTCTCCCTACAGAAGAAAGATACTGATTTCTCAGCTACTTCACATGTCCTTACATTTGCAGTTGTAAAACTAGAAATCAGAGAGTCATCTTTTGGAAAACAGTTTCCCTGCAACTGAGGAACAGTGAACTTTTAAGTTCTGTATCAGCCTTTCCTAAAGGCCAACACACAACATCTGACACTATACAGTGGATTAAAATCAAATATACAAAGCACCAAGCCAGCCACAAAGATGACTTAATAACATAGCCTTTCTTAATTACCCTTTGACTGACTCGCGCCCTCTGCTAATGGCTGGGAGAAAACTACGTGACCAGGTAAGTCTTTTGCCTTGGAGACACGGTTGCTAAACTTGACAAGATTCTCTTAAGATTCACTGCTGACATTCCTGAAATTCTAGCACAATTTATCTGTCAACTAGGGATTTTGTCCAATGTAAGCATAAAAGTAACTGTATTCCTCTTTAGCATTATCACTATCTTGACATTTATTTTTATTAGCATTGCAAGTCATATTTTAGGTCCTCCCTAACTGCTGTAGCATTTAACTATTTCTTACTCTACTTTTGAGATCAAGTCTCATTGTACAACTGCAGAGGGTTATTTTTTCTACTTGGAAGTGCAAGAGTCCTCATCAGGTGTGAGTGGTGCTGCTCTTACACCATGCCTGTAATACTTTTTCCCCCCAGCCAAGAGATGGAAATTCCATCTTTCCTGGTCATGCTCTCAGACAGCCCTACACTAAAATCTGGCACAATAACCTGGTGATGTCAACCAAAGAACCACTGTTTTCCTACAGAAGGCAAAGGAGGGAGAGGCAGTGTGTTGCAAGGCAAGTCTGCAGGCAAACAATAGCATAAATCACTCTCACTGAGACTGATCTCAGCTTTCAAGTTTAATCAGAAGGCAGACAATAAAGCAATGACAAATACAAAAGGGAGGTTTTTAGTCCTTCTTAGTCCCATTTCCATGACAGAGCCATTTTCCTACATGATGTAAACTAATATTCAAGATTGTTCCATACCCCTTGCAATTAGTGGGATAAGATTCTTCCAGAGGCTGCAGGATGTAGGGAGAAATCCTGCCTCATAATACTAGAAAGAGTTAAATCTCAGATTGCAACCAGGGCAGCTGGAGAAGTGCAAAAGGCAGCACACTGAACTTCATGCTCTAAACCAGCTGTTCCAAACTTAACCAGGTGCCAAGTACCATAAGAAGAGTTTGGCGAGAACCCAGGAGGATTTCTGCAGAGGATTAAATGCCTCTTACTGCAAATCTGACCCCTTTAACTAGACACATAGCCCAATTAAAGTATCACAAGAGGACATCACAGAAAGCGGTACTTGCCAGCTCTTTCATACACCAGAATTGTCAGAGCAATGCAACTTGTTGATTAGTATGGGACTCTTGAGATGTTGAGGATGAAAGACAACACAGTAAAACAGGCTTCTAATATCTCTTTCCAGTAGTTGCCAATGTTCTATACCAAAGAAAGCATATTTCAAAGTTGACAAGGGTACAGAGCACTTCAGTTGCCTAACCTCTGCACATCCCAGGGAATCAGAGACAATGTGCTTGCACGTTAACTCTGTGATGAGGAGAGTCTCTCACCTGATAGTATTATCTGAAGAGCCGCTCACTACTAGCCTGTCTCTGTACTGCAGACATGCAATGCCTCGTTTGTGGCCATTTAAGGTGCGCACAAATTCGCAGGTACTAGTGTTCCATACCTGTGACAGGAAAGGAGGAGGGAACCACACAGAGACAAAATTATTAAGAAGAGACTAACAAAAGATGGTGTCTGTATGATACATAGATGCATCCAGAATGTTCTTAATTGAAGATGCTACCATTAAGACTGGGAAAATTACCCCTCCGATGACTTGTGATTATAGTCTGCAATTGTTATCAGCTTGGGTCATTGTACATAGAACATTTTTGCCATATCAGAATTAGCTTTCAGGTTTAGCACTCTTGGGCTATGATTTAGTCTACACATGATCTTTGTTTTTCTGAGGTTTAATGCTGCAGATTGGGATCATATCAGTAACACATGACTCCTATCCACTCACCCTCACTTTTGCCCCCATGCTGCGCTCTGACAACTGTTTGAATGACTGATATTGAAGCAGATTACGGAAGTGGTCAAGTTGAAAAAGAACACACACAAAAAAGTTCTTTTTCAACTGCATCTGTACCTGGATCTGATTTGCCACACAGCGAGCTTAACGGAGGAGGGACAAATGGAAATGAGCAGCAGGAAGAACACTGCTGCTAAAGGAAGACCTGGGTCATAACAGCCAAGGACCATCTTCCCTGTCTGGTCACTGTTCTTCATTAATAAATACCCCAGTGCTGCAAATAAAAAGCCTCTAAAACACCTCACCTTTATAGTTCTGTCACCTGATGCTGATACAATGTACTTGTCATCAAAGTCCACTACGTTGACAGCAGCTCGGTGCCCTACTAGCACCCTTCTCAGGGTGATGTCTGTTGGGGAAGCCATGTCCCACACGGCGATGGAGCGGTCTTTGGAACATGTCACCATCATGCCGTTATTGAAGCGGAGGTGCAGTACGGCCTCGCAGTGGTGAATCAGTGTATTCAGCATCTCACCTGCATTCACGTCCCACACTCTGCAGTTTCAGATTTCAAACCAGAGAGAAGAGAGTTAAAAACCTGCACAGTGCATTTTCTGCAGAGCAAGAAAGGTATGGGGAGAGATAATTCACTCTAGTGGTATTAGAGAAGCAAACACCACAAGGTATATCTGCACCTATTAAATAGTTCATTAAAAAATGTATTATATAAACCTGTTGATTATGTGTACATTGAGACAGTCCAGCAGCCAAAAACCCTGCAATGCAGTTAATACCATAAAAATAACCCACCCAGGAAAAAGGCATTCTATAATTAAGGGAATTTAGAGCTGAGGAAAAGTAGAAGATTGATGACCTTAATGACTAATGTTTCCTGGTTATGTCAGCCTACCATATGCTTCATTTCCAGTCACTGTGGAGAACCAAGTTCAGTGACGGGTTTAATTTTTGACCTCTCTCACAGGACTATCAGCAAAAGGGATAATTTATACAGAAGCAGAAGACAAGACAATTCTTTTCAAATACAAGTAATTGCCACAAGTTGCACCATGAGTTGCATTTACTCTGCAGTGCATCTGGTACTCAGCTATATTCCAGGAATGTGCTGAATACCCATATTAATACCCATACACAGCATCTGCATCAATTTAATGTTATTGGAACCAACTGTTTCAACTGAAAGATAATTTCAGATGCAAGTTAAATAAAATCTTCATACAGAACTTCTAGGACTTGACACAAAGATTTTAAGCCCCTAAAATGTTTCTTTTGGGCTACTCTGTTGGCATGCTTCTATTTACCCTCCAGAAAGAGATTTCTTTTGGCACTATCACACCTGTATCCTCATACACTATATGAGAGCAGAAAATGGCTGTATCACCAGGCACATCAGACACTGCAGAAGTTAAAACTTTGCTCTGCCAATAAGGCAAGCAGTAAGAAATGACAAGATGTGAGAAAGACTTCTAATGTCTTATTATCTAACTTACAGAGACTGAAGTGCATCAACTTATAGACTATAAATGAGAAAGAAAACTACAATCCAATTAAAAAATGCCAAGGAGAAAAAACTAAAAACCTGAGCCATTAACATGCTAACAGTTTGCAGACAGGGTTGCCAAAGTGAACAGGAGCTGGAGACCCACTGACTTCTTTGGACAAGTGCATCCCTGAGATCTCAGAAGCATTAAGAGTCCATCTGTACTATCTAGTGGATGAAGCTCCTCTTCCTGAGGAGACCCAAGGATAAAACTGATGCATCCTATGTGTCTCTGGGGTCTGCACAAGCATTTATAGATACAGTGGGAAACAAAGTATTTCTGGGCAAGTAGCCAGTCTCCCATTTGGCTGCCTGGCCCCATATGGAAGATGATAGTGGTTGTAACAGAAATCAGCCTCTCCTTTTGTGATCTGTTTAGCCCAGTGCAGTTCCCACACCATCCTACACGATCTCCAAGGGTCTCTTTTGGTGATGTTGCTGAAATTCTGGATTCCTACTGATGACAGGACCCCAAAACCTAGCAGCACCACAAGACTGCATGCATCACATGTCAGGAATTCAATTATTAGCTTAACAGTAGTGATTTACACACAAGGAGAGTGATGACCATGAGGAGCTTGCATCCATAAGGAACACATGCTAATAGCTTCAGAAAAGGCTACCAACACAGCTTTTTGGTTTCTAGGTTCACTGCACTCTGACAAAGAGGGACTATATAACAACATGGAGAAGACAGACCTCCTTCACATCCAAGTTCATATTGCAATTCACTAACTCATATGTATCTGAATTTACACTCTGGGATCCTGTAATATGACTAGAGGACTTCAAATCTGCACAACATGCACCACAAGTGCTACCTTGAGGTGTCCAGCCTTCTGCTGGAGACTGGAAGGAAAGGAAGGTTAGAAAGACTGAATGAAAAGAAACATCATGCTGAAATTTAATTAATTAAAAGTCACAGGAGATCTAGTTATATATCTTTTCTTAAAATTAAGTGACAATGAATGACTAAACCTTCACACTTGCTTTGAAAATTTCAACGAAAAGTTATCTCAAGGAGAATTTATAACATTCTCAGAGAGTGTCAAAACATGCAAAACCTTGGTGAAATGCCAGATGGCCTTCCTAAGTCATCTTGACCTTGACTGGCCTTTGCTTAGATTCTCATTTCTCCTTGACAGCAATTTGCATGGACATCTGATAAACAAGGACACCACACTGCTGAGTAAATATGCTGAATTACTTCATGGAACCAATTGAACAACACACATTTAAGAAGAGATCCTTTCAGCATCTTGCAAAGCTTCAAATCACAAGCACACACCTGACTGTTGAGTCTGAAGATCCAGTAATGATCACCCGTTCATCATATTGGAGGCACAGGACAGAACCCGTGTGTCCGGTGAGAATTCGCTTGCATTCCAATGTATTCTTATCCCAGATCTAGGACAGAAAACATTCAAAACCAGACAGGTCACCAAGGTTTTCATCTTTCAGCACTTATTGGTTTGACTAGTCTGTTTTTTATGACAACACATCATCAATAGTGCAGTTAGAACATCCTTAGTGGCATCTGTAGAGTCTTTTACAGGCTCTTTGGTGCAATACATAAACACCTTTGATACTACTGGCTTTACTATGAATATTAGTTTTACCCTTCTCGACAGCGTACAGCACCCAGTAAATGACATAGCCTGTAATTACTGGTGGACAAAAACTCTGCCAGCAAAGTCTGTCTGTCTGCAAGCAGGGTCTCTTTAGCCAGACAGAAGAGGCATACATGCTGTGCAGGTGTGAGATGGGGGAAGAGGAAGGAGAAGGCTATATTAGTAACAAGAGTTTGGGTAGGTGTCACTGAAATGAGGACACTATTATTTATGGCATAGGTACCACATGCCATTAGCATGCCATTATGGAGCATTCTCACCTTGATAGTATTGTCTCGTAGGCCACTTACTATCTTCTGATCATCATACTGTAAACAATAAACCCCTTTGCTTGTCTCACTTCGGCAGTGGATCCTCTGTAAACTGTGCCTTCCACACCGCCAGTTTGACTCTATTGTCTTGAGGAGAGACAGGAGATAAATGAGATGTGAAAAAAAAGCATGGCATTATCTCCTCTTTTTTTTTTATTTGGTAGAGAAGACAACAGTTACTTTTCTTCACACTTTTTCATGCAATCAGGCCCATATAATGACGTAACTGCTTTCTAGAAAGAGAAACACATGCAATAAAACCAACTAAACAGAAAAATGCCTAGAAAACACATTCTGGCTAAACTGGTCTGTGTTATTTGGAATGGTAAGGAAAATGTAACCTAAAAGCTTTTTCCTGTCTCCAGCCCTTAACCCCCTGTGACTCAACGGCTGAAGAGAATGTCTCAGTTGAGCTTTAAGTGCGTGTACAAACTTGCCACAACAGTGCCTGAGCACTGCTTTTGCCATTAGTAAACAACCAAAACATGCCCTTTTGCTCACACGAAATGTAAGGCAACCATGCTCAGTTGTTTCCTGTTTCCCTGACTCTTAGGATTGCAGTTTTAGCCAATGCACTTTCTCCCTGGCTCAGTTCTTGGTATCTTTCCACAACAGCTTATTAGGTCTCATCTGCACTGGGTGGAGCAAAGTACTGTGGAACAGAGAAAACCAAGATGTTATGGTGCTGCTGTGACATCTGATGTGCAACGTGTAGAGACTCCACTTGCAAACACCTCACTGAATAATACAACTCATCCTCTGTCTAAGGAAGCAGCGAAGCCTGGAATTTTATATAATTATCCCAGATCTACAAACTCCAGACAAATGCAGACACATCGGATTTAATGAAATATTTCATTAGAATGGAATATTCCCAGAATTTCAGCATCACAAATTAATCACGGACACCTGAAAAAAAACAAACCAAAAAAACCACAGCAAAACACCACCACATCTGGAAGCTGTTTCTTACCTCTATGTCCTGTATAATTTTGGGATAAAGTGCTCTGTAGAAGGAGTTTGGTGGTGCAGTTCCATCAGGAGGTTTATTTTTAAATAGATATTGCCCCCTGAAAGACAAAGAATACTTCCATTGAACACAAATCGTGTTTCAGCATTTTGGAGAAAGGCCCTTCTGGCATTTTACAAACTGGTAACCACTGTTGGAAAGCAGATTCATATTCAAACTTAATTTAGTCAGTAAGATGGGCTGGTTCCTTGTTTGTCTGTTGTGCAATTTTACACAACAATGTGTTGCATTTTAACATTGAAATACAAAATGTGTTGCATTTTAACATTGAAATACAAAAAAATCTGTGTCTAGTCACTCAGGTAAGGGAAATATATTCTCTATTATGGACATGGGCCCATTCAGCTCAGTAAGAGTTGAGAATGGCTCATGCCTGCAATACACATACACATATCAGAGGTCACCTTTAAAATAAATCCAAGGAACCCTCCGCATTCAAGGTTAGCTTTTATTTGCATTAGCAGGAACAGTATCAGTTTGGGCACATGGATATTTTACTGTATTTTGGTAAGCAACACTTCACTTCTGTGGTGCCTTCCTCATTTCAGCACTGATTTGGAATACTCATATCCCAAGCTAGAGTTTTGCTACCAAAAAAATCTGTAAACAGCAATCACTACCTGCTGTGTAAAAAACTTTAATTCCTCATCCTGAAGTTAAGAAGCCACCAAACACGGTGTGGAAGCTTGTAAACCCCACCATGGGCGTACTAACTGCTGTTCTGCCTGGCAACATGCCTCACAAAATGGAGAGAGGCACAAATGCCTCCGAGTGTAATCCTGGCATCAGAGGCACAGAGTTTACACTGGGCCAGCTCTCCACTTCTCCCTCCCCTGCTCCATTACAGCATAATTAATTGTTCAATACTTCCTTGTGCATTCCTTTCCTGTCCTTTCCATACCGTATACCTCAAAACTTTGAGAAACTGTACATTAGGTGCCCTGATGTACCTGAACAAAGGAAATGAGAATAAACCAAAATTTTTAGGTTGTAAGGTGGTAGCAAACTATAGGACTGAACAAACAAAATGACAAATGCTCAAAGAAAGAACTTCTGATACTTCTTTAAATAAAGTACTCTACATACAACTTGAGAGAAAGGTGCTTTCCACTCCGGATGGAGCAGTCATCTGATTCTTCAAATACAGCGAGCAGCAGACACTCACATGGGAACAAACACACTTGAAGAAGGAACACATGGATGCAGGCAAACCACTAACCAGATGGTTGCCTATTTACTATGATCCAGTCTGGAAGTGCATTTATGAAAATTAAAATTACTGGCTCATGGAGAGGAAAAATGCTTTGGAGGTACACAGAGTACCTAGGACATATCCTGGAAGACCTCAGACAGGTCTACAACAATCTGTGTACAAGTCTATATGCCTAAAAACCTGTTTATTATTTCTAACTGTACTAGCTGATATAACCCAAAGTCCTGCTTTGCTGCGTGTAGAGTCAGTTGTTTACTGTTCAGCTAAAGGACTGCTTGGAATTTCCATGGTATCCCAGTAGCTGTTGTGCTGTAGCTCTGGGATAAAAGGAACTATTGTTTGCAGGTTTTGATGACTGGCCAATTCAATCAGATGGACACAATCGTGCCCAGATTTTGGGCTTCTGTTTTATATTTCTCTAAATCTGTGTAACCCTTACTGCTCCCTGACAAGCTGTCAGTGAAGGCTGCCACGATGTCGAATGAGGGGGTTTCTGTTGTAAACCATGAATGGCAAATGCTGAAATCAGGCAGCCCAGGTCCAAATTGAGGAGCTGTAAGCAAGTAACATCAGTCATTTATCATTCTGAACCGTCCAGTTTGTCATCTTCTTGTGCCATGCACAGCATAAGCATTGATTACAAGCTATAAAGCTCTACATGGCAGAGATGCAATTGCACTGGATATTTCTTGTCTGCCTCTCTTAATCACACAGTTCTATCTTTTAAAGCTAACCAGAGGGCAATCTGAAAGACTTCAGCACAACTTGCTTCTGTTGTGTCAAAACAACTTCCAGAACCCAGAGTAAAGTCGAAAAAGAGGTGCAGCACCGGGGTGACAATCCTTGAAAGGAACCCTCCAATTCTGCAACCGTTTTTTAGAAATGTCATGTCTGTATGATTACTACTTGGTGCTAATGTTATTTCTAAAGAATGGAGGGAGCAACTTGAGAATTATCACCTATGATCTATGACAAGATGTAGAGAAACTACTTGGTTCCACAGAACAGGAAAAAGACAAATATATCTCCTGCATTTTAAAAGAGGAATAAGGTCCATCAAGGAAATGATGGATTGTCCAACTCAACTGACTTTGACAGTTTAGCAGTTCTAGAGCACACTCAGATGCCTAGAAGATGACAAAGTGACAAACAGGCAACACTGATCAATCCAGAATACACCATGTCAAATTGATCTAATTTCTTCTCATGGGCTACTCCTAAGACTTAGCAAGAGAAGTATCATCTTGGAAGAGCTCAAGGGTTGACACACAGATGTCTGAAAAGCAGAGTTTCCCAATGGTGCACTGTCAAACAGGATGGCAACTGAGATCTTGCATGGAGTCTGTCCTAGATGTGTCATTATTGAGCATTTTCATTAATGACAAAGAACGGAACAGGGAGTGCATTTCTTACCTGGCCAATAATAAAGCTGGGAAGCTATAAGCATTTTGGAGGCCAAGATTAAACTCATAATGCTTCAGACAAAATGGAGAAATACCAAACAATAAATAAAATCTAATTCAATAAGGACATGTGCCAAGTTCACCACTGAGTAACAATATAAGCATTCAAGATGAGGAATAATGGCTAAGTAGAACTACTATAGAAAGGGTAATTAATTTTATAACAGTATTCTACCAGGGTTAAAAAAAGCACACGTTCTACTAGAAAGCATTAAATGAGTGTCCCTCATATGTCACGCAAAACAACGCTTTCCACACCACCAAACTCCAGTGATGCCTCAGTGGAAGACACCCAGTTGATTACAGCACCCTCCAAGAATAGAGCAACTGGGAACAGTCTAAACAGAAGCAAATAAGAATAGTAAGCAGACATGGCAACCCAGGATTACAGTTGGCTAGTGCACCAAAACACAGGAAACATGGCTGTCTTCCAACACGGAAAAGATTACTGCAAGAAGGAGAATGAGACACTGCCCTGTATGTCTATGTAGGCTAAATGTAACAAGTCAAACTGTAGTCAGGAAAACAGCCCAGATACTAGAAAAACTTTCAAACACGAAAGTCAGAAACAGTAAAAAAACCAAAACTATAGAATTCCTTTTCCAGGCAATGCCTGGGGAATATCCATCAATGAAAGTTTTTAAGAATAAGTTAAGACAATCATCTGGGATGACTTAAGAGAAACCTGACTCTGCCTATGGCAAACAGCAGAGACTACATGAACTCTCAAGGTCCTCTTAGGACTTACTGTGACCTCAACAATACAAAGAAAAAATGGAAGTCTTGGAGAGAATAAGGCAATACAAGGAATGCAAAAGTTACTGCTGTCATGCTTGTGTCTATTTTACACTTTTTATAAACGTTACACTATTGAAAGCAGATCAAAATAGTATTTATTTTTATAGACTGTCTCATAATCCTGATTTATTTGCCTTTACTTCCTGAGACAAACAGTATAACAAAATTAACCATAAACCAGGAGTCTTTGTTTCTGCAACTCTGTACTTTTTCTTTTTAATAGCAACCAAAATGCCTGAGCTGTCACTTTCATCTTGTTTATGAAATATTCATACCCAGTTTCCTTTCTGCCAACATCCTAGGGACACCCTTGGAAAAGAAAATTATGTATTAGAGGATGTACCCCTGAGAGGGAAAGTTCTAATGAAATGTTAGCAGAGCTGCTTCAAACTTGAGTGAGACCCACATTGTAGTAAGGCTATTCCAGATGATTATTAACTAATCTATCTGCATTTCTTAAGTCCCATATTCTCCATGGTACCTACCCTCAGCTTCCAGTTTGAAAATTAAACAGATATCTAATAGTGAAAATCTGCTGAGGAAAATAAACAGACCTATCAGGAAACAACTAATTCATAGCACATGCTACCCCACTGCCACTCCTAAAAAAACTCTTCTGCTCTGAACTGCTGACCACTTTAGGGTTCCTCTGAGATATACACAGCTTCTTAATTTGACCTGAATGACAGCTGGGCGTAAAAATCTCAGCCTGTATATCTCACTTGTCACAGTGGGACAAGAGCATGATCAGACAAGGAAGGTGAGGAAAAAATCTCCCACATTGCCTGCATAGCCAAATGATGCCCTAACTCCCCAACCCCTGATTTTTGATTTAAGCAGCTGTCAGGTTTGGAACCAACATGATGTTTCACTGTGTTAAATAACCATCTTCAAATATTGTTTGAAATTCACAGCACCTACTGTCCTGAATGGGGGCGAAAGAGGTGAAAATGCAGTTTCCTCACCATCCTCTCCTCTCTGACAACCCCCTCCACAAGGAGTCTGTCCTGACCATTCTCTCGATGAGCTTCTTCCATAGCATGCCATCCGACGTCACCCGGTACCACTCCTTGCACACCAGCTCAGCAGCACACAATGATTTGGCATCCAGGTATGACAGAATGTTCTCAGCAATGTGATCCAGTCCCCGAGCTGGGGGAGAACAACAACAAAACCAGATTATTTTCTGGGCAGACACAGAGTTTAAAAGAATTCCCCTTGCTAGTACAAAGATATGCTCTCTTTCCATCTCCTCTTCTGCATGCAGAGCTGGACCAAATGCACAGAAGAGCATTTGAGGCTAAGTTCAGAAGTGAGCAGTGTTCTCCAACTTCCTTTGGATATAGCACAACAAGTCATTAAAAATAATAAAGAATCCAAGAAGTCATTCCAATCTATTTCGATGGGTTTTAGCACTAGGGGGATATTCTATGGATGGCATTTCCAACTCAGCGATGCAGCCCCCAAAATCTCTCTATATTAGGACCATTTCTCATCTCACTGCTACAGCTGTTCTCATGTTGCAACGGCTCAAAAGCTGTTTTTGCTAAAGCAGTAGCTTTTAAACGTAATGAAGAAAAAAATATATATTCCCAATGTGTGCCCTGAAGGGTAGTGGTACCTTTAGACATGGGGGAGGGAAGGATATGCAGATGTACAGGGACGTTGAGAGGGAAGGAGAGGCTGTGTAAGGAGAAAGTGCAGCAGGTTTGCTAGCTTCATTTATTTTAGTGGGTGAAGGAAAAGTATACACCAAAACGATATAATTTGCAAATAGCTTCCAGTGTGACTACCAGGACTGGCTTTACCTCAACATGGCTGGAGTGAAATGTACAGCAATTGCCTGGTTAGCACCAAGCAGCAAAAGGTAACATCGAGGTAGTTTGGGGCAGGGAAGGTTATGCTATGTTTCTTAACTGGATAGATGTACTCAGTAAAAATGTGCCCTTTCCAACTCAGACTTGATCACCAGCGAGACTTCAGGAAAATAAGATGCCTTTTAAATGAGAAGTTGCATAAATACAGCTTCTCTTGGAGGCTGTTTAATTCACAAGTGAGACACACTATCAAGAGATTATCTTGCTTCACAGGTCAAATTTCAGAGGCTTTGTCAAAGTTGTAGTTTAGGCCACATAATTCCTCAAGCATAATGTCCAAAAAGGAAGCACGGCAGATTGGTATTACATGCACCTTCCCTCTGGTTCACATTTGGGATGAAGTTAAATACATGTTTTCTTGGTTTTAGAACAACAGCCTCAAAGACCAGACCCTGCTTGTGACAGTGAAAGAAAAAGCATTTTAATAGTCACATGTCTGTATTTCTGCAAACTCAAATTGGGTGCAACCAGCTGATTCTGATTAGAGTTCATGACACACAAATGGCCCAGCCTTTGTTTTCCTTAACCACAATATCTCAAAATTATCTCCCAGTGCATGAAAATGAGAAAATTCAGCATGCCTCCTCCTGCTGCTTTCAAAGATTCTAAATTTAGAATACACTTTGGGTGAGACATTCTGCCCAGCAATTTATGATTCATGTATGTAGAAAAAGCATGTGAATGATAACATGCATAACCACAGAAGTCTGACATCTTATCTTTACAGATGCAAAATTAGATAATCCGCAAAATAAAAGAATCAGCAGCCTTTATTATGTATTTAATCTGTAAAGATATGTATAGCCACTATCTAAAATTCATTAAAAAAAAAAAGTATTCGTAAATTTAGATTGACTCTACAGCAAATCATGGAAAGAGAGACGCAACATTTTAGTGAACTTGAACTGGAATTTGCAGGAATTCCACAATTTGGTAGGGCACACATGGACATCATCTTGCCCTTCTTCTGCAGCCTGACGCCTGCAGCTCTGAGCTCTCTCCACTGGGTGGAAATGGCTTATTTCACAATCTGTGTTGCTTCCAGTGGGCCCACGGACTCATCAAGACATTACAAATGCCTGCCTGTGTAGCACCCATACCGGTGGCTTTAAGTCAGCAGTGTCACAGCAGGAATTTTGCGGGACAACTGGTGGCTTCAGGAAGCAGGGCTACACTGCACGAACTGGGCACAGTAATCTTCACCCATGTGCCCCTTCTGGTTCATCAGTAGTTGCTGCAATCAGGTCCTGTAACTACTTCCACGTCTGTAAGTCATCCTTTGCCATGGACACTAGACCCTTCACAGAGAAGGGTTTTGGCCTCTCCTCTTCACATTTATAAGTGGATGAGCAGAGCTATTTTGGCCTGGCTGCAAACTCAGTTTTATTATTTTGTTTCTTAGGAACAGCACAAACCACTGAGGCATACAGCTTACAAAGCACTGCTTCCTTAAAAAGACAAAACTCTGCTCACAGAAGTTTTTGCTAAATGGATGTGAAAAACGATTAGCCCTTCAGTCCTCCATACCAACAAGAATGTTTCAGTTATTTCACACATGAAATCTTTATCAGAATGACTTTCCTCATAAAAAATGTTAAACAGTTTGAAAATGCTAAGCAGAGGCCTTATTTTTCAGAAACTGAACAAACTTTGTTACGTACACACTTAAGCTGTGTTCTTCAAAAAACTTTAATTCTGTTCAAAGCACTGGGAAAATAATCTTAGCCAACTTTGTACTAGTAAAACGTGCCCATGACCTAAAACTACCATTAATTCTGGTCATTCTTTGGGACAGTGCTAGGAGGACAGAGATAAGATGCCTCATGATTTTGAAGTAGCTTTATTGTTTTATTCACTTGAGGGGGAGAGCAGGAGAGAGAATGAAGGAGTAAAAACGAAACCCCAATACTGAACACTTGAGAATTTCAGAAAGCTAAAATATACTTACAGTTGGATTTTTTTATATTATATGACTTAATTTAGAATTTTAGGTTCATCACTAGGCAGTTTCTTACCTTTGCCCCTTCTCAGTCCCCCTATTAGAAACCTGCCTATACTCAGGACATCCTGCACAGACTGCAGAATCTGTGCCAGGATAATTCCTAGCCATTCATTTTCTCCCTCACAGCTATATTCATTAGGACATTTGCATTTGCAAATATGCAAATAGATGCACATACATTATTTACACACACATCTCCCACAACTATTAAAATACCCACATATTAGCTGCCTGATTCTGATTCATTCTACATTCTGATATAGTAAAATCAGCTGCTTCCTGGGTAACTGTGAATAGGCCACTAACAAATATGGTACAGATAGGATATTTTGAATGTCTCTGGAAATATTTATAACATTTGCCCAATATCATCAGAAAAAAAAGGATGAAATTAAGCAAGTACAATGAGATGTGTTGGCTTGCTTGTTGAGTTTTGTGGAGAACAACCTGGAAAAAATTGTGTATGTGATTATATGTATACTTCTGCTTTAAAGTGGGGAAAACATTGCACTTTTAAAATGCTTTCTATTTTTCTGAAACAGAACAGCTCCACAAGTTATAATGCTGCTCTAAGTACATGAGATTATTGCCACTGGACTACTAAAAACTAACATAAAGCAGGTACTTAGCATAACTAAGATTTTTTTTTTAATGCTACAACAGCCATTGGATTACTGGGCACAATGAGCTTAAAATCCAATGAGTCTACCTATTTAACTTCATAGCAAGACTCCTGCAGTGCCTTTATGCTTTGTGCAATTCACAGTTAAGTATACTTTTTCCACCTTTTAACCCTAAAACTTATATTTCTCATTGGGGACTCCCCTCTGAAGAATGATCAAAAGATGGGATTGAACGAATTGACAAAAGTTCAGCAGTTCTCCACAGGTATTCACAGGAGAAGCTTTTGGCAAGAAACTCCTCTCTTCAATTAGCTGTTTAGAGATAACACCTGTAGCACTTGTTGCTCAGGTCCATCTCAAACTAAGGACCTATGGCATGGGAAAGATAATCTATTAACTATCTATCTATTTATCCATCTACAAGAGGTACCATCTAATGGTCTGGAAAAAAATTACCAAAGAGCCAGGAATTTCTGCCTGGTTCTGAAACTCTATCACTGTATATATTTGAGCTCCCACCACCTCGGTTTTCCCATCTATAAGGTAGGGCCAGTATAGAACTGCATATACACTACTTTATGTGTGCATTCTGTGAGATACACCCAATGCCACATCTGAGAACAGCTGGGATAATATTTTCAGTGGAAATGACTACAGAGGTGTAAAACCCACAACATTTCCCTCTTTTGATCTTCTGCCCTCCATTTTCTATTAGCAATAAACACTTAATCAAAGCAATGGCTTCAGAAAGTTATTTTACTAGGAAACAGAGATAAAAACCATCTAAATAAAAACAGGGAAAACCCTGGTTGTGCAACCAGGAAGAGTAGTAGTTTTAATTTTAAATTTTTTTGTTATTCATGCACTGTTATGGGCATTATGAGAACATCTACCTGCCCTGTGGCTTGTGATAACTATTGTTACAATACATAGATGAGCTATCATTTACTCCTAGACCAAC
The DNA here is from genome assembly GCA_013390005.1 of Calyptomena viridis. Taxonomy (NCBI): domain Eukaryota; kingdom Metazoa; phylum Chordata; class Aves; order Passeriformes; family Eurylaimidae; genus Calyptomena; species Calyptomena viridis. Next base: position 74,921 of record WEIV01008632.1, on the reverse strand, counting down.
CATGATGGTGTTAGATCGTGCCTTGAGAGACAGCAGGAACACAAATTCAAATTTTACTACATTTTGTATCGGTATAGAGCTTTTCATTAAAAATCTATCATCTATTTTGCAAACTGACCCTAGAAGAGACCTCTCCATCAGGGTAGGTTGGGGTGGAACGGTTTTTTGAAAAACAAGGAGCAAGCTCCCTCTGCCTGCAGAAATACCTGGCAGTGCAGTGATGAAGTCCCGCTGCAACATGGGTTTGAGGTATGAGTTTATATGTCCGTGCTGGTAGTGACACATCTGGGAGATGAGGTGCTCCACAAACTCCACCTGGTCAGACTCGGACCACTGTTCAAAATACTTGACGCAGAGTTCCTTCTCCTTCTCATAGCTTGCAGACAGTTTTCTTTGCTTGGGCACAATCATACTGGAAGTGCCATTGGCAAGTTTTGTCTGTAAACAGGAAGAAGAGAAACAACCCAAATCACATATAAGAAAAGAAACTCAAGCAATTTTAGGATTTTTTTAGGGAGGAGACAACAGAAGGAAAAAGGCAGTCGGACACAAAGCTGGCCAAGACCACATCTCCCATTTGGTGCCGTCAGTCGGAGCACAGCCATGATGAGCCAAGGCCCTGCAGGACAATGCACTGGCTCATGCCAGAGCTGCACACAAGGACTCTGGTTAGATGGGAAATCCTGAGTGGGGGTGTTTAACATACACATAGTTTTATTTATCATGTAGACAGTAAAATGTATTTGGATTCCTAATCTACATTTACCAGTTACTTCAATGCACCAACAGAAAACTGCATTTGTACTCTGCAGTTTTGTTTTTTGCTAAAGAATGGATTGCTGCTAAAATTCATAGGGAATGCATGAAATGGATGAGAAAAAAATTGAATTACACCTCGAGAGCAAAGACAGCTAAAATACACTCTGATATTTGGTACATACTTCTTTCACAGAATAAAATATTTTCAACTTTCTGAGCACTGTTAATATCTTGTCAGAAGGAGTCAGCTCAAAGAAGAGTTTCAGGGACAAAACAAAACACTGACATTTCAATTTACTACTTGATAGCAAGATATAATTTCTGCTTTCTAAATGATTTAACTGGAAAGAAAGTGCACATTTTGCATTGCAAGGATATCCTTTGTCCAAGTAAGATTAACTGTTTGCTGGGAAATGATTTTTCCCTATACTGGTCAAATAGTTTCTATTAAATGCTGAAAACATGTGATTTTCTCTTTTTTCATTGCAACAGTTTAACACAAGATAGCATTGTGATAACAGCCAATATTATTACATTATTTTTATTGACAAAATTAATTTAGAGGTTCTTTATTAATTATCAAATAATTAAAAATAAATTGCAGATATCAGAACAAATAAACCACTGATGTAGGGATGCCATATTTCTGATGATAATTCCAACCATCAACCTCATCAAGAGACTTTATTAAATTTAAGGAAAAAAATGAGTCCTTAAATCTCTCTGCAAAGATATCTAATGAACTAAAAGAAATGCAAGGATTAACTGATTTTACATGAAAAGAAAAAACAACAAAAAAGCCTCTTTTCAGCAAGTGCCAACACAGCAAGCTATTCTGAGACCACAAAATCTAGTTACCAATTCTGGGCTTGGAATGCAGGAATTTCTCATTTCTCTGGAGTAAATAACTCCTGAACTTCAACCCCAACAACAATCCTGACTTTGGAACACTGGAAAACTCGTAATTTGAAAATCTACTTCACTAATCACCATACACATTTCATTTTCTAGAGAAAATGCACCCGAATACTCTTTTCGACATTTCTAGCAGAGTTGGACAGACCTTCCTCATGCAAAAAAAGACAGTAATTAGCTGTGATTTTTAACAAGCAGTTTCTTCAATTTCTGGATTATGATTTGACTTCAGTTTCTTTGAGGACACAGAACATGGTGATCACACCATCAGTGCTCAATTCTGCAGCTCAATGTTTTCAACTTTACTTTTATCCCTGCTCCTCCCTGCAAATGTGTGGCTGTGGCTGTCTGTGTTCAGTAAAGATCATGCAAGACAAGGAATATGAACACTTTCATTCAGCCCTCACATGGACAATACTTGCAAGCAAGTCACAGGGTCAGTACTGGGCAGCAGAAAAACTCTCTCTTGGTCCAACTTTTTATATAGATAATTCACTAAAGTGGGTGTGGGCATGAAGTCCTTTGAGTGAAAGACTGGACTTTTCCTAGCAAAGTCCCACAGTAGGCATGGCCTGACAAAAAATGATTGTGGAATGCACTGAATATCTGTGTTAAGGGATTCTGGTCATTTTTGCTGCAGTTAAGGTGCCTGCAAAACAGACATCCCTGTAAAACTGCTGGATTAAGACAGTGGGGGATGTATCCTATGAACTTGATTGCGTTTCATTTCTCATTTTGTTTCTCACAATACATATTGTCTCTACAAAGCATTTTTTAAAACCTATACAACTTTCAATTTGAGAAACTGTGAATTCCGAGTAATATGCCAAACCTGTGCAGAGCAGACAGGTGATAGGCAAAGGCCACAAAGGTGCAGCTCCTTTCACAGGGTGGCACCACATTCTGTCCTTTCCTTGCCTTCTAAGCAGCCCCAATTACCTCTAAAACATTGGTTTGGGGGTATCAAACAGAAGTTGTAACATCTGCAAAAAGAAGTGATGTCTTCTGTGTGTACAAATAGCAAACACAGGCTTACTGGGTAGGAAAAACGAGTAAATTAAGGAGTCTATTGACCACCACTTGTAACAGCTCTGGAAGAGGAACTTCAGGTTTATAAAGTGGTTCTGCTAACAAGAGCACATGTTACAGTGTTTATGTGTAAATTACTGGATATGGGAACTGTATTTTTTAGGTTCATACTTCAGATGCATTGTTACAATGCAACTTGAGGGCTGGTTTGCACCTTTGCCTGTTCTGGTTTCCCACCAAAAGGAGTGAGGACAAGCCCAGAGGTAGCCACAGTGTGCCCAGCAGGTGCTATGGTCTATTGCAAGCAGAGGGCCAAGAAGACAGGAAATGCCATGAACACCCCAATTCTGCAGAGTAGAGAGATAAACTAACAGGGCTCCCAAATCACTCAAACTACAGTTTAGAACAAAAATAATCCAGAATTTCAATTTGAAGATTCCTGAAAATCTACTGGCAGTTCATTGAAAAAGGCCTGTTAGCAAGAAAAAGCATCAACAAAATAATGACATCAAGCATCTGTATTATGAAATCATCTACAGCCTCTTCCTTCTCCTGGTACAATAATCAGGTCTCACCTGAAAACCAAAAACCATGCCATCCATATTGCTAGGGTAAACATTCATCTAAATGCACTATATACTGTCATGATTTTTATAAGCTTCACTTCCAAAAGTGGCAAAGAAGAATAAGCACTAAGTCTATCATCTGAGAGGAAATTTGGGTATAACAGAGGAGACTACTAACATGGAACAGATGAACCTTTAATGACTCTCTTTCCACAGAGCCCTGTCCATGGGGGCTGAGTGGTGCCCCAGCTGGTTCTGGACACCATGACTCATCTGCAGGAACAGCAGAGGTGTCTTCCTACAATGTGATCCTGAGCTTATAAACTGTGCCAGGAAACCCAGGGGATTGAGTGCCTCAGGTTGGTACTAGCTCAGGGATCTACGTACTATGCTCCACTGCAGCCCATAATTACAAGACCATTTCTCCAAATAGCTGCATTTAACACAAAGCACATTTGTATGCCTAGTGAAGTAGAAGAGGACTAATATATGAAAGGACTTTAATCTAAATAATGGCTTGCAACTATAGGAAGGTGCAATATTTCAACACAGATAAATAAAGAATGGATAAATCTACCACCTTGCATATAAGATGAAACAGCTATGGTATATCACAGCTGTAACCCATATAAGACAACCAAGGTTACTGTTGTTTTTGTTCAGTACAGAAGGACAACGAGCCTCCTCAAGCACAGAAAAACAAACGCAAGCACAGTTCTCTGACTGTATTGTAGCAATAGTGTTTACCCACCCCTATGAGTGGTCACAACTTTTGTATGTTTTTTTTTTTAAATCGATCGCATTCTCTAATCATTGCAGAGGACTCTGTTCAGGCACTGTCCACAGGGTAGATGATTTTAGGTTATGTGTTTCTAAAGGTAAGAAGACATCTCTTAAAGTCAAAGAAAAAGAAAAAGAGAAGCTGTCCCCTAAAATACCAAGAATGGCTTAAATGATCCCAGCAAAGTCTGGGACCTTTTGAACCTTCAAGACATCTTCATGCTGAAGTTTTGAAAAGACTAACAGCTTAGACCACCACTGCAAATTTCAGTTTCTCCCAACACAAAAGGAAGGGTCTTCCTTTCCATGTTCCAGTCATGGAAGGTCATACTCGGCTTCTCCCCTCCTTCCTGGACTCACTGGGACTACAGGCTCTGACACAGAGAGATGCCCTTCACTGCTTCTCTGCAACTGCAGCATTTCACCTCCAACTGCCTGCACCACCCATCGTGGTTAAGTCACTGCTCTAGACAGAGCCACCTTAACAGGATTTTGGATGGGTCTTAGTGAAGGGGAGGAAAAAAGAGGACATAATGTTTAATTATAAGAAATGATTGAAATAGGCACAGACATACCCCGGGTGCCTCTGCACTGCAGCAAGCTCTAAACTTGTTATCGTTAATGGTTTAAATTTCACTGTGCTAATCATTTCAGGACACAAGCCTTTCTTGATAATCTAATGAATTATTCCAACATCCTTCAGCAAAAAAAATCCTCCATGACAGCACTAATTACAAGACGTTTTCCCAGTGCTTATGTAAAATATGACAGAGCAGCAGCTTAGGGAATTGCAGAAAACTGCTTCTAATTTCCACTGAGAAACTGACAAACACCTCTCTTTCATCTCTCCCAGCTCTCAAGTAAGATTTAACTTTCTCATTTAGTTAATTACCGAGTGAGGATCATCATTTTCCCGGATCGGAGCGGCACAGAGCCTTTATCGTGTTAACTTGTGAACTTGATCGATGGCTGCTGCTAAAACTTAATAACTTCACCCCCTGGCAAATTGTAAGATAAATATAATAGGAGAAACTCTGACAGTAAAAACCTGCCAGAAATGAGCGCTGTGTTTATGTTTCTTTGCAGGCAGCAAAAAAACAACCGACAGCTTATTACTGGGTGCGTGTTACTTATATTTAAAAGACTCCAGGCAGTTAACTTTCTGCGTACTGTTCAAACTTTACTCACAAGATAAAAGACACTGGGGAGAAAAACCAAGCAATGGGATGACAAAGAAAGGAACCATGAAGGTGTATGTATGTCCAGGGGCTGGGGCAGGAAGGGAAGATGGGAACTTCACAATGGAAGCAAAGGCACACTTGTCTCTATATCCTGAATATTCTTCAAGATGGACCATATTAAAAATGCCCACAATAGTGAATTCAAACATGAAACTAGTTTTATGAGCAGCAAAAGCTTGGGAATTCTGAAGCATGTTAGAAACATGTGGGAAAAGCAGAGGGATTAAAAAGTACCAGTGGAGACATGAGATGATTTGGTTTGATGCCTATAAAGCTGTTCTTAGCCAGAGAACCCCAGCTTGGTTGGCTTTTCCGAAGTTATTTGTGTGGCTATGCTTGCTACTGCTCATGATGAAGTACCACTCAACACTGCTCTGACATAGCAATGTAACAAAAATGGTGAAATGGAGCTGAGAATGTATGCCAGGCCTCCATGCTAAAGGGCAAAGCTACTTACTTGAGAATCCTGTTGGAAGGGTGTTGTTTGCATGGCCTAAAGGCAGTAAAAACATAGTTAAGAGGATACAGGTTCAATTTCTATGGCTGTCTTCTTCTTTTTTAGGCTTGTAATTACCAAATGCTGCAGACCTGACTACCAGACTGCTAAGGCTAAGCAAAGAGGAAAGAAGTTCTCTGCAGCTTATCATGGGCTGCTTCCTATTGAACTCCTTTGCTTTGAGAATTTGGGGATGGTGAGGGGTTGTCTCACCATAAAGAGCAAGATGTCATGAGCCATAGCACCTGAGAGACGTGAGGAGGGCAACTGGCTCCTCATTTTTCTCCTTAGCAGGATGAACCTGTTTTTCCAGTGTTTGAGTTGACAGCAAGGCTACAATGCTAGGTCATTAAACAACTCACTCCATTTACTTTTATTTTAAAAGCTCAGTTTAGAATCTACCCATTTCTGCCCGCCTCCATCTCACATAACAGCCTCTGTGAGGTTAACCATGGGTTTAGCACATATATGGACTTACTCTCTCAGTACTGAATTACTTTCCACGCTGCAAAGCTCACTGAAACATTCTGAAAAACGAACATAACCCAGAAGTAGATGATCATCAATCACATTTGAGAGTCAAAAAGAAAGCACCATAAAAGAAACCACAGCGTCTTTACTGTTTATTTTCAAGAGAAATTCAAAATACACATAGTGAAATTAACAGTACTCAAGGAACTAGCAATTTTGCCTGTCTGAGCTTTAGATTGCTTGTCCACATCTGGTTGCTAATCACACTGCAGAAAAACTTTGATAGGAAAGGATACATCTAGATGAAAGATCACTGGAATTATGCTGGACACAGAAGCCTAACCTGCTACACTTTCTGAAATCCTGGGAGGGCAACATTTTTCAGAAGTACCATCTAAATACCTATGATAGGGTGTCAGCCTGGAGGGCACCTGGCTAAGGATATTACCCCGGATACAGAAGAAAAGGAGAAGGCTGGTTTTGTTTAGGGCCAGCAAAAGCTGCAGACACCACAGAAGTAACATGCTGAGTCTCTCTAGGGACAGGATTGAGGCATGGGCACTTGCACATGGGCTACACAAAGAGCAGCAATAATACCTTGCTGGAGAAGCTGCTCCCCTCCCACACTGCTCCTCAATAAATAGCAACAGGGAGAGGAGATTAAAAAAACTATTCTTTTAAGCTAATACTTAATGTTTCAGGCAGAATAATAAAGTTTAATTGTCTGGAATCTCATAGTTCTTACTGTAAAATTTCCTTTGATAGAGGTCTCCCACCCAGATTTTAAGTGTTGACAAAAACCTCCAAAACAAAATTTCTCTGATGCCAGCAATGAATGTGAATTGGGAGTCCCTCTCCTCCTCCTCCTCCCTGATCTCCAAGTTGTCTTTGCAAATAACTAGCACTGATGAGAAATCTGCTTGCATCAGCACAGCACTAGCATATGTTACTTTCCCAAACTACGATCCCTGACCAAATGCATATCTAGACATATGGGGGGGGGAGGGCAGACACCATCACTCTTAAAGAGCAAGATTTCAGAGCACACCTTTTACAAGCTGTGATCATACACGAATTTCAAAGCAGATTCCTCCAGCAACAACAAATCACTTCCAGTGGAAATCACCAAAGGAAATGCTTTCTTCCTTGGCATGGCTATCAGAACCAGAGCTGAACTGCTGGGACCATTACATGTTATTACTGTTAATGGAGGGAAGGAATGTGCACATTATCACCTGGAGAAGCAGTCTACTAAAGTCATCAGGTAATGGCCAGTAGCAGCAAAGGGCTCATTTACAGCAGGGAAAGGCATAAGTAAGCTATGCTCTAAGCAGCAGTTTCATAGTTTTCTGGAATAGTTGCTTCTGTTTTTAAAACACTCAAGCATGATCTACTGCCTGAGTGAAGTTATGGGTGTTACTGCTGATTTTCTTCTTGTTTCAAGTGGTCCCTTAATTCAGAAAGAAAAGCAGCCGGGCACAGGCAGGTGGACTCAAGTGATTCAAAACATGGCTGAACAGTGAAGACTAGTACCACAGGGAACAACACACAAATATAGGGAGAGAATGACTGAAAAGACCTGTTATCTGCTCTCAATAACACTATTGAGATTTTCAAATCACTTGGTTTTGCCTGTGCAAAGCTTTTATCATCAGGAAACACAAGCCCTCCAAGACAGTTTACCCAGTATTATTTTCCATGATTCTTTTCCATGGAGATGCATTTTGCTACCAACAACAAAGAGGGCACAAGCAAATTAAACTACCTGGCCAAGACGAGTGATTCCGAAGTGGAAGCTGTGAATATACCTGCTGGATATTATATACCATTTCCCAGCTAGAGGAGTACTACATATTTCCAGGAATACTGGAGAAACGCAACAAACCAAAACACAGCAGCATTCTGAAGAACCTCAAGATTCATGTATGTAGTTTGCTTCCACTGCAAACGCACTCCTTGGATTTGTCAGAAGAGCTGGCTACACAAGCACTCCCTAACCTGTTTCAGTCAAAATAAGCTTGTTAGCAAAGACTTGCTATTTAAACTGTCTACGCTAAAACACCTCATCTTAACTGAAAGCAGGTTTGCAGTTTTGCTGACAGATCCTGGAGGGCAGCAACCAGCAGCAGCCAGGCAAAAGCTAAGTGGTATTCTTTTCCACCAGTACAGCCTGATCTAGAAGAGGGCACCTCATCAGCTCACAGTGGCTGATACCAATACCAATACTGTTAGCAGCCACCACAGAGGGAGCTATAAGAGGACAAATCCATTAAATATTCTTTTACAGTATTAAGTCAAAGCTGGTCAATGGGTTGCAGCCAAAATCTTTGAAATTTTTTGTCTTATAGCCTCCTACAACCCATACAAGATCATCCAATAACCCTCACTCACTAATGAGCATTGCCTCTTCAAGATTAGCTGTTCTGCTAACCTTTCAGGTCAAACACTGCCTTGCTGGTAAACTGGGGTCATTCCTATGGAGGACCCCTGAGATTGCTAAGGAAGATGGATGTGTTCAGCCTGGAGAAGACTGAGGGCTATCTACTAGCCTTCCATGGCCTAGGAGGAGGTTAAAGAGGAAAGTGAGACAGAATCTTTTCAGAGAAGTGTGTAACAGGAAGGGGGGGGCAACAGGAACAAGTGGTAGCAAGCAAAACTCTGGACATTAAAAGGAAGACTTTCAAAATACGAGTGGACAAGGTTCCAAGCAAAACCAAATGGTTGTGAAGGTAATTCTCCTCTGAGTAGGCAGCTGGACTGGAGACCTCCAGAAGTCCAGGCTACCTTAAAATTTTCTGCGACTTTTTATCGTATGATTGTGTTGGTCCATTCTTTCATTGGTACCTGGCAAGAGATTCATGACTTGAGGAACAGACTCCAAAAATACAAGCTAAGGACATTATTTAATGAATTCTCTACTTCAGAAATTGCATTAAGTTGGGATAGGCCAAACGCTGTTCATATGTGAAAGCACATGACAGAGAAAAGGCAAAACCCAGTACCCCCACAACAAGTGACCAGCTCTAACCACAACAGTGCTTCAGGAAGGCATATTCAGCTTCACAGCTGTGCAGACTTTGTCCCTGTCAGCTGACACTCAAACTGCACAACTCAGAAGCCCAAGTCCACAGACTACTGCACTAGGGATTCCTCCTTGGCTCAGTGCTAAGCTGCCAATAATCCTTCAAAAAAATCCCCCAAACTAAAGGAGGGAGGGAGCTTTCCAATATTCTTCTCTCTATAGTAGCCTCAATCAAAGTGGAATTGTTTGAATATAGCACATAAGCAATACAAAGCCCCCAGTGAATTATGGCAAAACAGGACGGCTAGCCTCACTTGGTCCTTTAATAGGTTGTATTTTCCAAATTCTTTCACTCAAGGGCATGCTTCTGATATTCCTTTTAATGAGTTTATTAATAAACAGTGAAAATAGCATCAATTTGCCTACATCTCCCTTTCTACAAATACACACCAAGTTTTCTTTTCTTCTTTTCATCCCATTTCTGAGTTACTTTCCTATCATATCAAGTATGTAGTCAGTGTGGAGCACATGATATGAGAAATTTCTCCCAGCCTCATGCACTGATACATCCCATTGTAAATTTATCTAACAATCACCAACCCTTTCTATAACTTCTACTATAATAATTGGCTAAACAACTAAGACCAATTACATGCCGAGTAAAGCAGTTTCTCCTTCAAACAGTTTTAAATGTATTCTCTTTTAAACATCCTTAGGTCTTCTATTGTGAGAATTGTTCTCCTTTGTGAAAGGAAAGGACTATTAGACTTTACAATTGCATGTTATTTCTTAAATACCTCTGTGATATCTCTCACTTGTGTTCCGCATTTTCAGGCAGCTCACAATAGCCTGTATTAAATCTAAAAACAGTATACTTGCAAACACACTATTTGCATCTTCTCATCTAGGAAGAGAAATTTGTGTGTGTGTGTAAAAACCTGGAAAAACCACATGCAACCTTCTGCTACAAAATTAAATGAAACGTCAAGAGAAGTCAATGTTTCCTATCACAGACCAAACTCTCAGATGCACCACTCAGATGCCTGTTCCTCAGATCGAGGGGTTAGAGCTCCCTCTAGCACTCTCCAAACAGAAGAGCCATAGATGCTGAGCTGTGATATCTGATCTCACCCAAGGCAGTTTTGGGTAGTATTGTTTGTAATTTTTATTTGATCTACATTTTGCAATCACATTAATAATTAAGAACACATCCACTAATTTATCTGAAATTCAAGAGAAGCAAGTGTCATGAGAAATTCAGATTGCTATAATTAACAAATATGCAGATTGTTATAATTAAGTGATCTCTATTTTACAATGTAATTTAGGACAAGCTGAAGGATTATGACATCAGCGGTGTGTACAATGTGAAATGTAGCAAGAAATGAAATGAAAAAGTTGTTGAAAATTTTCAATTTTCATGGCATAAAAGTCTTGCTACTTCACCTCCCCTTTCAGCTGATAAACATCCCAATGCATCTGACTGCAGTTGTGAATTATGTGTTTCTATTTCAGCATTAAATATTGAGTAACATCGCTTAAGTGAAACTGAAAAGGTGTAACTCTGCTGAGTTCCGCACAATGCTAAAGACAGAGAAACATTTCACAACAGAAAGAGTGTCAGCCCTTTTCAATCATAGGTTATTACTTATTAATTCTTGATAAACTAAAAGCTGAAAGTACAATGTAAAAATGAGAAAGGAAGATGGGAGCCAAGTCTTTTGAGTTTTACTCCTATCTCTCCACTTTCCTGTGCTGCCATAGGCAAGTCACTCCTCTTCATTTCACAAGCCTATCAGTTATATAGATGCATCCTAACACACTTCACACAGACAAAGCACTGCTTCATGCTGGGAATGGCTGTGGAAGCCTCTGTGTCAAAAGTACTTGTTGAGGGCAGTGTCACAAGGTGACACCACACCATACAACTGTAAACTTCCCCTCAAGCACCAGCAAACGAATCTGTCACTTAAAAACAAAACAAAACAGACTTGTTAGTAAAGGCATGGTCTTGACTTCACTAATTAGAAAAAATACAGCTGTACTAATCGTTTCCATAGCCTTCCAAAGCTGAAGCAAAAGTTGAGTGCGTTAAGGAAAAATTTCACCCCGAGTCTTCTCAAACTGAGACACAGCACCCAGATACCACTACAAAATCAATACAGACATGGCAATAACTCATTCCTCCCTCGAAGGTAAGTGCTCTAGGGATGGTGCGCTTTAGTTAAGTTCCTTTACTCGTCACAGCAATTCCGACGTGTAACCACCAGGGGACTTCTGAACATTGCCTGGCTTTACAAGTTTGTGATTTTAATATTAGTATGTGACAGAAATGAGGAAATACAATAGGATGTGCTAGGCTATCCACAGCTACGTTTTTATGTCTCTGACAAATCCAGTAAGAAAGACTAGAAGTAACTAGACCCGAGTAGATGACAGAAGCACCTGACCAAAACCTCCCAACATCGCCCGCCGATGTCCCTCAGTCCCATCTGACAGCTGTCCTTGCCATTTTGGGCCCGAACTCTGTACACAGTCCTGCTGCTGCACCCAAATCCCGACACTCAGACCTTCCTCCTGCCATACAGATGGCATTCAAGGCCGTTCCTCTTAACCCCTTAAGAGGACGTGGAGGAAAGTGCTGGCAACAACTTCTGTCTCCCCTCACCTCTTGCACGTGGCAGGAAAGGATTACAGTCCGATATCTGACCTGTCCAATGGCAATGAAAGGACATCTGAAGTGAAAGCAAGACCTCTGCTGTTGCAGATCTGTTAGTGATGCTGGCAGCCTTCAGCTGTAAGCTGAATGCCTCTCAGGCTGACACTGCAGTCCATCTGTTCTCCCCACACCTCCACATAGCTGTGGCTTGGATCCAAATCAGAGACAGGTAAGAGGTTGTGCTGACCAAAATGCAATAAGACATCAGCAGCAGTTCCCCACACATACATGCCCAAATAGGGAAACTTTTGAGATCTCTGATCACTTTTGTGGATTAAAAGCAATATATCTCCCACTCTTCTGGGGAAACAGCTTGCAGCCCTTGTTTTTGTGTGTTTGTTACTTCCAGACTGTGTAATATGATGAGGTCCTCGGTGCTGTCTTAGCAGATGAAGGCAGGCAGCAATTAGGGCCAAATGTAGCCCTTGTCATACAAATCAGTGCATACTCTAAGTGCTGGCTTCATTTCTGGGTGCAGTGGGAGTCCTCAAATTGTAAGGTAGATGTTCTGTACATGTAAAACTCTGGAGAAGCAGGTACCTGTCAGTGAAGCTTAATTGGGACTAATGAATCCAATATTGACCCTGCTCTGAGCAGAAGTTTGGACCTCTTGAGGTCTTTGCCAACTTAAGTGACTCTGTTTCTAACCTCATCGTTAAAGCTCATACGCACTTGTCAGGCTTTTAGAAAGAAAAGCAATTTAGATTTTGACCGCAGCTAAGTTACAGTTGTCTGATGTTCCTGTATTTTGTTTATCATAAGCAAAATCTGAAACCCTTTTTTAAAGAAGACAGTATATAGAGAATTATTTTTTATACGACTTTGCAACTATAGGGTTCACAAGCCTTTGCTGTTTCATCATTCATTTTTTGCAGCAAATACCAGGTTCTTCAAGAATATTGCAGATGCATCTGCTCTCTGGCTTTATGAGTTGAGAGGATGCAGTATTCAAGGGACCTGTCAGACATCCAATCTTGACTTTCAATTCCATCCCTCCAACTATATAAAATTTTTCAAAACCTGTCAATTTTGTTATGATGCATGAGTTCTTTAAGAACTTCAGCTGATTCTTTCCACGAATTATTAAATTCCAAACTTATCTTCACTTATGACCTGAACCAGTCTCAAAACCCAGGTCTCAAACAACAAATTAATTGACTGTGAAGTCTAATCATCTGCAATCTTCCAAATCAAATCCTGAAATACTCCCATTACAACCCACCTCAGAATTGTTTGGGATTACAAATTATGATCCAGAACAGGGCTGACAGACTTAAATTAACATGGCAGGAGAACAATCTGATTCAGCTCTGTAGTTCACATAATTTTGTAAAATCCACTGACTTGAAAAGAAAACAACAAATGCACATAATTTGCATTAATTAAGCAACATTTTTATTACCTACAATCAAAGACCTATAAGGAAGGTTTACTTGTCAGACAGAGAGCTTTCTTTGCTGAGAAACTATAAGTTTTAGTTAATTAACAATCTAATTTTTTGCAGTATAGTTGTTAAGTGTTTTTCACTTTTATTTTCTTCTAAATGAATGTTAGTCTAAACACAAAAGCTATTGTTTAAAGTGACAGAAAAAAGGGTCAGAAAAAACAACACTGAAATATTTTAATCGCCATGTATTTTAACTACATTCTCAGTTTGTTGTCACTGTTACAAGGGTTTCATTTTCTGTTGAGAAGCAACAGGAGTTTCTCAGATTTTATGGTTATGAGAAGACAGTGATATTTGAATCTGTGCATACACATGTAGGATAGACCTATCATATCTCACAAATTCAGGGCATCATGAAGGCAAGTTTGCCTGTTGGACACAGGACTCAAACAGCCTGGCTACACGAGATAGGCAGGTAAGGAGTACTTGCTTATCAGATTCATTATTATAGCAAAATAAGTAATTGCAGCTACTTTGAATACTCTTTTCAGAACTGTGAGAACAACTAGTTTTCCTCAACAGTAAGGTTCAGCAACATACACAGTGAGTACTGCTGTCTTTCTCCAAGCTGCAGCCTTAACTAAGCCATCGGTTATAAGCAACAAGGGACTGCCTGCCTGCCTTGCTGAAGCTATCTTAGGTATGAGCTTCCACAGGCAGACTAATTCAAATCTATTTTTGTAAATTACAGATTGTGTTAAATATACATGAAGGAAAATATGGAACAGTTGCTTTTACTGCACAACATGAGTTATTTCCCATTCCAGGTTCCCTCTGAGAAAACTATAAATTTTTAAATCTGCCAATTAGTGGCAGTGACTACTGGTGATTCTATATTCCAGCCAAGCAGTAGTATGGCTGAATACTGCAAAGGGCAGAACAATGTTCCAGGAGAACCAAGGGACCGTGATACCTGACAATAACAAGTTGGAGGATGCAGTGATTTGCCCAAGCTTCCTCTTGTTTCCAAAGGAATCCAGGTTTTGTCACTGCTTAAAGTGACAGTTAAACCATAAGCTTTGCATCAGCCAGAAGAATTAGATCTTTACATGTATGTCACACTGTCAATAGCTGAAGTACAGTACATGGCAACAATTTGATGATTTCTGTCTAAGAGAAAGTGATCAGAAAAGTAAACATAAATGAGTTCCTCCTAGAAAACAAACTCCTCAACCACAAGTGTTCAAACATATTCATCGTTTCTCTTCCATTTCTTAACTTATGCCCCTCCCGAAGGGGCATATCGTCCTAACAAAACGAAGAGGATATGATGGCTCTCTAAAAATATATGGGAATAAACATCAAAAAGAACTATTAAAACAAAAGGAAGAAACAAGTCAAAGAACCAGCGGTACAATCTCAATGAATAAACTAGCTTGGAAACTCAGGAGAGGATTTTCAGTCATTAGAATAGTCAGGTTCTGGAAACATCTTCTGATGGAAAGAGAGTGGAAAAAAGACTGCAGCCCAGCCCTTAACTAGTTGTAGGATGAAACTCCGTAAGAGTTCACTAAAGAGACAAAGTAGTATTTGCAAGACGAGGCTGGAATCAGTGACCTGTGAGGTCCCAGAAGGTAGAATCATAGAATCAATTAGGTTGGAAAAGACCTCCAAGTTCATCCAGTCCAATTGTCAAACAAACATTGCCAACTGCACCACTAAACCATGTCCCTAAGTGCCACATGTACATGCCCTTTAAATACCTCCAGATCTGTGACTCAACTTTCCTGGACAGCCTGTTCCAATGCTCCATAATGCTTCTGGTGAAAAAAGTTTTCCTAACAGCCAATCCAAACCTTCCTTGGCACAACTCAAAGCCATTTCCTCTTGTCCTATTGCTTGTTACTCAGGAGAAAAGGCCAACCCCCATCTCACTACAACCTCCTTTCAGATAGTTGTAGAGAGAGATAAGGTCACCCATGAGCCTCTTCTTCTCCAGGCTAAACACCTGTAGCTCCCTCAGCCACTCCTCATATGACCTGTACTCCAGATTCTTCACCCTTCTCTGGACTTGCTCCAGCACCTCAATGTCCTTCCTGATTTGAGGGGCCCAGAACTGGACACAGCACTGGAGGTGCAGCCTCACCAGTGCCCAGTACAGGGAGACAATAACAGCCCTGGTCCTGCTGGCCACATTACTGCTGATACAAGCCCAGATGCCACTGGCCTCTTTGCCCACCTGGGCACACTGCTGGCTCATGTTCAGCCGCTTTTGACCAGCACCCCCAGGTCCTTTTCTCCTGGGTCACTTTCCAGCCACTCCTCTCCCAGCCTGTCGTGCTGCAGGGGTTGTTGTGACCCAAGTGTAAAACCCAGCACTTCATTTTATTGAACCTCATACAGCTGGCCTCGGTCCATTGATCCAGCCTGTCCAGATTCCTCTGGAGATCCTTTGCTACCCTTCAGCAGATCAACACTTCCACCGAACTTAGTGTCATCTGAACTTACTGACAGTGCATTCAACTACCTCATCCAGGTCTTCAATAAAGATACTAAACTGAACTGGCTCCAATAGCCCTGGGGAACACCACCAGTGAGTGGCTGCCAGTTGAATTTAACGCCATGCCCCGCCACTTTTGAGGCTCAGCTAGTTTCTCCAGGAGAATGCTGTGGGAAGTGGTGTCAAAGGCTTTACTAAAGTCTACTAGACACATCCACAGCCCTTCCCTCATCACAGAAGATCAGTTTGGTCAAGCAGGACTTGCCTTTCATAAACCCATGCTGACTGGGCCCGATCACTTGATTATCTTGTACATGTCACATGTGATGTCACTCAAGATGATCTGCTCCATGACCTTCCCCGTGACTGCGCTCAGACTGACAGGCCTGTAATTCCCTAGATTCTTCTTCCAGCCCTTCTTGTGTAACAAACCAGAAAATGTCTTGTTCTGCAAGAGGACATTCATCACCTTATAGTTCAGAGTATACCAGAGAAGGCACAGATGTAAACTTGCTGACTGATAACTGAGCAAACTGACTTTCAATGAGTAGAGAACACTGATGGGACTGTGGACTTCACTCTGTTAAATATACAAATGTGGAGCATCACTCCTCCCTCATGGACGATTGGAAGAGCTGTCAATTTTCAGTCTGGCATGTGCCCAGCGAGCTTAAGCATACCTGAGATTTATGAAATGTACAACCTACACCTTTCCATTATGTGCTGAACAGCTGAGTTGCACATGACGCACAGGAACACTATTTATTCTGGTATGGTTTGATACATCGGTCTCACCTCCAGGAGACTCACAGGTAACTTCAGAATGCCCTGAGGCCATATTCATTATGTCTATAGCTGGTTTCACAAGATAGTCCTCATGGTCTCCAATGCATTTATGATAAATGTATTACATGGGAACAGAGATTATCTCTTTTCATACCTTCACTGCCTCCAGGTAAACTCTCACAGGATCTGGGGCAAACCTTTAAGCTCTTCACTCATGTGATGTTCTGATGTTAGATGAATATGTGATCCAGATGTCACTAATGCAAGTGACTTAAGAGTCCCTGTTAAGCAGGCACTTTTGTCAGAGGAGTTATCTTCAAGTCACCACTAACTGGGAAGATAAGGCTGTGATCTGCTGGGCAGCAAGCAGTTTTAAGTATGAATTCTACTGTCTCCAGGGACAACTGTATCTGTTTTCATAAGAAGAAAAGTTACATTGCTGATTTCAACATTGTTGCTGTCTTACCTGGACATAGATTGCAATGGGTATCTGCCAATTCTTGGAATAACAAAGAGGAAAAACTCAGACTGATGCCAGCTGGAGCTCAGTATCACTTCAAACCAACTCTCATGAGCATCAGTATCAAAACCTGTCCTGCCAGTCAATAGTGATTTAGTTTGAGAGAAAGAAGATGGAGGGAAGTGTCTGACCTGCAGAGTCACTTGAGGTCCCACATAAGATGAAGAGTTTTTTAGTTCAGTATCAGGAAACTCTGAAGGAAAATGTGTCCCCACCTGAGGACAGGATTTGAAGCCTGTTGATCTGGTCTTTCATACTAGAAGGGATTCTACATGTCAGCACTTGATCCACAGAGGTTACTATGGTGAGAAATGCTCAGAAATAAAGGTAATTACATATTTGGAAGTAAACCAAGGGCAAGACATCAAGTTCTCCAGTGAGAACGGTTTTATTCTACTAAACATTACTCTAGCACATGAGACTGCAGACTCAACAATGCTGCTCTCATTTCCCAACTGATAACTTATCTATGCAATGTATAAATTCACATTTCTCTGACCCCATGTTCTCGGGAACTATAAGATATATCATAAGAACTAGTACTTCAATATATGTATTAAATTCATTAATACTGGCAAGGTTTTATGATCTCTTTAAAGACAACTCACATTCTGTAACAGTTTATAAGTAACAGTTTGGCTATTAAAACCTTAATAGGTAAATTTACAAAATTATTCCTCTTCAAATAAATGCTTTCCTTGTGTTTTAATATTATTAACAAAGGAAATTTAATGTACTTACATTTTATAAATCAGATACCATATTTCATTATCTGAGAAACAAAATTACTACATATCACATGTTGACTCATACTGCCAATATGAGAAGGGGGCAGTTAAAACTGAGTGAAAACTTTGAATCTTCTGCTTTGAAGTGTTTCACCTATAATAAATACTAACATATTAAGCAGAGAAGAATTTCTGGGGAAGAGTAATACTGATTATATAGCTCAGAAAAACTTACAA
The DNA here is from genome assembly GCA_013390005.1 of Calyptomena viridis. Taxonomy (NCBI): domain Eukaryota; kingdom Metazoa; phylum Chordata; class Aves; order Passeriformes; family Eurylaimidae; genus Calyptomena; species Calyptomena viridis. Next base: position 56,765 of record WEIV01008632.1, on the reverse strand, counting down.
AACCTTTATATATATGAGATTTGCTATTATTTTCAAACACACAAAAATAAAGTTAAATTGAGCTGCAAATTATGACCTAGTTTAACACAGTTTTGTTTAGAAAATAAAAAAAAGACAGAGAAATTTTAAAGAAAATGTTGCTGGTGTTCTGTCAACAGCTAGTAGGCAGCTTGCTAGCCCTCATAGAGAAAAGAAAGAAATGAATAATTGGATTAAGTAAATTATAGTTTACACAGAAATTAGAACTTTCTAACACATAAAGCAAAGAGACTTGGTTTTGGCTTCAACAACAGTATTTAGGAAGGTTTTTGGTGTGCTGGACAATGCAATGTATTCTAGGAAGGGCATCGGTATATGAGTACACGAGTCTAGCGTTCTGTTTGGAACCACTGGGAACTTCTATTACTTAAACATAGCCCGGTGTGTGCTTGGTTCCCTGAGAGCTTTTTTCTAGAAATGTGTATACTGGGGACTCTTTGAAAGCTACAGAGCAGCATGAGAGATAGAAGGGTTCTGTATAGGCTTTAATTATTTAATGATTTTCTTTATTAGGTCCAAACTAGGTTGGCTTGTCCATACAACACGCCTTGTGGCAGCATGCCCTGCAGCAGTTTGTACAGGGATTCTGGGTAGCTTCCTCAAACATGAAAGTCGCCTGTCTCCAGAGAGGAGTCTTGGCGGGGTAAAAATCAGTTTAGATCACATTCAATATGTTTGTAACCTCCCCAGAGCACAAACAACATTGTCTGAGAACCTGTCTGTGCATCAAAGCCTTTGTGGTGGCCTCAGGTTAACCCTAGCAATACAGAAGTAGATACACTGCTCTATGGGGTTCCCTCTATGTCAGTCCTGATGCTCAGAAAGTTACATTAATATGAGGAGCATTTCAAAGGGATTTTGACAAAGTGGAGATGGCTATTGAACTTGTGATTAAAATTGGTGGGAGTCTAGAAAGAGAGCATTGTGACTATGTGAAAGGTGAGCTTGTAAAGATGACCACACTGTCAGGAGAGCTACAGGACAACTTTTACTCCTGGCTCTCTGCAGGTTCCCATCGAAGTGTGGCTAAGACACCCGAGATACTATGCAGCTGCTTTGTAGGGTGTTACAGTTATGTCCAAGTTCCCTAAGCTGACCGAGCCTCAGGCAGAACGCACTAAGCAGTAACACTCTACACACAGCTCTCCTGATCCTGAATGACAACAGAGAAAAACTTCACAGACATCAGACAAAAAAAACACCCGAGATACTACACCTCAGAGAATGACTTTTCCCCCAGCTTGCTGGGAAGACAATGTCCTCCAGTCTCAAAGCAGCTTTCAAAATGAAGGCCTCAAAACACAGAAAGCTATGCACAGGGATAAAAAGAGAGAGGCAGGAAAACTGTACAGAGAAAATGCAGAATACAGGCAAAGAAATGGGAAAAATATGTGAAATGCTTCAAGTTAAATGAACTGAAAATAGGATCAAAAAAAAAAAAAAAAAAAAACCAAGAAATTCTAGGACTGAAAAAAACATCCAGTTCCAAAACCCAACCAAGAGCTAGAATGAAATTATTTTAATAGGATAAAAAAAGAATTAGGATTAGGTCTGTGTTCATTTTAACATATATGTAAACATTAACAATCCCAAGGCTGCCTATTAATTCACAAGTGGCATATTTACACTATTTATGATACTATACCCCATGTTGGGACATCCCATTACAGAGTCACGGTAATAGCTCCATACTTAAAGTGGATTCTGCAACACATTACATCTTTCCAGTTATTCTCCTGCAGTATGATTACTTTTGGGCAAGAATTTACCACTTGGTTTCTTCCCACAAGGGAATCTCTTTGGGAACTGACAAACTGATTTAAGCAACTGAGGAATAATTTACTGGGTCTTGAATTTCATTAAAGAAGGACAAAGGGCTTTGAGAGCTTTTGGAGTTTTATACAACAAGAAGAAGGTTTGGCTTAGTAAGTGTCCACTTTTTCTTAGACTTTTCTTTGTCTCCCTTAAGGATCATATTAGACTCCAATTTGACTGCAACCATTGTCAAGTGCATCTTTCCCAAGATGCATGTCTAACACAACCTTTTGAAAATGTAGATGGACCTGGGGAGAGAGAAAATGCCACAGCAACAGACTCCAAATAAAAATTAGGTGTATATAAACAAAAATAATGCTTAAGTACAAAACATGCTTTAACTGATACCACGTTTCCAGATTCCCATCTGATGAGGAAATGTTAGCACTATCCTTTTACAGATCAAAGAACCGAGATGAAAAAGCAGAACATGACAAAGACAAAAGATATCTCAAAATCTGGAGTTCTAATCTAATATTCCTCCTGTGAGGTCTCATTGCTTACTATAAATAAACTATTTCCTCCCTAGATTTCAGTTCTTAATGTAACTTTTAAACTTCTCTGTAAAAAAAGGATGGTGTAAGTCCAACCCTCGCCCCAAGAAACACTGGAAGGACTAATTAAGGTTTGTGAGGCACTCAAACTGGAGGGGAAACCCCCAGGAGGAAGTCTATATTTCCATATTCTGACCAGAACCTGAAAGGCGTGCAATAAATACAGCCTGAGGCACAGGACAAGCAATACGAACAAAATAAAATATTGAACAGCTGTTTGCTAAGTGAATACTGTTCATCTCACACACCAACTTTTACTTCTGCCTCAGGCTGCAGCAAGTGGAGGGGAATCAGACTGAGGCCAAAACAAAGTTTTACTTCAAAGGGTTAAATAGTGGCAAAGTTATTAAAAACCAAAACTGTTTCTTACAAAGGAAAATATTTGACAACTTTTACAGGCAGAACTATAAGCCCCACTCACTGTTAAATTAGAAATACAGCTGGTTTAGATAGCACAAAAGGTCTGTGATTTACCAAGCTAACCTCTTTCAAGCTATAAAAATGATGCACATATCATCAAACTCATACAAAGCCCCGCATTTTTAAAGAGGGGTGAGGGGGAAAGAGGTTACATCACTACCAAGTAGGAAAGTTCAGAATACTACAGTAAGCCAAGATGGTGAGATCTGCCAGGAACTAATCCCTAAAGGAACCAACCTCACCCAGAGCAGCTTTCCTTTCTAGCACACCTGTTTAGTGCCACCTACCTAAAGTAGACAATGCAAAGCTGCCGGTGGGTGTGAGCTTCCAACTCACACAATCAGCCTCTACGGTTTGCTGGGTGCAAGGTGCTGATTTTTGCCTTCTTGTGCAAACTGACAAGATTTCACTTGCTTTTCAGTATCAGAAAGTGAGATACCTAAAAGTGAAGAGAGCCTGTGTACTGATTAGAAAAATTAAAGACAAGCAGCATGGACACTGTGGACAGAATGACGGAGCCTCACTCACTCTTCTACCATTACAACTTCTTTGGGAATTATGGGGAAGGAGAAAAAAATTGTCTGAAAAACACAATGCAGAAAGCAAAGAAGGAAGAACGGGAACTGTGGTAATCAGAAGTAGCCAGGTTCACAGGGCAAATATCAATATTATTTTGTAGTACTTTTTATTTTCTTTCCCAGAAATTGTTCCCAAATATTACTTTTTTTCCCACATTATTTTTTCTCCCTTACAAAAATGATGATTTTCCTAAGACTGGTATTCAGATCTGACAGTCATTAATTCCAGTGTCTGTTTTTAGAATGTACTTAAGAAAACTGTGATTTTCTCAAAACTACTAGAAAAAAAAAATCAAGTCAGTCTTAGCAATTACAGCAACCAAATCTTTGAAATTATAATTTCTTGTTGGTAAGTGAATAACAAAAAAATACTGGGGCAAAAAGATCCATCCACAAAAAAAATAACACAAAAAGCAGCATTAGGAAATCAACGCAGTATTTGATCTCTCCTCTTTTTTTGCTGCTGAAAGCCACATGGCACACATAGTATTTTTAACTGAGGAGTCTTGTTACAAATATATGCTGAGGAATCTTATTTCAAACATATACTAAATAAGGAGAGGAGTATTAAAACAGGCAGTCTCTTACTCTAATTTTATCCATCTCCCTCCTCTTCTTTCCTTGATCCAGTGAAACTTTAACACCAAACCCTGTCTCTCTCTCTTTTCTTTGTAAACAGTGATCAACCTTTTCCTAAATGACCCCCGAAATGACCTACTTTGAAACTACTCATTAGTAACAGCCACGTTTGCAATATTAACCTGGATGTGGCTGTTTATTAAAATCTTTTAAGGGGTTTAGAATGAAGACACACTGCCGGTGTACAGGGAGCACAGAAGGGGTAATTTAAAACCCATGTTTTTCCTCCCCCTCATCGAAAACATGCCCAGCATTGTGCAGCTGTGCTGCCAGCTTCATCACTCCCTCCATCTCCACTCTTGCTAATTAAAAGGTTGATCACAGAACAATGCTCTTCTCATTAATTTCGGCTTTCTGATTGGGCAGGATTCCCACTCGCTCCGCCTGATCTTTTCCACACTGCTGAAGTTAATGTGACAGGAGCCCGAAGATGGATTACCCGCTGCCATATTGCCCATCACCTCCAATCAGCAGCTATCGGGGTAAACTGATTGTTCTAATTTGCTCTCATTATTTTTACAATATCAGGAGAAAATAACGCACACAGCTCACTGTCAAAGCCATGAAAATCAGCCATTAGTTAAAACCAGACACTGAGTGGCTTTATTAGAAGCACTGCAGTTTATTGATTCAGCTTTGGCAAACTAAGATAATACCTGTCCCCTTTAAACACACTTCTTTAGGTGTATTTACATTGCAAGAAAATATTTATTAGGATACTTTTGGAAACACTCACTGTCTCAGCCTGTTATCTTAATAGGCTGGCAGAAAACGAAGATGAGGAACAATGGAAGCTTGACTTCCACATAAAGAAGGGCAAAATATGCAGCATTATCCGCACGGCAGCCTGCCTGCACATCTCCACTACTATTTTACAGTTTAAATAAAAATCATCTCAGGACTAGTATGACAGGCGAATATGTAAATACACCCCAAAATCGTATGAAATATGGTACTACTGTACCATATAAGCTGTATGTACAAGGTCAACAATTTAGTTTTGGGGGTGGGGGGGGTGGGGTTTGGTTTTTTTTTCTGCTAAGAAAAAGAACCTGTGTAGCCCAGCATCAAAACACAGGGATTGAGAACAGGAGTTCCAGATGATAAGGGAAACTGTTTTGTGTGGCTGGGAACTATTTTTCCCCCTAAAGACATTGTGCTGCCACAACCTGGGAACGAGAGCAGAAATGTCAGAGACAGAAGTCTCACAGGATCCCTGAACTACGAAATGAATAAAGTATTGTTAGCAGTACGAAGTCAGGCATTTTTACACCACAGCAGTGTTAAGAATTGACATTAAAAATCCTGGACCTCTGACTGTCTCTGTGTTGTATATAAAGGGACCTACATTATTTTGCCTGCTGCCTATGTGCATCTTAGCAAAGTGAAATGCTAAATAGAGGGATTAACAGAAATATACTTTAAATCTTGCTAAATGTAAACCTTGAACTGGTGTCTACAATGCTGTAACTTGCAATGTGCTCTAAGAGTGACAGGCAGAGTGCAGCAGACTGATTTTACTTTTAAATAATACCTAAATTAGATTAGTTCTTTGTGTAGATCTGCATGAACCAGAGGGGACATTCATCATTGTGCCAAAAAAGTTAAATTCACTGGGGTACGCTCAAAGTGAATGGTTCTAGACCTACGTTTTATCTCTCAGACGCATCATCAAGATGCTGTACCAATATGCATGAAGCCAGCTAGGAGCTTCAAAAAAGACAACAGGAGAGTAACTGGATACCAGAAAGGTCTAATTTTTTCATTTGTAGATTATGAATTGCTTGAGACAGGATACGTGGGGTCTCTATCTTGTAAGCACAGAGCATCCTTTTCAATACTTGAGCTTCTTTTTTTAGTATTTAAACGGCTTAAATATAAGGAAGGATATTCTCCTTCCTCCTCCTCCAAACCAGATGTAATTCTAGTTCCCCCTCCTCCTCCTGCTGTAATTTAAAATGCTACAATTTTCATTACTGCTTTTTAATAGTTTTAAATCTTCATCAGCTAGAGCCTTGTGGTTGAGGGTTGATTTTTACTCCCTCCTAGAAAAGCCACCTCCCAGCTTTGTTTGGTATCTCTTTTGACCCTTGCTAAAGCTTTTCTCTTGGAGGGGCGTGCCACGCTTTTCCCCTTAAAATTCCTGCACTGAAAGACTGCACCACACCACACTCCACAAAACGTGCTGATGGCACAAATTACAAGCCCCCAGCCGAACACTCCAGCCCCCACCATTCGGGCAGATTTATGTGGGCTCTTGCCGACGTTATTACAAGTCAGAGTTTATTGGGAAATTGTTACATTATGCGGAGTGTCTAACAAATTGCTTATGCTGCTATAATTGGATTACAACAGCCGCTTGCTCCCACCGGTAAGATTAGGCAAGTAGGACTCCTGCCGATCTCTGAGCGTTAGCAGTAATTTTATTTGCCTTGCCTCTCTCTTTCCTAACAACATGCCTCTTTCCCTGCCAGCTGTCTGCTGAAAAGGCACAGGCTTGTTCCTTGGCCCTAACAATGCAATTACAGCCCTGCAGATCGCACTGTTTGTGCATTAAGTACAGAGCCAAAACGAGGCGAATTGATCGTTTGACTTTTGGAGGAGCCATGTGATCTCTGCGTGCGGGTGATCCGGCATGCATCAGTGGGCAGTGCTGCAGCGCACGCCTCACCAGGAACTCGCTCCACACTATTTCCCCTCCCCTGTCCGCTCCTAACAGCACAGGCGCTGGAGCCCACCCCCAGAATAATCCCCACAGCCTCATTTTTAGGTCCTCTCTTGCTAGGCTGAACTCAGAAGTCGCTTTGCCTTCTCAAATGTGACACTTGGCCACACCAATGGCTTCCCTGCAGTGGGCTGCAGTAGGAGGTTATTCCAGTGTTTCATGCCACAAGCTTTAGCACAAGAATGGGACATATTTTTCAAACAACCTTTTCCAATTCCTGCATTTGAAAAATACTGAAAGCACATCTAGTTAGTGTCACGTATTCTGTACCATCTAAGGGTGCTGTCACTGCAGAAGACTACTGAAGTGATGCTTCTTTTCATGTTTGCCACCATTTCTCAATAAAGCCACCAATTATTTGGATTCTAAACAGTTTCACATTTCCACCACAAAGGATCTCCAAGTACTTTGGAAATGCAAGTTGCGTTTGGTTCATAACACTTATCCCGGTGAACACTGCTTACAAACTTAATATGACATGTCTTGAATGAAGACCTCAAGGCTGTAATTCTTTATATATAGAGCATTCATCACCAAAGCAGCACAAACACGTGGGTAGAACTACACACAATATAGTTGCAGGGGAGTTTGATTAAGGATGCCAGGTCAAGTTCTGAACACTGAGAGGATTCCATGAGATGCAATTTAGAAGGAACCTCAGAAGTTCTCCAGCCCAGCCTCCTCCTGCTCGAAGCAAGGTGCATTATAGGTCAGATCAGGTAGCTCAGAGCTTCGTTCAGCCTGGTCTTGAAAACCCCCAAGGCTGCAGAGTCTCCACAAGCAACCTGCTCCAATTGACTGTCATCATCTTATAACCAGTCAAACCTGAGATGGACTTTGTAAACATCTGTATGAGAGACCTTGCAGTATGTATTGAACTCAGTTCCACAGGTTTGATTATTCCATAATTTCCATTTTTAAGATTCCAAACCAAGGGCTCCAAATAGTAGAAATATTTCCATCGAGTTGACCAAACTTTGAAAATGATTGTTTATATGAAGATTTTGCACACCATCTGCCTGACTATCCTTACTGCAGAGCTTCCAGAACTGATCTCCAGAATACACTTAGAGACCCTCGGCTATAAAGCAGTGTATGAGTTAGCTTTTACACTATTTCTTCAAAGTCTCTGTTGCATTTAAAAAAAAAACCCAGCGTAATTCTTTTTTAATTTGTGGTTTCATTGACATGCAAAGTCATTTTGGGTGGTAAGAGAAGCAGAAATGACAACCACTCCAAAATGTTTGCATAACTGAAGACTAAAGAAGCCTGTTTACACGTAGTTTAACACTCAAAAGAAACTCTGAACAGCTGAAATGCCTTATAAATAGCTCAGACCCAGAGGAAGTGCAAACGTCTGCATTGTGAATTGTAGATCTTAATTACAGACAATGGCTGGTACAGCAAGTAGCAGGGAAAAAAAAAGTGAAACAGTTGCACTGTTCATGGCTGGCAATAATTCTTCAGGAAAATATTTACTATCAATCAGTTATGAGAAAAGGGACTCTGCGCTCATAAAACAGCACGTTGCTTCTCATACCAGGACCATTTTGCTTCAGCATAATCTGAATTTAAACAGCTTGTTTCCTGCGGATATAATTTTGGAAATAAATAAAACAAGTCTATCAAAATCTGGAGAATGTGTATGGTGGGGCAGAGTGGGGGGAACACGAATATCACATTTCTTTCTCATTCATTTGCAAAGAGATTATTAGACTGAGGGGAAGAGAAAGCATGAAGATGGTTTTGATCTAAAAAAAACAACAAAAAAAAGAAGAAACCCATAATTAAGATAAAAGTATCTTAATTCTTTTATCGTACTTAATACTTAAGATCGTAAAAAGATCATCATTAGGTCAAAGCTTTTAGATAAACCTTCCATGCCATTTTCTTCTTGTGCTGTCTAAACAGTGATAATTCAGTGTCAAAGCACCTTTTGCGCATTAAGTCATCCCAACAATGCCCCTGCAATGTGTGCCATCCACACAACCCTCTCATTACATAGAGAATACCTACAACAGAAGGGGAAAATTATATGGTTACATCTCTATTAGTCAGTGGCTGAGGCCCCACTTACCCAGTTTGCAACAGCCTCAAAAACTGTTGCCCATCCCAGAGAAAGGTATATCCCAGACACAAAAGGGGACACTGTGGGGTTTGGAACTGGAAGCACGTCCACTGACACTCCCTCTGCATCATAACACAGAAGCTCAATATTTAAAATTAAGCTGTGGAGAAACACAATTTCTCATTAAAACAGTGGAACGAGTACCAGGAAACTGAATGTTGCTAGTCAAATTGTATTTGTTCATGATTAAATTGCTCTAATTTCAGTCTTAAGTACTAGAAAGGCCTCAAAAAAGCACCAGAAAACTATGCATTATCTGAAGATATACTGACGCAGTGGTATACCACAGCAGAAGTCTGAGTTGGTTGTGCTATTCATGCAAAGTAAATGCAGGGACACTCTCCGGAAAAAAGAGCCATCAATCTGTGACATAAAGGGACTTGAGAGTACAAGAGGGACACTCTTCAGATCAATTTGTCCTACTGCCAACTGCAACATCCAGCCTGGAACCCTAAATGCTTCTTTATTAAAGAGTACTGGTGGTTTCTCCTTTGAATTTATATAAAAATTCTGGGCTCAATGTTATTATTATGCAGACTGTATTTATTCTAAAAATTTGGAAGTAGCGAAGCACAAAAAAACTGACAAAGGAAGGGAGATTTCAATTACCATCTACTTCCACCACTCTTTGCTTTAGCTGAATCATTCTTGAGTGCAAAATGTGTAACAATAGCTAAATAATAAGATGCATCTTTGAAAGAAAATTTCACGTGGCATACTGGAAGTGACAAGGCCTGTTCTGTGTTTCCAGAACTGAGGAGAACAGAGCTCTGCTCCTCTGTACACTACACACAGTTTGCCAAGCAGGCATCACTAAATTCTGAAGCAGGACTTTTCATCCAAGGGTCAAAAAAGTATTATTCAGTTACATTTCACAACATTTCTGTAAGAAGAGCATTATTCAGTTCCCTTTTTTGGAGTGAAGCAAGAAAAGCCATCATGGCCACAGAGAATAACATCACAGTGCTGAAAATAAAGGGTATAAACCCTTTCTAGATTCCCAGTTCAATACATTAACCTCTGCACATTTAAAAGTACGACAAACAGCAATCAAAGATTCCCTAGAAGACACCATGTGCTTAAAAGAGCCTGAGAAGTCCCTTGGTCTTCTGCGACCTTAAAAAGCAGGACCAGTTGTCACGTGTGGGTAGCAAGGAGCGGACTGAAACAGAAGTCTAATTTTTAAAGGGTGGTGTGCCTGACTATATTTTTCTTCCTCAAATTTCACTTTGATAGAGGCAGAAAACCTCTCCCAGCTGCTGTTGAGTTCAGAACAAAGTAGAAACCTGGGGATGCTGTAAGCCATTTCAAGATGTCTCAGTGTTGTCTCTGGCAGTTTTTCCTCTTGTTGGGAAAGAAAAGAAACACTACGAATCACAAGGGTATTTCCATGATTCAGGAAGTGCAAAATCTAAGAGGCTCCAGGCAAAGAGCAAAACCCAAACCTAACACAGCTCATAGTATAAAAGGATGAAAACCTAAGACTTCTGTTTGAAAATGGGACTACATATAACCCTTCCATGCAGTGACTCAGTCAAGGAGACTGGAGACACACCAGGGCATCCCTTACCACACATCAAATAGAAAGAGTGAAGGTCACCAGAGAAAGTAAGTGATCTTGGGTACAGAACAGAAGCGAAATTCGTTTACACACCCAGAAGCATCACAAGAATCCTAGTGATGTACCAGATGCCAGGGGACTTTTAACTGTGTCCCTCTCTAATTGAGGATGAAGCACACACCAACACCATTATCTGACCTGAAGATACTGGCTTACAAAATACGGAACAAACAATAGGAACAGATGCTCATTTGGCCAGATTTCAATAAGCCTCATTAAAATCAAACACCCTGTCCTTGGAGCTTGGGTTCATGCTACATTTCTACCTTATTTAAGCACCTAGCACCAATTCCTGAGAAAGTTGTGCACTTGTGGTTGCACACAAGTAGTATCTTAAAAAGAAATCCTCTCACAGACATTTTTTGGTTTCTAAAGAGACAAATGAGGAGTTTTTATATATATTCTCATGTGTGTAAAAACATATATAAAAACACAGAGACTGCATTTCCTTTTTAAAGACATTAGATTGAATATACATCAAACTTGTTGATCACTTAAAGGCAATGGGCAAAAAGATGCCAAAAGAGTAACAGAAAAACTCCTGTGGATGGGAGAGAAATGATGTTACAGATCACACAGACGACATCTATGCATCACAATATATAATTTTTAATTTAAGATCCTACCTCTTCAATTAAACATATGCACACTTGAAACAATTTTTGCTGGTCCTTGCTGGCTTTTACCCAAACATACCCAAGTTCTATCAATGGAGTTTCAGAGGACAAATACCAGAAAAGTATGGCTAAGAACAAGATACAAAGATTCATCAGAACATGATATTCTAGTTTTATTTTAAAAATGTCTGAATAAGTCTAGATAATTCATAGGTTTGCAAAAGTGACTGAGCACCTGGCTGTACAGGCAGCACAACATCACATACAAAACCAGACAGAAAAAGTTCCCTAACAAACTTCCTTGAGTTGTCAAGAAAGCTGTGTCCCTATGCAACTTTCCATACCTGAGTATGCATATCTGTTTATTGTAAACCTTTTCCACCTTTATTTTAGGAAGAATGCCAGTTGTTACACTGGTAATTTACATCTGGATGTTCTGTACAGAAGTTCTGTTCACAAGAGAGTTTAATGGATGGACAGTGCTTCAGTCTGAGAAAAGATACCTCAATGTACATGTGTGTGGCCTCAAGGGAAACTGCATTTCATTCTTTGAACAAACTTTTAGAAATATCAAATACATGATCAGTAGGTGCCATTAACACAGTATTAAGAGAGCCCAGTTTTCTTTCCTGAAAGTAGTTGCAGAATCAGAAATTTTGTTTTCAGAAAAACCATTGTCTCTTGCAGACTGACACATCTGACAAGCATGTGGTAACAGACTGTGACTCCCAGCCTGGGCTGATACCACACTGCAGAATCACAAAAGGTAAATCATGATTTCCAAAGTAATCCTTTTTTGTGTTTCACCACAAGTTTAAAAACAAAACTGAAACCCCCACAACACATTTGGAAAAGTGCTGCAGAAAATGAAACCTGCAGCACTTTTCAGTATTCACCTTCCTGACAAAACATGTTAAAATCCAAGGCTGTAAAACACATCAATCACGGAGGATAAAACTTGCCACATGCATGCGGCCTAGGAGAAGGCCTCTGAACTCCTTAAATCCCACTTAAGCCCTTCACCTAGGGAATATTTAACAGTTGTGCCATTTGCCAATGCCATCAATGAGCCATCTGCATTTAGATAGCTGGATTTATAAATGCTTCAACATTTCTGGAATTTGAAAGGCAAGCTTTCTTAGAACTTATTTCATTTGGTTTGTAGCTAAGAAGGCAAAGGAAAGGAGTACAACAGCCAGACAAGCTAGTACTAGAGGAATTATATACCCAGAAAGTCTTATTGTTGTTTCATATATATATATGTATGTATGTGTGTGTGTGTATATATGCATGTATACATGTGTGTATATATATATATATCTACCTGTTTTTTCATATACGTGTGATGGTAGATTTTCCTAGAGCATATATACATGTATATTGTCCCACAGCATATAGAGACACAATACTTAAAAACATTTATTTTTTCATCTCCAGGGTGATGCTTCAAATTCATTCCCAATAGCATGAAACTAGTCTTACTGTCCTTGCCTTGAGCCCTACCCACATCTCTCACCCACTGAAAATGTAACTTTTTAGGAGAGTTTACTATTTAGAGAATTAAGATGTTAAAGTATGTAATTTCATTTAAAAGAGGCACCACTCAAATTAGCTGCACTTCTTGCACATCCTTGCACCTTAGTGAGGCGATGAGGTCAAACAAGGCACTATAGAGCAGAATGGGTTTACTCCAGTCAGCTTGCTGTGAGCTGCTTTATGGCATCAGAACGATGCTGTATGAGACAACTCAGCCAGAGCTGTTCTGCCTAAAGAGTTTCTCCTACTCTGTATCATAAAGCACCTTAGGAAGGAGTGTGCAGTACCAGTCATCTCAGGAATGGAAGTGTTGGTATTAAATATCAGCACTTTGTACCAAGACTGGTAGCTTCTCTAAGAAGTGCTTCTGCAGTGGGAGGTACATGGCATATCAAGCACAGTTTATGAGTGCTAAGCCACCTGCAAGCACCATGACAAACTTTTATGATAGCCAATTACCTGATAAGAATCAAAAGTGATAGGACATCCAAATTTCACCAGCAAAATCCCAGTGAAGATTTAGCTGGTAAATTATCTTAAAGGTCAAAACAAAACTGGCCCCTGCAGGGACAAGGCACCTTTAACAACCATTCCAAGTATAAAAAAATGGACTTCAAGAAGATCAAGGAATAAGTAACTGAAAGAGAAAACAGGCTTTGAGTGGTCAGTTTTGCAGTGACAGAGGAGCAACAAAATGCCAGCTGGTTTTCGTAACAGATGGCTGCATGCACTGATCTGTCCTGCATGCCCATTCTAAATTTCCTTTCAGTGGAAATACAAAGCTTGCACAAGGCTAAACACATCCTTTGCATAGTCTTTCTACACATATTGCATCACGGTTCAAATGTTCTCCATTCACAAACAGCCCTAGATGTACATTGTTTTACTCTAATTACGCTGAACTCTAAGAAAAGAGGGTGTTAATGGCACCTCATCTTTTCCAACCACATTCAATTCTCAAGAAATTACTTTTCTGTGATAGGCTAATAAATCCATTTCTTACCATTCTGACTGTGGTATCTCCCTCTTCCCTTTCCTTTAAATACACCATTCACTGTATTTTAATTGAAAGGCCTTTCTTTTTGCACCTCCCTTCTGGTAGCTAAGAAAGGTAATCATGATACAAAGAGCTTTCATGCAGTATTTTTAGTATGTATCTGGACATCTATCATTTGAAGTTGCCACAGCTAATTACAAGGCAGGCATAGGTCATCCCACTGGAAAAGCCTATTACTTCTATAGCAGAATGAACTCTTCAATCCTAGATAGCTCAGGACTCAAGTAATCACTTCCAGCAGAAAAAAAACCAGCAAGTCTTAAAATCTCTACATTGAACAACAGAAAAGCCTACCCCCTCACTTTCTGTTTAAATATTTTTTTCTAACTGTAATTTTTAGCACAAACTTTTCTGTGACTAACAATGAACAATTTGCTGAAAACCCCTCAAAACCAAAGTCACTCTCTTACTTACTTTGGCCACACAATTTTCAGTCTTCATAGCAGTGCTTCCTAGACATACTGTTTCCTGGTTTAAGCACAGTCTGGCACAGCTGTTGTAGGTCTGCAGAAAGATTAAAATAGGGTATGAATAGAAGAACATGATTTTCTTTCAGGCACCACATTTTTGGCAAAGGAACCCACAACAACTCTACTACATTTCCTTTTTCCTAAGGTGTAAATGTTTCAAACCAAAATAAACTAGTTTACAGCAAACACCTACGTTCAGGGCATGCATGTCCTCTGAGAAGCTATGTACAATTTTATAGTTCTGCAATACAAAGAAAAAGATTTTTCTCCTTTATTCCTTTGAAAAAGGAAAGAAGTATCTGATCTCATTTGTTCATTCCTTCCCAAAATGCTCCATAACTGAACAGCTAAAGCAAGGTGATTTCTATACATTAGTTTTTCACAGCATATGTCAAATGTTAATAAACATCTCCTGACTTTATCAAGTAAAATACATGGGGGTAGGAAGGTTATAATCAGAAGGGAGCAGATGCAGACCACATCTCACTTGAATTTAATCTTCCCAATTTTGGAAAGCTTTTTTTATTTTTAAACTAGAATGTCTTTTTTCTTTAACACTGTCCTGCCCAGGGGACTCTCAGCTGGGGCTGCAGACTTTGGAGTCTTTGCAGAACACATTACTCACAGTCTCTCCATTTTTAAGGGACGCGTATGAAAAATACTTATGAAATGGGTTTAAAATTATATTTTGGTTGATTTGATTGTTTAAACTAATATGCCTGAGGAACTCAGAAATTTCTAATGGAGGTTCTCTTTCTCCTCTTCAACACCTTTTTACTTACTACATGATCAAGTTCACATTTTCTAGTAGGAGGAGGAGTATAGTAGAATCTAAGAGCTTCAGTATGGGAGTAACACTCCAGCACCTGCCACCATTTATAGAAAAATGCTCCCATGCAAAAGTGGCAGCCCAAAAGCAAGCACAGACTTGCTTTGTTGCAAGAGTAGTAAGTGGACTATAGAGATGTTGTTGCTACCTCAAATAGTTGTGTGGGGAAAACCCAAGAAACATGCAGAAAAAAAATAATTAAACTTGTTACAAAGACACTTCCAAGAGCACTAAATAAAACTTTCTAACATTCACGATATTTTTAAGACTGTCTTAAGAGGAAGACAAACAAAGACTTGTAGTGAACTGCCTGCCAGTTCTCTCCCTGTAATACTGACTGGCAATCTCTGAAGATCTTTCTTTCAGGGTTTGCTATGGATTTCTATTTGTTTGATTTAAAAGTAATTCAACACCAAACCTGATATAGGTTACAAAACACTGTGACAACACTGGCATGCTAAGGGCTCTTAAACTTCTCTCTCTGCTCCAGGGTTACACCACCAGAGCCAGATTCCCTGAGCACCAAGCACCAACAAACGGTCTTCTCCTTTTCCCCCGCTGCCAGAGGCCTGACTCTGTGCAAGATGTAGTCAGCAGTAACACAAAAAAGCAGAGAAACACATGGCGAGGGATCTCAAAGGCAAGAATGCCATGAGATTTAAAGGGGGTTATGCTTAGTGATAGGAGATACATCCACAAAGCCCATATTCCCAACAGTCCTCAGCTCAGAAGGATGGTAAGCACCAAATGATGGGAACTTGAGTGCTCACAATCAAGTTTATAACATTCACCTAAGTTCTTGTGACCCTTATGAAACACTCCTTACTGCCCACCATGGGAAATCAGTATACTGGCTCAGGTGGATCTGTACTGGTCCAGCACAGTACTGACACTTGGGGAAATTCAGGAAATCACAGTCCTTTCCACCTTACCTCTTTACAGAGCCCCTTTAAAGCTCACATGAAATAGAAACAAAAAGGAGCACAGAAGCCCTATCTTCTCCATTCCTTTAGAAGTTTATGTGTTATTTCTCAGTGAGCTCTCCAACCAGAAAAAAACCATTGACAGACAGGAATGCAGAATATCCTGGCTCCAGCAGATCTCCTTACATGTCACAACATTGATATCTCCTGTGACTAGCAGCCAGCGAGCAATTTCTGACTCTGGATCCAAAAGAAGAAACTGAAAAATTCAAACAACACAAGTTCTTTCAAGGTGCTGTGCAGATGAACAGTGTGTCTTTCAGCAGCGGAGGTTCAGATTCAAACTGGATTAGGCCACAAGCAAACAGAAGTCTGATGGACTCAACTTACCCCCTTCAAATATTTGCCATCATCATAAAACCGTTGCTCTGGTATGCACAGAACCTTCTCCTCAGAAGAAGGACCAGAATGGCATAAACTACTATAAACTGGGGCTTAGATGTAGAAGCCCAACTGATAAACAAAAAGCTGACACTTTGCTTTGCATTGACATTCAGACAATACCACACAAACTTCATTTTACAGGCATGGCATTAGTTAAATTCAAGAAGATTGTAAAGGTGTAAAACCATGGAAGAGGTGATAAGATTCTTTGTTCAGTATTTATATTTGTGTAACTTAACCCTTTCATTGTAAATCTGTGATTTAATTTGAAATTTAATTCCTAAAATTCCAGTTACAGTATTTCTGCACAACTTATCTGCTACATACTGTAAACTTTATGAGGAGCCCTGACTTGAATAAAGTTACTCCTAACTCCACTTCGCAGATCAAAAGTTCGGCCACAAAAGCACTTACTGAAAGCAACAAGGAAGCCTGTGGCTCTGTGAACTGAACAATGAACTCAGATCTTGTCAGTTTTCTTCCTCCCAAGACAGGTATACACAAACCTTGGTAGCAAGCCAGCTTTTTAAGAGTCTTTCTCGCACACAAATGGGAAAGAGTAGACAATTCGAATACACAATGTGAAATACTAAATGCTAAATCTAAAGATGCTAGCACTTTCTGAGAATGAAGGAAGCTCACTATGCAAAAGTTACGTGCATGTCAGGATGCAGATACAAATAATTATTCCAGTGCATTGCTTAATTTTTATTCCTTTCATGCACACATTCGATCTCAGTGAGAACAACACCCACTGAACTTCCAGCATAACTTGTTCATCAAACCCCACAATACCAGGACTAGTGATATTTGACGGAACTAGTATAGTATAGTATAGCATAGTATAGTATAGTATGGTATAAATACATATAGTATATATAGTATAGTATAGTATAAATTTAAAGCAGATAAAATTAAACACTTTGTCACACAGGAGGCAGTGAACTTCGGGAGCTTGCTGCTTCAGGACATCATACAGAGAAACAACATCAGCAAGTGGAAATAGAGACCAAACAAACTCATGGATAGCAGATCCACCTAGTACTTGGCACAGGTATCCCCCCACCCCCGACATCCCGAGTGCAGCAGCAGTAGATGCTGCAGGAGCAAGAAGGCAATGGAGTAAAAACGAGGCCAGACTTGTTGGCTCTCATTCAACAGCACCTTCCACTGACAGTGCTGGAGTTGGCAGGGGATGAGCAGACTCTGGGTCTGACTGACCTGGGCATTTTCATGCTATCCATGATACCCCTTTGACAATACGCCAGTGATACTGGAATTCCTCCCTCCCAACCTTTTCAGCCACAGAAGGAGAGAAGAATGTGCTTTTACTGTGAGAACCAACTTTTGTGATTAATTTTATTACATAAGGTTCTATGTATGTGCCAATGACCATTTAATCCTTCAGCAGCTTTTCATTTCTCAATAGAAGTAATGGAGAAAAAGAGAAAATTAAAAGGAGTATATATCACGGATTCAACACATCAGGATGCGGATTTGAGAATAAAACAGAAAGTGATCTTCAGTTCAACATATATTACTGTCTTTGCACAGTTATAAAGTTCTTCTGTTGTTATTTTCACATTCTCACAGAAGAATGCATTATTAGCCTTGTGGGATGAATAAAGAGGGTAAAGAAGATTCACGTGCATGTTCTACAATATGTTTTAAAGGGTTGAAAGCAAAATGCAGAAGAAAACCTACTTCTCCGTTGAAGTCCAGGGGAAAAAGAGGTAATGTCACTCTACTTAATAGGTCTCAATGGAAATGTATTGACAATGTTATGAAGAAGCTGCATCTGGCTCATGAAGCCAAGTCATAAGAAGCTGGGAGAATATATTGTGAAGGCAGTACTGTATGATAGTCTTCTAATGTTTCTCTGTAGGCAACAGTTACTGGCTACTGTGAGACACAAAATTACTGCTGGACACAGAGATTTTGTTTCATTCGATATGGTCGTATTTGTATTACTTGTGTTTGTACACTAACAGTTACTAGTGAATAGACTAGTGAATGCTGATAGCAGAATTAATGTCATATCATCAGGTAATAATGCAGAGCCCTTCATGTTAGGTGAAACATTGGGTGGTCTCTCATGCTACACTGCAAAATCAGAGTACCTCCTTTCATTTGTTCAATGCCCATGGGAATACTGACTAACCTGAAGAGAAGCAGGAAAATCAAAGCCAGAACTAAGCCTCAGAAAAGCAAACTTCCCAAGCGTACCTTTAAAGCTTGACCCTTTTACATATCTCATCTAATCTGAACCAAAACTGTTCAAGTTTCTCCTCACCTTTCATCAAAATAAGAGGTTTCTTCATCAAGCAAAAGTAGTCTGAAATGGTAGCCTGGTTCAATGCCAGAGGCATATAGCTTTGCGTTGGAGTGCTTTAATATGTTTTTATACTGAATATAAAGCATGCAAACATAAACCAGTTTGTTGAAAACTACCCTCTTTGTGGAAGCTGGCTGTAATTCTGAACAAGTTTTCAATTTTCACACTGCTGCTAGGGTAAAACATTTTAAAGAGTTTAATTTTTACCGTGGCTTCAATGACACAAGATTATCTAACAAAGTAATGGTTAATCAATAGAGGGTTTAGTTGTCAGGTGAAACATATAACACACTAAAAGGGATTGATTACAAGACTCCTCCTTATTTACTGGGAGGTATATATTTAAAATGACACAAACTTGTTACCAAGCTGCATTCCTTTAACCTTGCAAAAGCTGTTTGAGAACAACGTTAAGCAGTCTGATAGCCAAACAAGCGCTAATGAAAAACAAAAAGAAACATACAAATATATGGGAGCACCAAATCATGTCAGAAGCAGGGGAACCACAAAGCTGTATTCACTCTCAGCCAAAGACTTAAAATGCCACAGAGGCGCTAGACTATAGTTCACTAAAGATAGAGCTGTATCTGATCTCATTCCGTAGGTGTCTTTGGTTACATTTTTCTTTTTAAAGAAAGTACGATCCTGCTCTTTGACACAAACATATAAACATTTCCACTCTTGTCCACGCAGCTCTGGATGAACACTGAGTGCCAACCTGAAGCCTCAAACCCCAGGCAGAACTCTGTGTGTGTGCAGCTTTTCTGCCAACTGAAATCCATTTCTTTGGCCATTCATTCCGAGAATCCCCAGTCCCTGAACAAAGCTCCACTTTTTAATAGAAGCTGCAACCCAGGAGTTCAATAAGATTTCCCCCCCCAATAGTTGGTAATTACATGATTTATCAGAGAAAGATAACACTAATAAAAACACAGCAAAAAGACAAAACCCATACCCTCCCTTCAAGTAATTTTCAGGGAAAAGATTATTAAACTGTTCTTTTTGAACAAGGGCTTTTGTAGCTAAGCACAAATTGCCAAACGGTTAGAAAAAAAGTTATTAGACTCAGAAGAATTCAGCAGAAGTGGGAAGTTATATAAACAAATCACTCCAGCAGATTTGGAAAGATCGCTTTCATCTTACTTAGAGTCTTAGGAGACTTGCATTAATTACCCTTTAAAGGTCTTTCACATGGACTATTTAAAATAAATGCAATTTATTTATTTATTTCAAATGAGGTGCTTCTTCTGAAAGAATTAACTAATCTCAACAAATTTAAAAACGTTTTTATAAACAGGTAATTAAAAAGAAGACTAGAATTAAGTCAAGCTGTAAGACATTACCCAGGATTCACCTCGACTATTTTCTTAAGATGAAATTTTTGTTATCCCTAGCCCAGCCTTGGGAAAGATAGTCTCCACAGAAAGCTGTAAGACAAAATAAAGACTAGCCAAACAAAAACCTAAATCATTTACAGCATTTTCCCTAAAGCACAGTTTGTCATACTGCAATTACACCTTGCCGACTGTGAAAGCCAGAGTCCTTAATATTGCCACTAGAGGGAAGACGTGTCTCAACACATGGCAATGGTAGTTGGGGAGTGGGTTTTCTTGAGCAATTACCATAACAAAGCTCCCTTGGCTGTGTGTACCTTCTAATTACCCAGTACAATTAAAATGACTTACCTAAAACAAACAGGGAAAAAAAAAAGGCCCCTAAAACAAAAGACCTCAAGACAATACAAACAAAAAGCCTTACTCCAATCTGCTTGTTATCTGAAATTACATTAAAGCTGAAGATCTTTTTTTCCTCATCCATCAATGCACAAGGGGGGGAACACAAAAAGGAGTATGTCACAATGCCCAACACCACGGGGTTGTTCAGCGATGTAAAAGCATTAAAACAAACAAAAACAAAGAGCAAGGAGAACTAGATCTCTTGTTAAAGAAAAGAAGAAAAAAAAAAGAAAAAGGAAATGTTGTGGTATTTAGCCATCTGGTAGCTGCTTGAAAACAAATTGTCCTCAAAAGAGCAGAAATACAGTATGTCTTCTTGCAGTTCACTGAAGAATGAATCAGACTTCTTTTTCTCCTTTTTTTTTTTTTTTTTTTTAAATACAGGCATGGTGATGCTAGTCTTTTGTGCTGCTGCTTTCACTTCCCTCTTGTCCCACTGTGCAGACATAACTATGGTCATCCCAATCAGATCCGGTTATTACAACTTGGATGCATTATTTGCAGTCTTTCAGGATACGTCTTGTTGGGCCCATTGTTTAAAATCCCTTAGGATTTTATTTTTTTCCCCTGACAGCTACTTGCTGATTTTTAAACCCTTAAATCTTCCATTTTATAAGGCATGTCATTAAGGGAAGATGGCAGCCAAGTGATTTTTCTTTCCATTGACAATTCGTGACATTTTTCCAGCAGCGTGCAAGGTGTTGAAAACCTGGCAGCTGTTACCTCCTGGGATGAAGATCCTTTTTTATCCTCCCTTGACAGTTTAACTCAATGGGTCAGCACCTTTAAAGACTGCAAAGTACCACTGAAGTGGATGGAGGCTTGAATTACTGCTCCCTCCCTAGTCAATGTAAACCCTCACTGCAGGTGAAACTCTTCATCTATAGAGGTGCATGGGGGAGGAAAATGTAATGCCCTGAGCCAGATGGTTTTCATCTTGTTTTTTAAAGAAGAAAGGAACAAGCTAACAAGGGGACAGCTACTTTTGTTAGCTTCTTGGCCTCTCTCATGGCTTTGGATCCCCAGGGTTCCAGCCACACAAGAGAAAGAATACAGAAAAACATAAACACTTAAAGAAATATAACTAGGGGGCTGGCAACACGCTGCTTTCAAAGAGCTGAGAGCCCTGTTCAGTGCTTTATTTATCACTGCCCACGTTCTTCGGATGGTAAGTGGACATGGACACAAAGGGCAGGGGGGAGCAGACAACACTTGCAATTTACTCAATTACAGAGGAATGCAGCAATGCGGCGGGGTGACAGATTCCTATTAGCACTAATGCTGAAAGAGCCCAGTGGCCTTTCTGCCACAAGGCAGCATTCCCATTCTAACTTAGACTCCAGCACATCCCGATTTGGCCAGCTTTTTAACATGCATTAAGTGTCACAGAGGAATGAAAATTATTTTTGTTGTTGTTTGAGAATAAAGAGAAAAAAATTTAGAGAGAATAATCTTACAAGTAAGTCTAAGGGTGTACTTAGAGCAATTTCAGGGGCTTTCCAACCAGTAGCTCCTTACTAGCAAGACTCAATCATGTAAAAGATGAGGTAACCATGATAATTTTATAGACCAGGTCTGTCCTGCCTTGGCCAGCTCTCCAACAAAAGGTAAATTTGAAGTACAGCATCTTCCTCAGAGGGGGGGAGGGAGCTGAAGGTCCCTCTCTCCCTCCACACTATGCAACCTCCTCACCAGTCAAAAAGGCGGCATCAACTTTGCACAGCAGAAATACCTTTGCAAAGGAAAGGTATGACTGGAGAGGAACCCTAAGCAGCAGGATGAGGTTGCCAGCTCAAAGTAAAAAGTTGACAGTTACTACTTTTTGTTTTTCCTTTGTTTTACCTTCTTCAACCACTTTCTGCTTCTCATGGTTTTCTTGAGTATTGACTTTAAACTCTTAAGATCAGACTGTGCCCATTTTAACTCTGAAATAGCGCCTAGAGCATGTTTTAGGTGCTACATGTAATTTCAGAAAATTATATCAAATCTGTAAGAGTGAATTGAGGTAATATTCTGTGCCAAAACAGTAAGAGGGAAAATTCTTGAAAATGCTAAGGGGCTTGTCTGAATGGGGAAACAGACAGTGATTTTTTCCCCCGGACTTCCATCTGGAAGCTTGCAGAAAGACAGCAGAGTCCAATGTGAGGTTTGCAGGAGGTACAGTGCAGCAGCCTCACTGCTGCCAGCTTTTCCCCACAAGGCACCTTCGCCCACAGATGAACCACAGCAGCAAAAGGCACTTCATTATTGCTGCACTGAAGAGAAGGGAGGGAGGGTTTTAAACAACCTGCATTGTGCCCATCTTCTTTAAAAACCAGCGGGGTAATCAAGTTCAGGGCAGCCCTGGACAGCTGCCCTGTGACCTATTCATGTTGACCCCCACTATTCATCACTTTCCTTAGGACTATGAGGGCAAGCTCCCAGGGAGTGACCACCACAATAGACAGATACGAGCCAACAATAATACAGTTCTGGCAAAAAAAAACCAGATGGCACTGCAATAAATTTACAAATCTGCATTCATGGCTCTGTTAAAAACACCCAGAAGCTAAAAGGCTGGAGGGGCCCCCAGAGAGCTTCCCCTTCCCAGTTTATAAAGGCCAGCTCTCTCCCCAAGACTATTGAGCTCATGTTCTTCATAAATGAAGGATGGAGACATAGCCCTTAAAATAACAAATGTCTGACCTAATCAATCTAGTGTTTGGGTCTAATGCTAAATGATAGGCACTGAAAACTAATTATGTTTTTTGGCAAGGAAGTTGAATTAAAATGGAAACACACAGGTTAAAAAGGCACTGAAGCATTTGCAAGTCCCTTTGAAAGGGCAGCACACACACACACACGCTCACACGCAGGGCTTGAAACAGGAACCTGATTCAATAACTCATGCATTTATTTTTAAAATGAATCAGATTAGTCCCATGTGTGACCTGCCGGTCCATCTGTATGAGCTGGACTTAATGGGCACTCTTCTCACGCTTACTTCAGTTTGAAGTATGAGAGAGATAAATTTAGTTTAATTTTCAACAGATCAAGCTATCCATTTTCCAAATGGACCATCTGGATCAGCCTATTAAAATTAATTTATAACTTTGCAGTGTGAAAATTCGTTTGTTAGCTTAAATAAAGTTGCCAAAAACTTTTGCCACTTGTCATTGTTTTTTTCTGGTCTGTTTTCATACTATGATTTTCAGTTTACCCCTTCAAAATTTAATTTTGTCAGATCAGGCACTCAACAAGAACTGAACGTTTGCATCCATATTCCCAAGTCTGTCATAGCTTAGATCTTTTCACTGTTCCAGCTAACAGTGTCAAGTTCATTGCCTTTTTCTGTTTCCCAGTGCCACTGTCTGTGTCTCTTCTGCCTTGCTGCCCCCTCATGCATCCAACAGTGGCCATGCCTTCCTCTTCCTGCAATTCAAGGACACACTCCACTTGTTGAGGCACCCTTCTCTAAAAAACATTTTGATCAACAGCAAAATTATATTTCTCACAGTAAGAGTTACATGGCCGTGAGAAATGGGTGCCTTCAGCCCTTGCACACAACTTCAGATGCTTAAGTAGCCATTACATCTCCTTATTAACTCCACCTTCTGGTATGTCTGGTTCCACAAACTCACCTGAGAAAACATTTATGGCTAAGGCTGCGTAACAGCACTACAAACAAGGCAAGAAAATGAAATGCACCTTTACCTATACTTGTTAGCAGCAGAACATGTCAAGACATCATACTTTCCCTGAAGTGGTGTGATGCATCACATTCATTTTCTAAGACTAATCAGACAGTACTAAATATGTGAATACTTTCTCTGGAAAGACCATATAAGTAAAGAGACTTCTCTTCTACACACATACACTCAATTCCATGTCCCCCGGTAAGGAAATATTACGAGAGTGTTAAGGGAGGAAGGGAAAAGATGAAACTACATTCTGTATTTACCAAGTTAGCATCTTTCCACTAAGGTGAAAAGCATTTTTTTGTGTATTACTGCTTGGACAGCATTTGCAGGTCAGATCTTTTTGGTTCTACAAAGCATGGATAGACGTAGGGCAGTCATCCTGCATACCTTCCTGTAGGAGATGCAGATCTTTCCAGTAGGTATCACTCACTGATTATGAGTGTTTGGGCACATGGCTGCATATGTGTCTGACTTCTGGAGCGAGAGCTGGAAAACTCCCCACTGCTTCAGTCCACTGCTAATAGAGAAGAGGAGCAATCTGAGCTTTAAAAATGCTCAGGAAGCTTTATTTATGTGTATGGAAAGAAACAAAATCATGGATGACTACCTCCTAGACTAGAAGGCACTTGCTTTAAGACTAAGACTAGATCTTGAGCTTGTCTACAAAGATTGTTCTCAACACAAAAGGCCTCACATAGCAATCAGAAGACCCAAGGATTTTGTCCTGCATCTGGCATTGTAAAGACTGGACACAGAGTTGGAGACTGATACAACATCTCAACAATATTGTGAAACACAGCTAACCATCTTTGACATAAACAATGGCCACATGAATTATTTCCAGTGTGAAATACTGGGACACTGCAAGTGTTTTTTAGGTATATTCCTGGTATCTAGTCACCTTGATTATGGTGAATTGTGGGCCTGTAGGAAAAGACAGCTTTCTCTGGACACTAAGAACACTTTTGCAGCTTGAAATATAATGGAAAGAAAACCCAACTCAAGAAACTGTATCTTCCTCATCTGTATAATACAGCTTGTGAATATGTCTCCTCAATCAATAACCATGAGGAGGGTCAGTGTAATGAGAAGACACACAAGTAACTCATGCTCCTTTTGAATTAACATCTCTTACTATGAATTTTTTCTTGGAGAAGAGGCATATACCTTTTCTTGCTGAACTTGAAGGTTTGCCATCAATAATATGACCCTAAGATGAAAAAAACCTTGATTTTCTGGTGTGCTGGGGACCTTGTTGGCTATCCTGGAGATACACAGTGAGGACTATGAGCTTTGCCCTCTTCCTCCAGCTCTCATTTGTTGTTGAATGCCAGAAGCATTTTAAGTTTGACGTAACATATTTAATCAATTCTGTAAATGAATTTTGCTCAGCTATATATGGGACCTCAGTCATTATGCCAGCATATCTCCTGTCTGAAAGACTTACATGGACTACATCTCTTAGAAGGACCTGTCTTAGACACATGACATCTACTCCCACGAAATCAAACACCGCTAACACAATACATTATTAAAATACAAAACAAACAAACAAAAAAAAGAAACAACACCCAAACCCAGCAGCTCTAAGCATGAGCACACTATATCAAAAGGATACTTCTTCCTTTACTGTGGTTCTGACCCCCAACTTCTCTTGGAAATATCAGATGTTGGGCACTGTAGTACCACCCTATTTCTCTGTCTGAGACTGCTGCTCCTGTGGCTGAGATGCAGAAGGAAATTTGACAATTCCTCAGCTGTTGGAATGTGTGGCCTGGGGTATTCACTTAAGTCATATTCACCAATGGTTTTACTCCAATACACCAGGCAGCAACCTCAGGCAGCTCAAGCACAGACATAATTTTCTTTCTACTGCCTGAAGGCTGCAGCAGGGAGAAAGATCAAGGTGAAAATGGATCAGAAATCACTAAATCCAACTTAAATTCCCCGTAAAGCACATGCCAGACTCCCTTTGTTGGCCACGGGGATTAAAAAAAGGGTTTCTTTTGAATCGGCAAGAAATTTGCTTTCCCATATATAAAGTGCAAAGAGATAATGTTTTATTAGACTATTCCTTCTCTTTTTTACCTATTAGTAATTTATATGAATGTAAAAGAAGCAAGAACAGGTCATTTTTCAAGTTATTAACCTGGAATTCACCTCCAAGAAAATTTATCTTAAAGGGCAATAAAAGCCTTAATTGTTGTAGAACGTTTTGAGACTCTTGATCTGTGGCAATGCAAAATATACTACAAACAAGACAGGAACGATTACAGAAGAAAAGGCTGAAATGGTCTTGATGATCATCAAATGGAGAAAGGTAAAACTAGAGTCACAGCTGAATGAACTATACTGAAGTACATATTTCTTTAGTCATCAAGCTCCCCGAAAGCTTAATCTCTGTGTCTGATTTTCCTGGGTACAATGTGACTTGTTCAAACTTCAAAGAAGGAAAGAAAGGATTTCCATGAGCACAAGCCAGACTTCAGCTGCCAGGAGCATTTAAGGATTCAAATAGCTAGAAAGTTTTATCGCATTTTTAAAGAGACTGATCACATACCTGTCTAAGTGAAT
The DNA here is from genome assembly GCA_013390005.1 of Calyptomena viridis. Taxonomy (NCBI): domain Eukaryota; kingdom Metazoa; phylum Chordata; class Aves; order Passeriformes; family Eurylaimidae; genus Calyptomena; species Calyptomena viridis. The sequence goes on along the minus strand of WEIV01008632.1, from coordinate 30,045 downwards.
TCTTCTCAGGAATGATCTTCCTAGGGGGCTCATCATTATTACAGTCTTCTCTCTCGGAGGAATTCTGTGAAAGAAAGTAAGCTTTAATTCAGTTCTTATCCCTAATATTACTCTGCGAGGAGAAAGGAAACAGAATATTTCTACTACACAGGCTGTAGTATTTTACACAGACGCACACCGGAGGCTAACTTGTACTTTTATGCCAAACAGCTTGTTATGGCAGAGAAAGAATTTCTCTTCCTCAACACAACAATGCACCACTGTGCAGGTATCTATTGAAGAAGCCTGTGCTTTAGGGATTTATTCTTAAACTACCAATAAGAGCCACTTTGAAAAGTGTGATGAAATGATGGTTGAATCAGCGTGGCAACACCACTGCTCCTCAACACCCCAGAATGACTTAAAACAGTGGAACTTGAAAGCAAAATGTTGTTAATGGTTGCAACTGTTGTTCTCTGCACCTCCATGTTTTTAATCTGCCCAACAATTATTAATTGCACTGAGTCTGCTTCACCGCCAAAAATCATAGAGAAATTACGACACAGCTAAATTCTTGTAGGAGAGGTTGTCAGGAGATCCTTCCAAAAAACCCCCAAATATTTTGTAGGTAGTGTACGGTAATATAGCTGTGGTTTTCACTCCTGCCCCCTGACTCTACAGATACAATTTCTAGAAAGGCTGATGCTCCAAAATACAAGCTGCCACCTCCAAAAAAAACAACGTCAATAAGACAAGAGAAAGTGGACAAGAAATACAAAGATTTTTCCAGTATGAGTAAGAAATAAACCCAGAAAATTTATGCCTTGCCAATGTCACGATTAAAACCAATTACTAGTTGGCATAAAGATAAGCTACACTTATCTTAGGACATGCACAGTCTATTGCAAAGGTTTGGTTAGAAACTGCTGTATACCTGGGGAGAATCCTGACCTCACTGCCACAGCTGGCTACTCTGGAAAACAGCATTCCTTTGCATAGGTTCAGTCACTGCACTGACAGAGTAATGACAGCCAGCTTTGGGGGAATCCCACATACACATCTAAAATCAGTTTGATCACCACAGTATTCATAGCCTTAGGCCACATTTCCACATACTCAGTAGTAAGCAACTAAACAGGTTTTAAAGAGATACCGAAAAACTTCCTGGGGAGAGCCAGGAAAAGGGTGGTTTTCCAGCTACTTGCAGACAAGCTCAGGAGTGTGTCTATTACATCAGAAGTTTGCATTCTGTACCTGTCCCCCAAATAACCTGTCCTTCGCTGAGCACGGCTCTGCCTGGCTTCTCACAGCGACAGCTTCCAGCCCAGCACCTCAGGAGACAGAAGTGGCATCTGTTGGCAAAGGCGAAGCCGGGCCCTGCAAACAGCCAGCGTGGCAGTGCAGGGCCAGCAGTGAGCACAGGGGCTGTGGGAAGCCACCAGCAGAGCAGGGAGCTCGTGTGCCCACTGCAGCGCTGCGTGACCAGGCACTGCCCGGGCAGCACAGGGGCACTGGCTGGGGAAGGGGAAGAAAAAGTACAGCCAGCAGACAGGGCAGGGGTAGAAGCTGTTTGCTGAGAAATGGCAGATAAGGGGTGGGGGGAGAGGAACACAACAATAAAACCCCACTTGGGATGTCATAAACTGGTCAGGAGTAAATCAAGGCTTGCAGACCAAGTAGTGATTTTAAATTTTTTTTTAAAACAAGATATAGAACTCGCAAGGCACCATGACATCTGGGATGCTGTAACCAGGTTTTATAATGGAAATCAATCCTAAACAGGCCTGATAAATCGCTGTAAGAGGTCAGCTTTTAAAAGTTTTTGTATGAGGTCTCAGCCAGGACCAAGTTATTGCACTAAATCCAGCTTAGAAAGGACTGTGATCATAAAAACATGCAAGCTAGAACCACATATATACAAAAGGAAGGTCAGGCATTAAAGCTCTTCTTTTCTGCTCATGAAATTCAGTTTAGTAAGTGGTTCATTCAAGTTAGCATTTTAATTTTTGTGCTTTGGAAAAAAAAAGACCAAGAGTGAAAAATATAAGAACCTGAGGTGAGTTACTATACATTTCCAGGAAATGCATTTTTTTGTGGCCAGGGGGTGGCTGGGTGGCTGAAGGGGTTGTTTACTACTTCTGGATGTGTTTTCAACATCCACTCCTTTCCCTACGTAAGTGTCAGAACCATTTCCCCTTCCAAATAATCTTTCTATGACGGTGAAATCTTGCATTCTTCTTGCCTTTCAAAGCCACTAAGGTTCCTCCTTCAAAAAACATCAAAAAGCAGGAACTGCTGGTGAACTGTCAGCCCTTATTCTGAAATTTCTATTTACTGCAAAACATCAAGTTATCTACTTTTTCTTTAAGCTGAGCATCTAATTTTAAGAGCAAGCAGAGGACCATTTTGCATTCATTATCTTTATAGGTGGCAAGGCTAAGAGGTTGGCTGAACAAAGACCAGACAAAGACTGCCAAGTGCATATGGTGGTTCACAGCTTGGTGTCTCACCATTCTACAGCACCAACACAGCAGCTTCGATAGCAGACTATTAAAGAGGAGCGCTGCTCATGCACTTTTGTCGGCAAGTAAGTTACGCTTGGTGAAGACGGAATGACTGCAAAGCATTACACTTAAGAAAGAGCACAGATGTTTATAACTCCCGCTCAATTCTCAGGAATAGGGAACTTATCAATCCAAGTGCAGGTACTGGACCCCGCATATTTCAGGACTAACTGTAGCTGCATGGAAGTGAATTTCACTTGACAGGGCAATGCTGAGCCATGGTCATGGGAAGAGCATAATGTAATTGACTGAAACGGTGCATCTATATATTCCTCCTTACTGAACAAGGTGGGAGGAGGGATAAACATGTGCGAGGTCAAAGTAAGGTTTGCTTCAGCAGGACTTCAGCGATGCTCTTGGCCACAGGAGAGGCAGACAATGGGAGGAACTGCTCTGAGCACCCTCTCGTGGTTACTGAAACACACGTCCCAGGCACAGACCTGGAAAGAGGTGTTTGGTATCCAGACGGCAAGGTGGGGGTACTCATTGGGAATATTAAACATCTACAGTGACTCTACTTGATACGTAATAGGCAAATGATGGAATTTGTTAGGGTAAGGGACATGAAGAAAACCAGTTCATACAGAAAGCTGAAAAGCCTTACAAAATTTTTAAATCCTGCAGGCAAGCCTTCTCCCATGGACTAAAGCCAGGCTGGCCAAGTGTTTGCGCTTGCACGCAGGGGTCTCTATTTCTGAACAAATACAGGCAAGGTAAGATGCTGAAGTCTCCAAAGCATCCCTCTTTCCACAGACAGGTAAAATTTTTTTTTTAATTTGCCCAAGGTCATACAATGACAGTGGAAGCACTGGGAAGAGCAGCCAGCATACCCAAGCTCATAGTTCTTGTAACCTTCAAATCTCTCTCTAGCAAGAGATTCCTGCAAAGGGGCTCTGCCTTCCATTGCTCATTTTTCCTAAAATGGCTACTGCCTGTAATGAGATCCTTTTAGATCTGATTTGCATTTAAAACTTCAGCCTGTAATTAACAGAATATAACTCCATGGCAGGTTGTCTTAAAGACCACTACAAAATTATTACTATTTAACTCTCCCCATGAAGCCTCTTCCACCACTAAACACAACATGTACAATGCATATGAAATCCCCAGACTGAAGCATTTGATGGGAGATGACATGCAGTATTTTGTGTACACAGCCCAGCAAAACACTGCTGGGAACGAGATATAATACACAGAGAAATGCACTCCCAGGGACTACCAATTGGGCAGAGCTACCTTTAGTACCGCCTCGCTCGTCGTGGTGGAAATCAAGCCCCTGCCAACTGGGGGAGGCTTTCTTTGATGCTGTTCTGCCCTGCACTAATTATAAAAGAGCACAGACGCAGCCTTTTTTCCAAGTGTGGGGAGGTGGGGGTGGGGGAGAAGCGTGTGTCTATGTGAAGAGCACAACTATTTTTTATGCTTTCAAATTCTTAATCCTGTTTGGAGCTGTCAGTGGGGGTTAATGGAAGCCTTGGATAGGAGAATTCCAATCTGGTTGGCAGATGGATAGGTTGGTTATAGCTGCATAACTATGTCTTGCCTGCAGGCACAATTCAGAACACTGTTAAAGCAATATAAAGTCTCTGTCAAGCTGAACCATTTGGATCAGTAGCAAGGAGAAATAATAATAAAAAAGGAGTTCATTTCTGGGCCTTGTGCGTTTATGCTAGTATGCAGAAACTGATTAATTGTCATCATGTGCTGGTCTGCTATACCTCGGATTTCTACTTCTGGAGTAGATTTTGCATGCTAATATAATCATTCTCCCTCTTGAGACATTAGCAAATAATCAAATGAAAAACAGGATCATAATTTACTGAGATTCGGGCAATTCTCTATGCAAATTTGACTTGTTATTGCTGCTGCCTCGTTAATCTGAATGCCTTTGACAAACTCCTTTGATTTATGAACTCATGACAACTCCAATGTGTATATATTTTGCTAGATTGACATTATCATTAAGAGTGGGTGGACTGAGCTCACATGAATGGCTGATTTTATTCGCTGGTGTCTGCTGCTCAACAGCTGAGCATCTCCTTCTCACAAAGCCCCTGAGCGCCAGGCTCTTCCCATCTACCCATCCATTCATCATCTCGATGTTAATTGGCCCAGGCTTTAAGCAAATTTTCAACACGATTTAAAGGCACGATGACACTGATTACTGACCCTCTGCCATACGGTGCCTATTGATTAACCTGACAGAGATGATGAGCTTGAGGGAAACTAGGTGTGTGTGGACCTCGGGGAGGGGGGAAAAAAAAATAATGTATTGTTTATGCAGGCAAAACACTTGTCTTTATCCCAAAGGCCAGAATTTGTGCTGCACTGGCCCTTAAAACACACTATTGCTTTAAACACCTGCATCCAATACAGAAAATGCTTGCTTGCTTGCTGTGGAAAAATGATTACAAATTTGATGTCATGTGCAGTCTGTATTTTAATCGAGTTCCCTGATAAATAGACCCCCTCAAGCCAATCAAGTCTCGCTCCAACCATTGCGTGCATATACATCAGTTTGAACAGAAGCCTGGGCAGGGTGTGCTTTTAGTGGTATCAGCAGATCCAACTGCATGTAGGAAATCTACTTGGGTATTTTAGGTCTCTAAGCAAATAATACAGTGGGAACACAGTGTGCAAACAGTTACAGTAGAGTAAATGTTTCAAGGGCAAACTGGATGCCAGACGTAGCTGTCTCAGTATTTCTGCTGCCACATTAAAAGAGATGTTTTAGTACACACCAGTAAAATAGTGCATTTCCCTTTTTCCAGTGCAAACTGTTGATACAACCTGACCCTCAAGCTCATAGGTGCATTGAATGAATGCGGCATTTTGTCAGAGCTTGAAAATAACTGACATCCTTTTTCATGTTCCTGGAAGTGTCCCTGTGCTGCACTTGGTTCTACTCACCAAGGACAGAAGGGTACTGTCTCAGTCAAGAGGGAGCCACTGAATAAAGTAGGTACATCAGCATTCTGTCTGCAGACTGATGCTATATGAAAGGAAAAGGAAGCAGAAGGCCTGTATAACCCCTGCCCAGCCCCAGGTTAAGTCTGTCAGTCAGAGCACACTGTTCTCTCCCAAGTCAAGCCAGCAGCCTCCCAGAAGTCAGGATGTTCCTCTTGTTTAAGAGGGGGGAATTTAGGAGAGAGTGTTGCCCTAAGACACTGCAAAGTTAGTTGTCTTTGAGCTTGCACCATTTCTTGCAAAAAAAGGACGAAGAATCACTGGGTAAAGATATGGAGAAATTAGCTGTAATTGCCTGATGCCCATGTCGGCCAGAGCAGACTTAAAACTGGAAGGGCGCAGATGAAGGCGAGAGAGAGAGATGTGTGGAAATAAGTGCCAGTCTAAGACTAGAGGCACACAGAAGCCTTATGTTCCCTTTCCAATAACCTTTGTAAGTGATAGATGAGTCCAAGCCCATTGTTATCGTTAAGGGACTGTCAGCATCCTCATTTTATAAATGCTGTCTGTCAGTTTCTAAATATCTCAGCCATTTCAAACAGTGCTAGGATGAATCCTGGCATAGCCAGTGTCAGCCTGAAGCAGTATTACTGTTAAAAAAAAAATAAGTGTCTAAGATCCACTAAAAACATTTAAGGATAGCTTCTCTTTTTCTCCTATCATGAGGCCCAAAACATTCAAATTCATGCTTATTTGGCTAGTCACTACAGTATATAAAAGTGGTCCTTGACATTGGTAATGCTCTTTGAGAAGAACAAATATGAAAGCTGCAAGTTTGAAGGCAATTCTCTACTGTTCAGTAGATAAAACAAAAATGACAGCTGTAACACACAGGGAGATCCACAGCAATGAAAATGCACAGATAAGTATCAGACCCCAGTCCTCCTGCTCCGAACATTCACCGAGATTAGATCCTTTTAGAGAACACCATAAATTGCAATGTGTAGGCACAAGGGGGTGACTTCATCCCGGAACGAAGGCACAGACAAGTTTCCCAGCTCTTCCAAGTTTCAAGTTAAATGGTACTTTTGCAAGGGGTTTATGGCTGAGCATTAGAATGACGGAAGGAGAGGGCAAAGAAACTGCAGCCTGCCTTGCACTGACTGGTAGTGGGAAAGGAAAGGGACTAAGCTAAACTGGCCTTCCAGTTCCGTGCCTGCTTTGCAGACTGGCATGCACGTCTGTGGTGTTTATGTATCTATTACCTTGTTAGATGCACAGAGTCCTGTCTTTTTTTTTCCCTTCAGTATATTTAAAAATGCCCCATGACAGCAACTTCATCCCCACCCGGAATATTTGCATGGTCCCTAAATAAATGAAGTTCACATTCATGCCCAAGCAGCTCAGGTACCTACTATAACCTAAATTCTTAAAACTGGAGCTCTGACAGCAGTGAAACTGCAAAAGTACAACATTGACACCCTCCAACCAAACACATACACACAAGTCTTAGTTTGGTCTGTCTCCATGTTAAGGCTGCCAACAGTAACAGAAGTTCAAACAATGTTTTCTGCAGTTGAAAACCAGGACAAGATTCTGATTTTCACATCCGTAGAACAGATCCTTCCTAGTTTTCTTTATTTTTCATTCAAACCAGTAATTGGAAAAATACACATTTTCAAAACAGTGGGACTTGATAATGGACCTTTATAACATCAAAAAGAGCTTCTTATGAAATCATTTAACTTATTAATTAGTGTGTGGCTATAAAGGGTAATTTAGTGGTGTGGGGAGTCGGGATTACTGGAACAGTAATTCAGTTTAATGTTAAAATACCAAAAGCCAGCACAAATACCAAAGATCTGATGAGCAGATGCATTTGAACAGCACAAATCTAGTTGTAGTTAAAAAACCAGAAATACAGATGCTGGGAACAAGTCGTTTAGGGGAATTTTAAAAAGCTAGCCTCAGTTCATACACATTTCTCAAATGAGAGTGAGACAGAGAAATAGAGAGAGAGAAAATACGGCTAATGAGAACAGCTTTTCCATGTTTCCTGCGAAGCAGCCCTGCTTAACATTTCTGTTCTGTGAATTTAGGAGAGTCGGCAGTGGCAAATTTGTTTTTAATATTCAAGCTTTCAAGCCTTGCAAGCTAGTTGGCCAATGGCCCTTTCTATTCCAATGTTTGTTGGTGCCTTATTTACACACGCATTACATCCGGAGAGCCTTTGAATGTAATTTCACGTGGATTAAGGGAAGAACATTTGCTTCTGCTAATCAGGACATCTGGTTATTTTTGTAACTCACAGACATCTGCATTAGGCAGTTTGACTTCCCCATTCCTCATAACAAGGTTAGAGCTTAAGAAGCCTCAAGGACCTCTAGTTGAATTTTATTATTTGCATTTTCTCACAGCCGGGTCTGTTTCAGAATTTTCTTTCCTAAATAGCACAAATTGATCAGCACCTTCAGAGGTATACATATGCTTTTATAGCTAGCACTTTCTATGCATGATTTTATAGCGTACATCTTGTACTCTGAGATTTTATCGTAGTTCAAAGCTATCTACATCTTTTTAAGGAACAGAAGCCACACATTCCAAAAAAACCAACATGGATGAAAACATCCAATTAACCTTAAGATACACATAATATGGGTATTCTTCCAAATATTCAACCAAACCACTTATGTAAGACTGGTGTCAGGACTTGTTCTGAATCTTACTGTCTCTGTGCTTTGGCTTGTCCCTTCCTAGTGACTTACCCTGGCATAACTGCTCCCCACACTGAACAAAACAGCATTTTTCCCTTTCTATTCTTCAGGACAACATTAATGATTTCTCCCATCTTTTAAACTCATGCTCAAACTGTTCTTTAAAGTTTCAGCTGAGGTTAAATTTCTTTGCCAGACTGCAGAACTGTGCCACACATACCTCAGGAAGAAGGACTTTGCATGCAACAGAAGCCTTTTACAGAAGAACGGAATCAATCAAGGCTTGGCTCTCACTTCTTTGTTACTTTCGTTTTGTTACATTCCTTACACAAAAATTCATTTTCAACACTCATCCCAGGTTGTTAAAGTACTGAAGTTTGAAATCATACACTCTCATTCTCAGTTCACAGGGTTCTTCCCTGCCCTGCCCACAAGATGTAGACTTTTATCAGTGCTTTTGTATGCAGGAATAAGACATTTTCTTGATTTTTTTCTCCTACATGTAAGATGGGGGGGGAAAGCAAAAAGCTTTTATAGGCTTGGAATATATGCCAACATTCAAAATATATGTCAAATACATATTTCTAGTACTAATACGAGTTAGCAAGAGCCAACGGATCCAGGGAGAGTTTTTTAAAACTTTTTATTTATTAAAATTCTCTAGATACAGTTTAACTTTCTTTGTACAATATTTATTACATCTTCACCTACACAGGAGCTGCAAGTGCTCCTAGAAATGGGCTGTAAAAGTGTCTAGTTTTGCTGTAGATTTCATGTCCTTCTTCAAGCATTATTTTCTAACTTTTTATAACTACCTCCCTCAAAGAACCAATGGTTTGAGGAACCAGCATCTCACTGGTCTGACTATAAAACCCCTTCCCTTCTCATCCCTGGTTATCACCTGTACTTATTATTATAGTTTTCTTTTTTCAAAACCTCACATTCTGAGCTTTCCTGTCAAGCAGACAAAAGACCTCCACTTCTCATCACATCCCCTCCTCAGAGCCCGTGGCATTCTCCCTCCCAAAACCCCTAAATCAAACACACCGTCCTCATCTCACTATACTCTTTTATGCTTTTCTTGTTGGTTTCTCATTCCTATTTTTCATTGCAGGAAAGGAAAAAATGAGATACAAAACAAAGGTATGAAGCAGAAGTTGTCTGTCAAAGGTAAAAATGACAACGTGGCAGAACCAACCCCAAATTTTGTGTCCCACACCGTGTTAACTTTTTAGGCACAGTTTCTCCCCAAACAGCAAATGAAAGCAGCTCACTTGTTTAAAAAAACGGCTACTCTGTGATCTCAGTGCAGTGTTAGTCTGATATGAAGTCACATCATATTGTCTGCGCCACCGTATGTGAAGGCACCCAGATGCTGATATCTTAGACAATGTGAGCCAGGTGACCCTGCAGCCAAAGCTACTTGGTTTTCCATCTGTAACAGGTTCCAAGTACCTACAGTCACCATGGAGCAGGTCAGGTGACACAACTCCACCTCTTCAAAGTGCCTCACATTAGTAATTACTCCATATGGGCAGGCTTTGGAGCTTTTTCTAGCTTTCAAAGCTACATTTTTTACAGAAAGGATCATCCACCACTGGACTGTGAGGCACATTTAGTTAACTTCCAATACAGGGTGTGTTTACTTCCATACAATGCTGTTGTAAAACCTCATTGCTGATATGAAGAGAAAAAAAAAAAAGATGTGAGTCTAAACATGTCCCAATCCTCAACCAGATCAAGTAAAAAAAAATTATAAGCTTTTAATAAAAGAATGGAAAGTTACAGACTAGGCACTACACATTATAACATTTGGCTAGCAAGCAGTGCAACCTTTTAACAGCTGCCACAAAAGAAACAAACCCCTGGGTCCTCCTGATTTGGCTAGACCAAATTCAAATGTGGCAACACTACATTTATATTTAACAGCTCACTATTAGGTTCTACTCTTATAAAATATTCCAACTAGAGCAAGGAGTTACAAAATATTATTGTAAATTTCACTGTGCTGGGTAAGGAAGAAGAGTTGGACCTGCTATGGAGACCATCAAATGGGGTGGGTATTCAAGCAATCCAAGGAAAGAGAAAGATGTACATAGATTCTTGCCTTCAGATACCTTGGGGCTAGCAAACATTTTGTTCCTACAGGAAATTATACAGCTCTAGATCACTGCCTATTGAGATCCAGTAGTCACAGCTTTTTTTCTACAACATGAATGGCTTATTAAACCTACAGCATATCTGTTTTAGTTAACTTCTTGGTGGAAAGGGGCCAGGAAAACAAAATGTACTTAAATGCTGAATTTTTTTTCCAGGCTGAATGCCTTTCATCCAGTAAGACATTCAAAGCAGTGACCCAGCAAATGGATTGAAAAAGCAATCTTCCGTCTCAGTGCCACATTATCATTCCTATTCAGTATTCTCGGTGAGATATCTCAATCAGCTGGATGTGTGTGTAAGTGACAGCGCAGCCCATTGCTGGGTTAATTAAACATTTGACTTTAACACCCTCCCCGTCATTAAGCAAATAAAAACAGATAATTCAAACTGCACTTCATCCACGGGGTACACAACATACATGTCAAAATTAAGAGAGTCCAAGGCCCTCAGGGAGTTCTACTCGGGGAGGTAATCAGTTTAAATCTTATCTGGTTTATCAATTATTCTATTGATTAAAGCAGGGTGATTATACAAAACTCCCTCTTGCCACATGGGATACATGTCAGCAGAGCAGGACAACACAGGGAGGCTCAAAAACGATTTAAAGAAAATACGGACAGATGAATAACAGTCTATTAGTACATGCCAGCAATCCAGAGATGGAAAGCCTGATACTTCTTTTTAAGCAAGTGAATAAAGTCCTTCCAAATTAGAGTGCCAATGCTGTTACTTCATCTGCTTTAAAATCAGAACTAGATGTTGAAAAGGCAATATTTCTTCATTTTAAGTGGAAGATTTTTTGTCAGTATTTGAAACACGTTTTACTGATATAGTCGTGGCACATATCAAAGACACCAAACACAGGAAATTCCAGACTTTGAAAAGACATTATACTTATCTATCAATGACACTGAAAAAGTGGATGGAAAGGGCATTCTCAATAGTTGCATTCTCCCCCATACATACATGGCATAGCCATAAGCAGAATATTGTGAAGATTTAAGTGTGACAGATCATCTCAGACATAAAAAGAATGTGCTTTGGAGTTCTGGAGGTTTTTTTTCTTTTGCGACCCTCCAAAGTGAGACATCAGCAGCTGTGGGAGCTGCCACTGCCACATTCTCCTCATTTTCAACAAGCCCTCACAGAAAATCCCAGCACAGCAGTCTTACAACAACTTTGGTTTCACATACAGCCACACTACACAAAGCAATTCCTGTTACTTCTCGATTTTTGCTTCCAGGTAAATAAAAGACCTCTTTCTCTTCTGAGGTCTGCTTGTGTCCTGAGTGTATGATCACAGTCCCACTTCCTCTATCTTCCAGTAATATTTTGTTTCAAGTTTTATTGTATCCTAAAGTGGATCTTAAACTGGACTGTAACAAGACCTTGCCCTACACTGACAAAACAGACTTTTTAAAAACTACACACTGCAGTCTAGTGCAAAACAACTGAAATTTATTTCCAAAAGTTCCCTCAAAGCACTAACTAGCAACAGAAGAAAGGCCAGCTTTAAACCAGAGACTTTTTTTTTCTATGCCATCTCCTATGATCTGTTTCATAATGGTCATCCTGGTAGCACAAACTATTTATTAAGTCACCTCATCACATCTCAGCTTTTAACCAGGACAGAGGGTATGAACCACAGCAGTCAAAATGCCGACAAGCCAGGGAGCCCCAGTGCCTCACCAGCCAGTGCTGTTGGAGCTGCAGCCACAGGAATTTTAAGAAAGAAGGACGGTTAAAAGCAGGCCTGAGGTGTGTTCTTGTCCTTCACCTTCAGAAAGGGATTATATGCTGTTCCACATTGGCACTACATGTGCATCCAACCATATTTCAGCCTCTTCTTTGTAAATCTCTTTTCTTCTTTGGAAGCAAACTAGAAGCCTGCATTAGCATGCTGTATTTTGCTCTCACCACTAGAAATACTGAGGGTGCTATTTGTAATTGTATTCTTTTAAGAGGTTTGTTCTCTGCAGCTGTTTTCTGCTTGCAGTGTATTTTGTGTAATCAGCACATCATCATAAATACATTGGCTGTTCCCCCGAGGGAAGCTGTCACTGTTTAATTTACAGAACAACCTGGCCAATGTGAATTCTAACACTACAGCACTATGGCAAGAAGTTACCACACTCAGAAAAACAGGTTTCTATGAATTTTTATATCAAGAGCTAGTCCCAGGACAATTTAGGTTCTAGAAATAGATTGATTTTAAAAGCACTTTATACACTGGATGGAATGGATTCTTTCCCATTTACAGCCTCTTAAGGCAGCACCAAATTCACTCCCACATTATTTTAAAGGTGACAACCCCAATCTTCCCAACATGACCATCTTCACTTCCGACTTCTACCAAAAGAAGGTCCTGTATGTAGGTGTGTTATCCTACACACCAGTTTTTTGTGTATGTTGGTTTTTTGTTTTGTTTTGTTTTTTATGAAAAACCACCACAACATTAACATGTTAGTTTATCTTCATTTGCACAGGGGAACGTACTCTGTTGCAAGGTCAAATGTTATTACCTACAAAGGGTTGCTGCACAGTTTATTACTCTGAAGATGTGATAGAGGTATATTCCTGAAAGAGTAAAAACATATGCAGCTTTATTGGCTGAATGAAGAGTTGCTCCCTTTGTTTGCTGGATATATGGTTGTATTTTGAGAGAATAAAATACAAAGATTTTTGTAGAAGGTAGGCAAGAGGTGATGGTTGATCTTGTTATATACAGACACAATTTAGAAAATTTTACAATGGTACCATATTATATTGTCAATCATTTAAAAACTAGATGTGAACCCTAAATAAATACCTGGGCATGATCAATGAGTTACTTGGCTATTTCATTCACAATGGCTACTACATGCAGTCTACCCGACTACTTGGAAAAGTAGCCAAGAAGGCTTACAACCTGATTTTTTTTATACTTATGTATATACACACACATATATATGTATATATATAAATAAATAAAATAGTAGAGAAAAACAACTGTAAATGTAAATAAAATCAAAACCAATTTAATGCATAATTTTCTTTGGGAATTTTCCTCCAAAAGCAACAAAAAACTGTTTCATATATTGAACAAAAATCTGCTTTTCATTTCAGGGGGCATCTGGTTGTCAAACAAATTTCAGTGTAACTGAAAATTCCCGAGTTCTGTGTATAGCAGCAATTTTGCTAATTCTCAGTGGTAATTAGAAGCCCTGTTTAACATCACTAGACACGGGGCAAGTATACAACCATAATAAAAAAGAATCATGCACATCACAGAGTATTGGTTATGCATTTTGACAAGGACAGTTTAATTTTACTTAGTTTGCAGAGCATTTTAGCAAATTATTTTCATTTATTTCAAAAGTAACAAAATATAAGGAACAACCATTAAAGCAGAACAAATATCATCTTATCTCTGATATGGTTGTGTTAATGCAAATGAGCTACCAAATACAGACAAAACTGAGTGAAAATGGCTGAAATTTTACAAAAAACTGAGTCACCTGGTTATCTATAGAAGAAAGAATACAGGAAAGAAAATATCTGACTATTTTTACCCACCAGGTAAATAGTAGACAACACAAAGCAGAAGAAATAGACACCCACCCAACACAATGTAGTAAAGTATCTCTTCAAGCTATGAATTTTAAGATTTAGCAAGTGCATTTCTACTGGGAGTGTTCGGGTTGGTCCCCTTGAAATTTGCACGTGGTCACATAAATACCTGATTTCAAAGAAAAAATATTTCATTTTGTTTTCCCTACACACATATGCCTTTAAAATTATTCAGAACTGCCTCTGTGTACTTCCAAACAGTGACTGAATTTTGACTAACATTGGCTTAAATTTAAATTGCTGGATGACGGAAGTACTTCACAACTTCTCCAAATTTGTGGTGAAATTCCGTACTTGCATTTTTAAACTAAAATTACTCTTAATGTGGTATAGGCTCTTTGCCAGCTGTGCAGAAATAGGTACAACTTCATCTTGTGCCACTGCCTCCCTCCGGAGCACCCACTGCCCACGGAACCATCAAGTGCAAAGTGATAACGGAGCCGAGCGATTTACAGGGCCTAAGCTGGACCCAGGCACACTGGTGCAGCGGCCCCATTCCTCCTCCCTGCACAGAAAGCGAGAGAGCCTTAGAGTCGGGCCCGGGCGCTGTTCCGGGGCAGAGCCCCCGGGGCTGCAGTTCCGGCCGCGGCCGGGCGGGCGCNTCACCTTATCGGAAGAGCGGATTACTACATTACATAGTAACCGGACCATCACTGCTGAGACTGAAGGGAGGGGAGGCCTTACAGCTGTGATGAGGTTTATATTAATCACCGTGCTGGGCACGTTGGGTGGTATTTCTCAGTGACAGATACACCCTTCTTGATACTCAGACTGAAGAACTAATAAGAGCACATGCAACTTTTGACAATCAATGTTGTTAAAATCGGTATCAGCGCAGAATACCAATCTAATTACTAAATATAATTAGAAATTTAGTGATGGCTACCAAAACTATCCCCACTGATCAGTAGAGAGGGATTTCTTTGCCATCCAAAAGGAGGAAAACGTCTATTGTCATTGCTGTTNAACTGATGTCCGTGTGCTCGAGACCTTGCCCTCACCTTATCGGAAGAGCGGATTACTACATTACATAGTAACCGGACCATCACTGCTGAGACTGAAGGGAGGGGAGGCCTTACAGCTGTGATGAGGTTTATATTAATCACCGTGCTGGGCACGTTGGGTGGTATTTCTCAGTGACAGATACACCCTTCTTGATACTCAGACTGAAGAACTAATAAGAGCACATGCAACTTTTGACAATCAATGTTGTTAAAATCGGTATCAGCGCAGAATACCAATCTAATTACTAAATATAATTAGAAATTTAGTGATGGCTACCAAAACTATCCCCACTGATCAGTAGAGAGGGATTTCTTTGCCATCCAAAAGGAGGAAAACGTCTATTGTCATTGCTGTTACCTGAGAGCTGAGGTCTTGCATTGCACCCCAGCAGCTCGGGAGTTTGCTGGGCCCATCTCGGTCTTGCCACCAGCCAGGCAAGGCCATTATCACATTAAAGAGGGATAAATCCTGAATGTGTTTAAGAAAACTGTTCTGTAGTCATTAGGCACATCCTTTATTTAAAGAAATCCCAGCCAGACTAACCCTCCTGGTCTTCCTACAGTGAAGCTCCCCAAAGTCTGAGCTACAGATGGGGGCTGGAGTCAAAAGGAAGAATTACGCAATTTGGCTTAATTTCTGCTCCTTTCTCTCATGCCTTTATAATTGCTCCCGCCAGGTGGTAAAATGAACAGAACCAGGAGAAACTGCTGCTGAACACCTCCGACAAGAAACTTTGCTTAAAAAACCAGGTGTCACATTGTGGCAGTTCAATATTTCATAGCCAATACAAGGAATGTGCAACAGCACTGCAACTTTAAATCTTTGCCTCCTGTGTCAGTCTCTCTCCTCTCATTGTAATGCCAAAGGGAACAGCAATCAGAGTGGAGATGTTCAACGTGATAGAGGTCAGGACACCAGTGGATCAACGTACCAGAAACACGACCTTGTTTATTTTTTTCCCCAGTATTATTGTTTACAGGGTGCTTTGCTCATGTACCTTGTGGTTCTTAGCTAAAAGATGAAATTACAGCCCAGGATGAAGCGCTCAGGCACACATCCAATTTGTGTTTCCATCTCAGAAAACAAAAAGCTTCTGAGGCCCTCGGGCTGCCATTCAAACTTGGAGAGGCTGACATTTTTAACAGCATGAACCAGAGACTGGCAGAGGGAATGATCTAATGCATTTCTGACTTGTCAATCAAAGATCTCACCTCTGCTGTCTTGTAAACTGTTGGGGGCCACCTAACTACATTCACAACCAGGGGAGAGCCTGCTGCCAGTCGGGGGGTGCTGGAGCCACACGCTCTGGCTATTAGTCACCAAAATTATGATGCCGTTTTAGAGGCGCTCTGTAAACAGCCCACGGGCAGGTTTCACACAGCCCTGCGAGAGCGTGAGGGGGGAATACAAATCAGGCTTGGCCAAGGGCAGCCACATCTCCACCCTGATGGACACCCCATATCTCTCCCATTTAGAGACAGAACTACACATACCAGCGAACATTGGCTCCAAAGCCAAACAATTTACTCCAAACGTATTTCTCACAAACACATTTCTGAGCATGCAGTTTGCCCACCCCGAGACTTTAGCTTTAACCTCCTGTATAACCAGAAATAATGTACCACTACTCACATTCCCAGCAATAAAATGTCAACTTTTAAGGCAAAATGGATGAACAAGTTGAAGGAAATTTACAGATACAATTGTTTATAACAATTCACTGACTATGCTTCTTTAACAAGTATTTCACTTCCTAACACAAAAATACAAACATTAGGAAAAAATAACAGAATAGTAATTTTAAAAATAATTTCATCTCTTCATCATTACATACCTTTTACATTGTTTGTATTCTCACCTTTCTCCAAAAGTCATCTCAGTCCAAAGAGATCATGTCCATGTTCCACAACCTCAAGTACACTTCTATTTAATTCCATTTGCCCAGCACAGCACACTCATGGCCCTCCTCAACCAGGACAGAGCTTTTAGCCAAGACCGAGGAAGTCACACACACACTCACTTCCACAAAACCAAGTGGAAGGTTGTTCTCTTCATCTGACAAACCCTGATATGCAGCAGTTCTTCATTATTAAGATCTTCAGGTAAAACAAAATGTGAATTTCTGGCATTCCAGAGACGCTTCCATATTCAACAAGATGCTGCCACACCTGACACAAAGGTTAATCCTCCTCTTTGACTACTAGAACGTGTTACAGAAACAAGAGCTTCAGATCTGGCAATATAAATCTGACAAGAGAACTCTTTTCCGCTGGTGCCTAGGCTCCAGACAAAGGTAGTAAAAGCATGACTATTGTCCCAAAAAGTTCACAGTCTAAACTGGAGCTAGTAGTTGTGCTGCCTGTGAATTAGATAAAAAGGAAGAGTTGGACTGTTCTCTGCAATTATGCTTATATATAACCTTTTGTAAGACACTTAAATTCCTCTTCAAGTCTCCTCACTTATACAATAGCCCACACAAATAAATTCAAGGAAATACTATGGTCTTCTGCAAATCTGGAAGGATTAATACAGTCATTTCCTTGACACACTTGATGGATGTCACTGTAAATTTGAGTTTTCAAAGAGCTGTGACTACAAAAAGCAACATGAACAGAAACCTGTGAGCATGCATGGAAAAATATTTTAACAGGGAAAGTAATTATCTTCAAATAAGAAATGTCATGAAACCAGACACCAGTTGGCACACCTGGAAACTTCCAAAGCACAAATTTCTAGGAAAAATAGTATATTCAACATAAATTTATTTCTTATTAATTAGAAAATATACATGCAACCTAGTTTTCAGTTGCTTTGCAGAATAACAGTAGAAGTTCGCATCCAAGACACTGAAAATGCAATAGCTGGCCTTTTCTCTTGTTAAAATATCCTCTTTGACCCCTTCTCACAGTGCCTTGCAGGAGTTCATGTTCCAATTTGCTGCCATCTTCCACCTCGATTGCTGTGAAACTTAGTTACACAAGAGACTATTGGCAGCAAAGCCCTTTTAGATAAAAGATATAAAAAAGAACTGTTTCTAGCTCCTTATTCTCCTATTCATGGGTTTAGCCTTAAAACCTTTCCCACTGTGGGATGATTGCCAAACACAGCTGAGAGACCAGAAGATCCTGTTTTCACTTAAGTGTCTCCAATAATAAAAACACACAAAGAAGAAAAATGAAGTTACCTGACACATTAACAGAATCATCTCTAAACTGACTATCTGCCAAGGCTTCCCATGAGGAGTCAGCAAGACTTTAACTGAGCTATTCAAAAAGAGCCTCTTTCCACATTCCTATCTGAGCATCTGAAGGTAGGCATGTAAATAACTAGACAAATTCAGCAGTGACTAAGTAGCCTTCCAGATGGCATCTTCTCTTTTGCCACAAGCAAAGAACATTGATATGCTTCTCCAGTTACTTCAAGCTTGCTACAGAAAAAGAAAGTAACTTAATATGAGAAAATTTGCTGGGCCACAAAACAGTCTTTACTGCTTTCCTGAAGATTCGATACCAAAAAAGCATTAAAGAATGATGAAATAATGCAACATCACAGCTTCAAGTAGGTTTCAAACCACTCCCTTCTGCACTGGAAAATGCAGAAGCCATTCCTCAGAAGGGACTACTTCTTCAAACCATGAAAGCTAATGGGGGTCAATCAGAGCCCACTGAAAAAAACGAACTGAAATGTGGATGACTCATTGCTGCAGAAGCTGTTGCTGGCAATTTGGTTTCTCTTTCAACTAGCAATAAATGTGTTCCTCAACACAGCAGTCAGAGTTCAGTGAAGAGTACCAGCGTACCATTTCAGATGGCAAGCGGAACGTACTTCCCAATTCCCACAGTCATTAAACACACGTGGAAATGCCTCTTAAAATCTGCAGAAATGCAAATGTCAAAGACATACTACTATCCAAAGAAAGCAGAACATGATGGTTGTGCAATTGACTCCTTTGACCCCAAGTATCAATGCACTGCATTAACAGAAAAGTAATTGTTCATATCTATCATTAGAGAAGAAATTAATTTCCCTTCCCCTTTGTGATATATACTTATTCTGAGTAACCAAAAATAATTAAAGCAGAAAGAAAGAAGTCCCAATTTGAGTTTATAAATTACTTTCCGTGTACTGCTAGGGTTCCCTAAAACCTTAGTTTAAAGAGATCTAAGGCTTATTCAACAGCCAAAAGCCCAAAAATCAGGCCCATCAGATTTAGTCAAATTATGCAAATCAGGATCAGAAGTGGGAGTCTAAGCTCTGCCTGTTGTCTCCAGAGTCCTCTTAGACCAATAAAAAAAGTCATCTTCCCCCTTCCCCCTGGAAAGCTTGCTTCAGCAAAGGAGGTCTGGCAGGACACCTTCCAGAGTCCATCAGTGCTACTGCTGGGTCAGCAAAAAGAGTTGCAGCAAAATGATGCAAGACACCTAAGCCTTCCCTGAGACTGAGAGGATTATTTCCACAGTACTATTCTAGCCCTGGAAGCAAGACATCAAATTCAAAATAATCTTTGCAAGCTTTCCTTTAGAGGCACATAATCAACTTTCCCCAAAATGACTGAAAATTTCAGAAATATTCTAGCTTATTCATTACACCTGGTTTTGTAAGATGCTGGTGAATAAAACTCTACCACAGGTTAGGTCAGCAGTAGCATAATCCAGCAGCATGAACCTTCTAGTAAATGATCATACTACCATGTGTTCAAATAAACCTGCTCCTAAGCCCCCGGTCACTGCAATTCACAAAGTATCTCAGAGTACCCAGCGTGAACATAACATCTCTGCTGCCCAGTGTCTGCAGTTTATATTCACGTCATCAAAAGTGCTTGCAATGACCTTAAGAGCCTTGTCAAGGTTTCTAGATGCTCACCCAATACCTCTCTCACTCTCTACCCACAGTAGAGTATCTGCATTTTTAAGATTCACCGGTTACCCAAAGGGTCTGAAAAACTGGTTTGGCAGAAAGCTGTTTCATGACAGAGAAAAGCTTGAATTTAACAAATTCAGATACTACAGAAAAAAACCCCCAACGGTTTCCTTTATTTGCCTTTTGATTGACAGCTTACTTATACAATAATTTTCTGTAGTCAAAATGTCCAGACTCGTGCTAACAAAGCTGAAGTAAACAATTGCTGGCATCAATTATCACTATAGCAATGAACCCACCCCCTCAGTCCTCTAAGTGGCACACAAAAAATTTAGTTAGAAGGGGAATCACTGCATGAGCAGCCAGATTGGAGACTGTGTGATGGACACTGTTTGCCAGATATAATTAAACGGTATTTTTTTGACACAATTGAAAGCCAATGGAAAAGATGATGGTATCAAGCCAATTTAGATAAAATAATTAAATTATATCATGGTAAATGGAAATGCCCCAGCACTGAGCTGCCCTCAATCTACACAAAATGGGTTTAAATACCAGAGATCTGAATGGCATAGGAGAGGCTTAGAGTATGAACCAGAATAAATGGAGGTAAAGCAAGCAAGTAGAGGAGGAGATGCACACGTACACAAGTGGAGAGAAAAGGAGTGGGGAGAGACAGAAAGTACCTGGAAAGCTGGGAGTGTGCCAGTCCCTGGGTTATACAGGCATCGCAGCGAGGGCATGCTGTCCGCCAGGCTGGAGCAGCCCAGCCACAGAGATCTGGGCATAGAGCACTGCAGAGAAAGGACAACTATGAGATGGGACTATATGAGACAGGATGGCACAGATTACAGGAACTTTTAAGGCTTAGCCCAAATGGCATCAATACAACTGCACCTGGTCTTAAAGACTGAGACCTCTTTAAAAGAGAACACAAACTGCTGATGTGTCTTTTCCTTGAGAGAAGCTTTACAGATGTCATAGTAGCAAGAAAAAGGCACTATGGATCAAGAAAGTAAATGTATCAATTTTCTACATCAACCTGTCGAGTTTTTCCAGTAATAAAAAGTTTCTTTCCAATTAATCAGACCTTTTCTCCATGCACAGCAATGCTCCAGGCACAACACAAAGCAAGCAATTTTGCAAGGAAAGCAGAAAAGGAAACAACAACTTTAAGTGTAATACTCGCAGGGAAAGAAAATGTTTGGGTTTTGTCTCT
Organism: Calyptomena viridis; assembly: GCA_013390005.1. Classification (NCBI taxonomy): domain Eukaryota; kingdom Metazoa; phylum Chordata; class Aves; order Passeriformes; family Eurylaimidae; genus Calyptomena; species Calyptomena viridis. The sequence continues at coordinate 9,028 of WEIV01008632.1, read as the reverse complement.
AAAGGGAACAAAAGGAAAAACCTGCAATCCAAAGTGAACAGGAAGTTGGTGGCACTTTATAGGAGTTTCATGTTTCTGCTTGCCTTGTTGTTTGTTAAATAAAATACAATTGTTATAATAAAATGATTCGGTTCCTACAAACACAAATACAAAAAAGGAGCCAAAGCAGCCAATCAAGAAAAATACTAGCCATGTTGATAGTTAAAGCCATTACCCCTTGAAATAGAGAGCTGCTTATTCATTTTACACTACTACTATTAAATTTGGGGATGCATTATGATAGCAATTGCTTTTACCAGCCACAGAGTTTTTGATGCCATAAGCACTACTGCATTTGTCTAATTACTGACAAGGCAGGAAAATACAAGTATATTGTAAATTGGCAGACAGCCATGAAAACTCAAGGATATGATAGATTAGCTGCTAGAGATTTTAAGCCCTTCTACTCTTCTTTTTTGCGATCCTCCTTCCCTGCCCTTTTTTTTAAATGGGGGGATGGGAGGAAATCTGAGCGGAAAGGGCAGCTGGAATGGGTATGAAATGACAGCTGACTTCTGAGCCACCGTTTCTTGCTGCTCTTAAGAGGGCTAGACAACCTTGCACAATCTTGCACTAAACGAGTATGTGAGAGCAACATAACCCATCTCTGAACGAGCAGAAAGGTGATCACCAACAACTATAATCTGGTCCTGTGCAGACAGACACAGAGAGATTAACCCTGTCTGTCACCACGTTCTTTGCTGTACTTTGTTGCAATTTACACTGCTGTTCCAGAAATGGTATTAAAAGACTGCTGGGGAACATAACCTGTGTGCTTATTAGAAGTTTATGATACCTTAAAATAAATTCCTCACTTCAGCTTCATTATTTAAAAAAAAAAAAAAACCAAGTCTTTACTTTACTAAGATACTGGAACTCAAAAGATTGAGTACTTCATAGTATTAAATATTACAGGAATTTGTATATAATGCCCCTCCTGAAACCAAAAAATTACAGCCATAGTACTATGACAAGCTACAAAAATGAGCCATACTTCCTCGTCTGCCGTTTTAACCTCCCAAACACTCCCATACACAAAAACCATCCAAATGCCAGCAATCTTTTCTTTGCAGTGTAGTACGTATCACTGCAGCTTGAAAGCTGTTGTGACAATCAGTTTTTTTTTTTTAAATATTTTTACATAAAATGGACATTTATGGTTAAGCATTTCACCATTTTAATAATACATTTACTCTAACCAAACTTGTTTATTACTCTCCAAGAACATTACAGTAACAAGGGAGATTCATTACATGGTGCCTCTGATGATGCAGAGCAAATTCACTAGGTAAGCATCAGCTGCTTACCATTACCCATCCTAGGATTTGTAACATAATACAAAATAAATATGGGGAGTTTGGGTTTTTTTGCATACAGACTTATCCAAGACTTGCAGCAATCATTTATTCCATATTCTCAAGCTTTCCCATCCTTTGGGCTGGCTCAAGTTTTCCTGCTGCGATAATGAACCCAAAGACGAGAAAAATTTTACTTTAAATATTTGTACTGACTGAAGAATGGAAAGATACAGAGGCAGGAAAAATGAAGAGCACTCTGTCTGTGCAAAGGCAAGCTTATGTTGACTCAGAGTTTATGTGAGATTATGGCTCAAGTCAGCCACTACAAACTGCAGGTAGGGCACTCCTTTGTGCCAGGGCATTTACAAAGCGATGAAATGTCTTCCTCTAAAATTGCCACAATAACAAAGGAAAACACTGACGGGGCTATTCTGCAGAGCTCTCTGTATCTAGAGAGGATATCATTACTCACCTATGTACTAATGCTGCTTAGTATTGTTCTAGAATGAGAATATATGAAGTAAAAAGTTACCAGCACCTTAGATGACTTCTGAATCTGCTCCAGTATATAACAAAATTTACATTAGTGATACATTCTGTTACTTATCTTAAAAACCTAAGCATGAAGCTGTACAGTGTGGAAGAAAATGTCATTCCTGTACTTGCCTTTTACCTATTGAAGGAAGCAGAGACGCTAAATTACTGTTGGTGACTGAAAGAGGCTTATTCACAAGCCTGAACAAAAGGCCCCAGGTGCTTCAATAGAAACAGCTTGTGTGTAAATCAGATGAGTGACCCAACAGAACAACTTCATTTAGAGCCTGATCTCTGAAAAATCTCAACAGCCTCTATCCCCATCCACTGAGCAAGCCACGTGTCAAACACTCACTTTTGTATTGTCAGCTCCACAAACAAGGGACTGGCCTCAGTGTTCATGACTTGAAAGCTGACTGACAAAATCCTCTCCTGAACTCAAGTCAATCTACATCGACTCTTCAAAACAGAGATGCAGAGGCAAAGCACTTGGACTATAGCCAAATGGGAATGCTCATATTGCTTGCTAAGTACCAGGCCAGGATGCAGCAGTCTCTCTCTACTTTCCCACTTGCATTAATACTTCGGATTTCTGCACAACTTTCAGACCCAGAGACACAAAAGCTTTTTATTTAGAAAAGCTAAGCATCTTTAATACACAGAGTAGCATAAGATAGGGAATTATCTGACAAAAAAACCAATTTCTTTTTCCAGTTGATTTTAAAGTCTCACTCCCCAAACTCTGAAATATATTTTCCCACTAAATAAATACAGGGACTACAGTTTCAAGCAAGACCAGTATCCTCCTCCTGACAGAGGCTAGTACCAGCTGCTCCACTAGTGATTAAAATGGGCTTTCCTTACTTTGAATTAAAATAGGCTAGAAGCATTCACAGCCACTAGCTGAGCTGAGTGGGCAGTAACCATGAGCTGAAGGGAAGACATATTTTATCCTATTCAATTATTCTTGTAACTATATTGCAAGAACATTTTCTGACTACGTCAGATGTTCTGCCTCTAAGAGCCTACTCTCTCTTCCAATTGTCTGATGTTCTAAAGACAAATCTCAATAAACACTCAATGGCTAAATTTTTGCAAGTGCTAAAAATTGGTTATTTACTTTATTTGCTATTGCACTACAAGATTATATATTACCATTTCAGACTCAAGGTTTTTTTATCAAATTTGTTCTCTTCTAGTCCTTCAGGAAATACAATATACTAAGGGTAACTAACACAGTTTAGTAAATTGTGTTACAGGTCAGAAATATATCACCTTGTCCTGTAAAACTAAGTGGCTGTACATGTGGAGAAAACAAAAGTTCTTGGACTACTACAATTCACAACTATAGTGCATAGGTGTGAAAACGAACTCACTATTGAGCTCACTGTAAAACAAGAATGACCAAAGGAAAATCAAACAACAGTTTAAGGATATTTTCCTTATAATCACTTCAGATAAATTAACTAGACAATAGTACAAGAATTACTGTCTTTGTGATGCATTTTAACATAATAAAGTATAAATAACCTTCTATCCCTGTCTAAATCCTGCACTCAACTTTATGACAACCTATGCACCTAAAACACCTTTGATTTACAAGCAACCTAATGTATTTTTGCACATCTTCACAAGCTGGTGATAAAGCCAAAAAAAGAAAACCAATTTTTTCCTAAGGGCTGTTACTTGGTGTACTATACATAATACTAATTTCAGCTGCTAACCACACGTATTTCAATCCTTTCCTAGTTCAGAATTATTTCCCTTCTAGTACAGTGTCCACTGCTTTATGCAGTTGAACTCTTAAGATAAACCAGTAACAATTTCTACTTCTTTTGGGAGTTCAGATCCTGTTCACCCAATACTTTCATTAAGGAGCAGAAAGAGAACATGACACATTGACAAGAGCTGAAGAGTTTAAAAACTGAGAGAAATGGGACTTTTTCTGCTTGGTCCAGCTGATCATAAGCCAGGGAACCGGATAAAGCTGTACAAAGAAAAACGGCAACACAAGTTCCAACTATTACAAAAACCAGGACAAGAGGCAAAAAGAAGTGCTACAAATTCTACGACCCAAACTGGAGCAGGTAAAATATAAGGGATGCTCTGAAGAGTATTAAAACTATATAAACCAGACCTGAGCTTGATACGAGGAGACAGATCTTTCCCCACCTGTTTTTTTCATCTCTTTAGAAAGTGAGTATGGGATGAGTGGCAAGTCCCTGAAAGTCTCTTTCACATTGTTGTTTCCTGCATGCTCTATAAAATGTAATTCTCAGGAAATGTGCCTTAGGAATATTGATCCTTTATCAAAAACACTTAGATCTTACTGGGATTCCTAGTATTCAGATTTATTTTTATCATATACCACAAAAAATGGGAGAACAAACCCCACTACCTTTCAATCTCACCCAGTTCCTCTTATACTTTTTTTGGCCACTTACTTAACTAAGCTGTGCCAAAAATACAACACACATCACCTTCATATCGTGTCCAGTGTACACTATTCCTGTTACCACAGAATGCAATACATTGCATAAAACGTATCAGATAAAGCAGCTGCTACTTACATTACAAATGTTGGTCTCATGAAACTTATTAATTCCAGAAAACTATTTCTGACTAAAAAGTAATTTTGGTTCCTTTCTTTGGACCACTTTTCATCCTTTTAACCTCTCACATACACTAAAAAATGAAAAGATCTCTCTTATTTTTCCCTCTACTGTTCTGAGAGGCATTGTCTGATTAAATATATATGATACAAGTATAAAAGAAGAAAATAAATTCCCAGTGTATCTTGTATACTTTCACAATTAAAAAACCTGCCACATATTTCATTTCTTAGCTTTGGTAGCTCTTGATCAAAAAGATTCCTATCTAAGAAAAAAGTATATAATACAACTTTAAAAAGCCCTGTAAAAATGGAATGAGAATATTCTTTTATTATTTATTTTAGTAGGTTTTGTGGGGCTTCATTTTTTTCTTTTCCCCCCATCCCAACAGTAGATACAAGGCATACTAAATACGTAATTACATGAGAGAGCCACACAGCTTTCAAAGGAGCCATTCAAGTGAATTGTGTAAATAATATGCCTTTAGAAACCCTAACATATGAATATAGATTTACCAGTTATGGAGCAGTTATATACCTGAGAGAAAAGAAGATCCATTAAAAAAAAAAAATCCTGCCCAATTACGAACTTACCAAAGAGACTAGCATGGCTCAGAGCAAATTAATACTTTTATAACTTTCAGAGAAAGTTTTTTCCTGCTTTCATTTGAAAATAAAAAAACATTAAAAACTGTAAGTCTTAATTAAGCCAAAAAACAATAGTCAAAACTCATAAAGTTAAAATTTACACCTCCTTGCACCCAAGACCAGTTCCACACACTTAAAATCAGATAATTCTGACTTTGTCACTGGCAGTTTTTCTTGAAGGTAAGAAAATTAATTTATAAAAGTAAAGAGGCAACTTCAGTAATCCTTGGAGTGTGATTATGAGAAGGATCTCCCAGGGTTCAACCAGCCCACAAACTGTCAGCTCTTCTACCTGCACACACTGCACCAGAATCGTGAAGGGAATGATGTGGTTGCTGCCATAACCAGTGCTCTGCACAATTTCTCAAGTTCTATTAATTCAGACATCTTGGTCACATTTGCACAGGTATGTATGAGGATGATTAAACGTGGTTTGTGCTCTTGTTTGCCATAATAAAAGTAATTGAGCTACCTTATTAAAGACCCTTGGAGCCTTTTTCAAGAACTGTAAATCAAGCAAACCAACACGTCACTTTGGGAAAGCTGAGAACATGTTTCTGGGACAACTGTAGGATCTGACTTCAAAACAATTTGGTCTCACAAATCAGAGGCTGGAATATGCTACTAGGGTTAAATTACAACACTTCCTAGATTCCAAACATAGGAAATACTGGACTTCTTACCCTGGTACAGATCACTGACTTCAGTGCAGTGGTTTTCCCCTTCACCCTCAGGGTGTTACTACATTCTGCCAGCTTTGCTGTGCACACAGAGCTCCAACTGCTGCAAAGGGTTCCTTTTCCTTCAGCCTCCCACTTTGTGTGTAATTGCTCAGTAAATTTTCCTTAACATACGTATTATGCAAACTCTTCTCTAATCTTCTGCTAACTCCCTAGCCAACAGTAACTTTTTATAAGAGATTCCAGTTCACTAACCACTCTTAAATATCAAAGATAAGACACATGGAAAAAGGTTTACATATTCAGATTATCCAAATAATTACTTACCTGAGTGGGATCCGGGAGGATCAAATCACAGCTTTTAGGTGAATGTTTGTGAAGAAATATTTTCCCTGAAGAGTGATTATTGGGAGTTCAACCTCTGTGATTCCAAGTGAACACAGAAAAGGGGACAACTTCCAACATCTATAAGATGTACAAGATCCTCAATTGCCAAGTGCTTGAGGGAACTTGTGTAGATCATATCTGAACTAGACAATACTAACGTTTTCATAAATGATAGCTCTTTAATGCATAGAGCTGATAAATCTAAACCATTGCAGGTGCAGAGCTTTAAGATTCAGGTGCCATACCCTTCTTTAAAGGGTCCAACATGCAGAGACTTGTGTGTGCTTCTTTAAGCAACACCAAAGATGGTGTTGGGCAAGCCCTTAAAAGCAAGCCCTACACAAACTTACTAAAAGCAATCTGACCAAGGTCTAAAGCATGAAACTATCTGAAGGCTTAAAGTGGAGATCTTACAAGACCAAGCACACTAGGCTCTTTGGTAAGCCAGAAAACACAGTTGCCATTAAGCTCCACCATGTCTGATGGACATGACATGGTTAGACTCGATCATCTTAGATGTTTTTTCCAACCTTTATGATTCTATGTCCAAAGCCTAATCAATTCCAACCAATTTCAAATCTTATTATGCCGTAAGAGATAAATCTAATCTTTGACACAGGCATTCCATATGAATTTGGGCAGAGTAATACAGCATCCCAAGAAATGCATTGAAACCTGTGCAGCCTGGGACACTTCTAAAACTCCAGTCTTAATTTTCACGACACAAACTGCAGAGAACAAACTTACATTGGTAGAGAGATGAAATGGAGGTTTCATTAGATTTTCCCCTCATCTCTAGTTTTATTTAATTCCATAAAATCTCAGAATTATTGTTACGCACCTACCACACAAAAGTGTCTCAAGGATAACTGATATGTCTGCAGAGCACTTTGAGAACGTAAAGCACTATATGAGTGCCAAGTATTAATAAATGAACTGCAGAAGGAAATCTTATTTCTACTTTACACCCAAGGAGTTAGTATCTGAATTTTAAAAAGCATATGGATCCAATGAAAATAGAATAGATGTTTTAGAAGTTAAGGAGGGGATGCTAAATGACAAAATTGCAAAAGCAAAATATTTCCAGAATAATTCCATTTTTCTCTCAGGAAAGTGCAATTCTAGGAGAAGAATCCTGTTTTCACCACAGTCCTGGTTTTTACACTCTCTTTTCCAGATGACTTGACTGAAGTGCAGACCATTAATATCTAAAGTGCCTTGTTTTGATTATACTGGCCTTTGCTGGTACCAATCTAGTTAAGGTATCACCAAGAATTTCCAGCATAAAACATACTTACAGGTTTATAACTTGGCTTTAAAAATTCTACTACAAAAGACAGTGGGAGGCAGAAAGGCTCAGATGAGTGCATTATATTACACATCCTATGTGATGCATACTTGCTCAAAATGCTATGAAAAGGGGAGGGATTAGCTTTAGCTCTGAATTACCATGTTTCACAAGTCACCTAAAATGATACTTTTACTTCCCCATTTATGTAATCAAAATAATGTTTTGTAAGTGTTCCACCTAATTAGCTTAACTTGCCCAATTTCAGAGTTTAGTTT
>WEIV01008631.1:82645-120815 GCA_013390005.1 Calyptomena viridis | reverse complement strand
AAAAAGAGAGAGTTCAATTCATGCTCTCGGAGAAGTCCAGAAAAGCTACTAAGAAATGGAATTCCAACGTCACTGTATTTTATCAGGTCTCTCTCAAGAACATAACTCAAAAAGAGTTCTAAAAATCTAACATATTCATCATCATCACGTTCAAATTCCCATGCACCAATTACAGGCAAATTACATTGATTTTGCCTGTCTCTTCTATATACTTTGTCTTTATATATTGCTTTCCAGTTAAGAGCTTTTATCTTGCATGTGGTATTTTTACTACCTATTTCTCCTTGTCTCTGGTGTTCACTATCTCTGTAAGACAATAAACGTAAGAACTGTTAACACCAAAATCCATTTTAGGGAGAATTACATGAAAAAATAACTAAATGCAATGTTAGTTCCCTTTCTTTCTTTAGTATTAAAAATGGTAAACTAACAAATCCAAATTTACATTAATACAGTGTTAAGCTGGCAAATTAGTCAAATGCAAAATCCATAGTTTTTACACAGACAGAAATTAGGCATTAACATACATGAATGTGGACATAGCTGACAATAACTTACACTTCAACAACATATTAAGCATATACTAACTGACAGAACACTAGGAGTGCTCTGGTTTGGTAAATCTGTGATTCTTTAAATTGCCCAAAGTGACAATTACTCTGTTTGGTGAAAAGATTGTTGGATCAGCAGGAGACAGCTTTTTTCCTTTGGCTTTTTTTTCCTAATTTAAATTGAAAGCTTTCTGCTGTGATTTTTTCATACCTTTGGAAAGGTGTTTGAGCTCTCATTTCTTCAGTAAACAAAGCATCAGAAAGTGTATCTGCTGTGTCAGCATCACTATAAACCTGAGAATTTGCAGAATCAGTAAGTGTGCTTGTGCTTAGAGTAGTGCCTATTGAGAATCTGTCATAACAATGTTCCTCATCATCTGCTGCTCCCTCTTCTGCTGGTTCCCAAATATTAATTTCTATAGGACCTATGTTCCTTATTACACGTCTCAAGGCCTTCTTTCTCACTTTCTCAGTAGCCTGTATAACAACAGACATCATTTCTTCACTTTCAGGACCTACCGAAAGAAAACAAAGTTTTCAATTTTCAGTTTTTAATTATCTCTCAAATTGAGACATGAATTAGCTTTAAATTAAATTAATATATTATAGCTATTTAGAACTACAGAAAGAAAATATGATAAACTGAAAAAGCACTAACAACTTGAAAGTCATGGCACTCTGTAATTGGTACAGACACATCAGAAAGAAAATACAGAATTTGTCACAGAACTCAAAGTTATCTAACCAGAAAGTACCATGATTGTTTTACATAGGGTATGAAAGAAGGCATTGTCACAATAACACACAGTTAATAAGTAGGGTAAAAAAGAAAGTGTTTAATATTTCCTGAAGGAGGATGAGTATTACCTTTAACAATACTGTTTCTGAGCCGCTGCTGAAGTCCATGATATTTATCTCTTAACGGAACTCTTACATCTTCAGGATTAGGAAATGCTTTCACAAAAATCTCTGCCACCTGCGCAGAAAAACCACATCTTTTCCAGTAGCCAACATATAAGTAAGGTATCTTTGCCCACAGAACTCACACCACTAGAAAGTCGAACTAGTAGTTTTTCCAAGGACAAGAAACATTTTTGATAATCTCTACTTTTATTTTAGATTTAATTTCTTTTACCTTTTTCATTGGTGGCAATTCTCCAAGCAGACTCAAAATTACATCTTGAACTAGTTCTTCAACATTCATGAACCTACAGAAAGGAAGCATTCGACAAGCCCACTCCACTGCTTTTAGACAACTCTCAACTGTGGAGGCATCATATTCATTCTTCAGATCCTAAAAAAATCACCAGAAACTTTAATTGATACGAACAATACATCTCAGAAAAATTANAATAAATATCTCTAACACAGCTGCCAAGCAGAGACGTGTATGATGCCAGGAGACAGATCAATGTTGTAATGAATCATAATGTGCATTTAAAAAAAAAGAAAGGAAGGAAAAAAAAAAGACATTTTTTAACCCAGATTAAGAAATAATTCCATTAACACTCTGCTAAAGTGTTATGCACTCAGCATAAAACTTGAGGATTTGACTAAACTACATGTAACTGATTAAATACACTGAATTACAAGGTGAAGTAAGTAAGTTTTCTTTGACTTAAGGTGATCATAAATTCTTTCTTGGGAGCGAGATAACTAAGCCTGGTAAGAGGCTTTTAAGATGGATCAGTCTATTTTGAAACAGTCAGTATTTTTTATTCCATTTGTCACTGCCACACAAAGTACAGAAAAATCAGAATATTCTACTGTTTGAACCAGGGCCACCCTATTTATCTGAAGCTTGTTTTTTCTGGTGAAGAAAATGTTGGACTTGTTACAGAATACATGACATATATGCTAGTAGTTTCTTTTTCTTTCTTGATCTGTGATGATATGGATGTAAGTAGAAAAAACATGGCTAAGTTTTAATAGTTTTCATTATTCTTTTTGAAAACCATGTATATTTAACACATTATAAACTCCTTTTCTTGTGTATTAAATATATTTTAGTCAGGAAATACCCCAAATATTTTGACCTAATGTGAAAAAATTTAAGCCAGGAAGTAAATATTTTGGTAGATAACAAATGTAAAAACATTTGCTTTTTGGCAGCATCTTTTGAATTATGAGAGTCAAAAACCAGGCAGAAGTCTAAAAGAAATACTCCAAGAAAGATGGAGTTCACCTGGACAGCCCTACCCCACAGCATTAAATACATGCTGCACATTGTAGCACCGTGCTCATTTTGTCCCATTGAGCAAATAAAAGTTGTCACAGAAATATGCAGCAGAACTTTAGAATTCTTCTCATAGCTCCATGCAATTAAAATGTATCTTTACTACAGTAGTAATATAATTACCTTCGTATTGTTAATATTTTCCCTTGCAGCTTGGTACCTCCTGCAGCTGTCAGATAATTTTTCACGAACATGAAACATCCAACATAATGCACACAGCTCCCTGAACCAACCTACAACACAAACACGCAGTATGATGAGATTCTATTGAAATCAATTAAACAGAACAGTTGAGATTTTTAGCTAGAAGAAAGGAATTAACATCCTAATAGTAGTTTTAAAGAAAATTAATTATTCTTAATTTTTCAATATTGCTCTGCAGCTAGAAATCTTTAATCCCACTTACCGTTCATGTTCTTTCATACCTGTCAGGTCTGTAACATGCACCCTCCATCTCCAATCCAGAAGAGCACATTTCAGAGTAACAGTTTTGCTAACTAACACAAAAGCTGGAAAAGGAATGTGTTTCTGCACATATTTCTGCAGTACACTATTTTAAGCTAATAAGAGTTTGTTTGCACCTGTATTTTTTCACAAGTGTTCTTTCCAGTTCTAAATTATTCTATGTTATTGCATACAGACCTAAAATTTTACAGGTTATATCATCAAACTGAAGGACTTCAGAAGACACAGTTCCACAGAAAACAGTGCGTAAATTGCAGTAACGAAGCAAAGTCTCTGGGAATGGACTCAGTGAAGGAAGAGATCCTTTCATTCGAATCTACAGGTAGCAAAAAAGGAATAAATAAAAAGTCAAAATGGAAATAAAAAGCAGTTAACATTTTATATGTATCACTGCTCAATGCACAGCCTCTCAGTTATTAGGAGAAAACCACCAAGATCAGTAAAATTCCCTTAAGCTTGCATTCCATTTTCTTCAAATCACTATTCTGAAAATTCCTTTAAAGGAATATGCATAGTATGAGATATGGCACAAAAAATACTTTTGTTTGAATGGTACTCATGATTACCATGAAACACATGAGTAACAAAGTATAAGAACTAAGATCACAATCAAGAAACCAGACTAACCCAACACAATCCAGGTTGATGCTGTCAAGCCAGACTTTTCTCCCTCCAGTTTCAGTTGTATGTCTGATCACCTCCCCATGACAGCATTAAGTACGTAACCCATGCAACAAGCAACCAAATGGAAGTATTTGTCAGTTAGACCACTCCTGATGCTGGCACACGGGGGTTGAGGGAAGGGCAACAGTCACACACACTCCCCTTTGTAGTAAGTCAATCTCCTCTAATTAAGTCAACCTTCTCTAAGTAGCTGGATAACAAGGACCTAAAAAAACCCTGACTTTACACAAAATTTTTTAATTGATATATTCCAAACTTGCTTCTGTGCAAACAAATTGCACAAAAGTAGCATGAAATCTTATAAATTCTGTGCACTAAGGAGACCCCTTTATCTGAAGTGAGCATTACCTTCTCTGTCACATATTTAACACTAAGTGAACCGGAACAGCTGTAACTCCCAATTAAGTCTCCTTGTTTCTTTCAAGTAGAGAAGAAATTAATTAGTACATTATCAAGTAGGTATAGAAAAACACATAGAAGGAAACACTTTATGCCCCATATCTTTAAGTTCTGGTTTTCTAAAAGAGAACATGGCATGTAAAACTAGAAGACAGCACGTAAAAAACACAACATCAAAGCCCAGGTGAGACTGAGTGCTTCTGGAATGCAACTGCAAGCTTGTCAGTAATATTTATGATTGATAATCAAGCTATAAAAAAACAAGTTAAATGTTTACTTTCTGCATAACTTTTCTTGCCCACTTCAGTTGTGTAATATACCACTGTGCTGCAGGGCAAGAACAACGAGCAGCCCTGAAGAGCAAGATAATTCGCTGAAGAACTCCTGACACTTTCTGACGAATTTCTCTCTCCATTTTTAGAAGAATGTCATTGCCATCTTCCTGAAAAATGCAAAACCAAAAAAAACATCCCAAATTAGAAAGGACAAATGTTGTTTCTTCTCCTAAAAGTATTTCCCTTCTTTACAGCAGAGACCCTTTATGGAAAAAACACAGAAGCACAATATACTTTCTTATTACTATGGTGCTACTTAAGTAAATTAATGGACTTGAGGGAAAAAAAAGGAAACAACACAGAAAAAAAAGAACAACACAGCAAAAAGGAACAGTTGAAAGGAACCAGAATAAAGATCATGATTACTTCATAAATACATTCAAACAACTTCTATCACACATGCTTACTTCACTGAGAGAAGCTGGCTGAGGACAGTATAATGGTGGTGCTGGAAGATAGAGCCCAACTGGAACCAAACCATACAATTTTCTACTAAGATCCATAGCAGAATCCATTAAAAGCTGAAATGTCTCTGAGAGAATATCAGCATCTGCCATAACAGCTGCTTTCAGTAATTCCTGTATTGAGCTATAAAGAACATCTGCATCTTCCTCTTCAATGGGATCTATAAAATATTAAGCACAGAAACCAATTAATATAGACTCAATTCAGGAGCCTTCACTTTGACATGAGGCTATGTTGTCAGAATTTGCATTCATCTATAATAATCATAGATCTCATTTACTTGCTTTAAGATAAGATCTCTCACATCTGAAAATAGTATTCAATTATTAATTTTAAATTTTGCCCCATTAAAGGGGAAGCTATTGCCTTTCTAGATAGAGAACTGAACTTTTCAGCCAGGCATTTGTTTGGACTAAAATTCTGGCAAATAATTCTTACCAATAAGGCATAAACCAGGTACACTATTAATAATGACTAAAAAACCTCCTTTATCAGTAAGCACAAAGACCAAGGAAAGAGAAATGTACTTATTGGATCTCTTCTACATACCAGCATATTTTTTCCTCATCAACTAGAGGCAGCAGAACATTTAACATATATCATTAATTAGCTCCTAAAATTCACATAGTATTATATTGCTCTACTTGCATTTCTATTTTTCCTGCTTGTCTTGAAGTATATGCTGTCAAATCTTTCCACTACTTATACTTGAAGATTGTTACATACAGCACATATATGTGTATGTGTCTGTTTGAAATTAAATCCTTGGAAATGAGTACAAAAAAAAGAGTTTACAGAGTGTTTGGAATAGAAAAAGATTAATTAACATCCATCTGCTGACAGGAACTTGAAATGTGGTTTTCAAACACACAAAAAGAGAGTAAAAAACAGATTGTGCCAGTAAATTTCTGTAAAACGTGAATAAGCACAGGTTGATCTAGTTAACTGTGTGAATTTCAGCTGTGAAGTATTCAGTTAGGTTATATGATAAAAACCTCATTATGTACTCAGAGAAATGGACACCTGTCCAGGTTTTTCCCAGAAGAGCCATCAGCCCCAGAGTCCAGTTATGAAACACACCATGACGAGCCAATAGGAGTGGCTCCCTTCAGTACCTTTTACCTTGAGAGGTGTTACTGTCAAGAAGGATAGGACATACTATAGGATGCAAAGAAAGAGCTTTTTGGGATTGCACAAAGCTCATGACGGGATCTTTAGGGAAGAAACCAAAGGTGTGGCATAGTGTTGTAGCAGTCTCACCTCCACTGGGCACTAGCAGAGGGACCAGACTCTCTGCTGTGTATAGTATTTTAAGTGTCAGCAAATGAAGGGGGCCACAGTCCCAAAAGCCTGTGTCTGGGATACCAGCAACTGCAGAAACTGGAGTTAAGTCAAACCAAGTGCCAGCAACGAGAGTGGGACCACAGGTCCAAGCATCCATGTGTCCCACAGTGCCAACAACTGGAGCAAGTGAGGCTATGTAGTGGATGTGTGAGTGCCAGCAAACATCAAGTCGGACTAACTGACAAGTAAGCGAAGTGTCCCAGGACCAGGGGGCCAAGAGTGGGACCACAGGAGATCTCAGTGTCTAGAGGGACCGGTGAAGACCTGGCCAACAGCCACAGAGATAACCAGGAGACCTGCTTGTGTGTCTTCATGTCTCTAAGGGTAAAACAAGGGGATTTGGATACTGGAGAAACCAAGGGAGTCATGACCATCTGCCAGAAAGACAGTGTGTACATAGTGGAGCGTGTGTGCATCTCTCAGAGTGAGGCACCTGGGCAGGCTGAGGAACCCCGACCAGGTCTCTAGGGAATGGACTATATATTCATGGCCAGCTACTGTGGGGGTGCATGAACAGTGTGTGTGTGGTGGGAAGAGTGTGTCTGTGAATGGGGCTGTACCAGAAAATGGAGTGGGGCTGGGACTCTCGGCGCTCACAGATGCAGGCATGAGTAACCTGGGATACTCAGCTACTGGATCTACTGCTTTAGCTACTGGCCCAGATACCAGAAGGTTACAAATTGTACAAACAGACCTTCACTCTGACTAGCAAGAGAGTGAAACAGGATGGGATTGTTGTTGGTATCTGTGAGAGTGCTGAGCACGTCTGTAGGAGTTTATGTGTGGCCAGATAGGCGTTGTGTATGTGTGTTTGTGTATTTGCCTACAGGGAATACATTCTCAGCCTTGCTAGCTGCTGCACCTGGGGGCATTGAGCTATGAGACACCATCCTCTCCCCCTTTAACTCAAACCCCTGTGAAACTGAAGTGTTTGAATACATTATAACAGTAATATACACACATTGGAGAAGAAGGCGCAATTGTTTCTTTGTACGACAGAGTATAACACAGAATGTGTAGTAAAATAACATGAAAAAATAACCACAATTATTTTTTGTTTTGAGTACCTGTAAACTTCTTGTATTTAATATGTCCTGATGTTTCAGATGTTACTGGCTGTCCTAACAAAGACTGTAACTTTTCCTGAAAAGTCTGCATTGGTGATAAGCTTAATGGCAGGTGATGCTCTATGTTTTTCAGCCTGAAAGCATAACAGAAAGAGCTCGTGAATAGCAAAGTAATATCCATACATAATCCAATGTAGGTCTATTAAATTAATATCTATGCCAAAATAACTAATCATAACATGTTAAGTCCTACACCTACTAGGAGTCAGGGAATATGAATCTCTGAGGAAAGGATATTCCTTGTTACAACAAACTTCATGCAAATATAACAAAATATAGTATACTAATTCCAAGCTCAAATTTACCTTGAGAATTCATCAGAGTTCTGACAATACAGCTGGTAGGCCAGACCAATTGAAACAGACAATTTCCAGTCCCCAAGTGTGCGTGCTAACCACACAGCCTCTGGGATGAGTCCTCCAATAAAGAACAAATCAAGAGCATATTCAGCTGTCCACACAGATGAAAGGTTCTGCTCCCTGACAGCTCTGGTAACCAAACAGTGTTGCAGCGGAATAACACGAGGAGGCAAGTCTGTGACACAGAAAACCACATTTTAAAGTTTACATAAATCTGCATTCGTGCTATCACACGAATAATCGAGAATTCATTTGTTTACATTGCTTTTGGATTAATTTCAGTGTACAATTGCTCTTTACTTTCAGAGGCACACTATGGAGTTTACCTGCAGTAGGCAGATAAACTATGATATAACAGTGAGTTCAGAATAGGTTATTCTTCTGCTTAATAATGTGGGATATGCAAGCAAGTGCAAAACTTCTGGATTTTTCTTACTTTAAAGACTTAATCACACTGATGGACCATTTGTAAGTATGCTACATATGTATAGGATATGCCAGTGAGTACACCCAAGACAAATGGAAATTCTGAGAGCTTTCCTAGTGTACACATGTTGTTTGTCCTCACTGTGCTGCTTTACTGCAGAAGACAGAAGGCTAAAATCCTTTTTAGAGAAAGAATATTACATAACACTCTGTGATTCTGTGATCTTAGAGTAGTATGTAGAGACAAACTTCAGACAAATTTAGTATCTACTTGTTTCTTTAGATTTATAATTGTTTTTCAAGGTTTAACTTCCTGGTTCTCCTGGAGAGGTGCTGATCAACATGAATTCTAAGGAGTTATTTGCTTCTATTGCAGTTTCTGTTTACTGCTCAGACAATAGCATTATTAAGGGTGATATTCAGACTAATCCAGCTTGCGCAACATAATTTTACCAAGATTGTCTCACCACATATGTGGATCTTTGTCTAATGCAAGTATTAAAATCAAAGACTTATTTCATAGGTTTTATCTGGAAAGCTGTCCAATCAAAAACATTTTTTAAAAGACCAAGAAGAAAGAAATATATACCAGTGCATGCTGTAGTACAGAAATATTAACAATAGTCAGTGTATTCAAATACACTGCAGAAAACATAATCAAAATAGGTTAATATTGAAAAAAAAACATCTGGCATTATAATACCAACTTACTGGTACTTAAAATATTTCTCAATAAATCTTCATTCCCATGAAAAAATTAGTTCTGAACAGAAGGGTTTCCTGAAAAGGGAATTCTTTAAATGGAATCTCTTGTGGAAAACACTGTTTACTCAACGTGATAAAAAAGCTGAAAAGTAGGCTTAAACTAACAAGCATTACTTGAGTTCAGTGACAAACTGACTTGGCATTCCCACTTGTTTTGACAATATGGTGTCTGTAGCATTTTGGATTCCCAAAGCTAGACTGTCAGATAAGCAAAAAATGCTTTCCTCTGCCTTTCAGTTTGGGTCATGGCACGTCACAGATCCATTTGTGCTTTGTTATGCACTTCATTTTTCTCACTTTTGGGAAGATCAAAGTCAGTCAGAGCCAGATCTTTAGACATAATTGTGACAAATTATGATAAAAATATGATAAAAAAATCTACAAGCATCTGCAAAAGCATCACACTTAATTGCCTTCCCTGCACCAGTCTTTAATAGTCAGACCAGTTGTTCCCCAGTTACCAAACTTCCTGAGATGGAATACAGGGACAGGGAGGAGAATGAAGCCTTCATATTCTAAGGGGAAACAGGTAGTGTTTCCACTCAGACATGTACAGGTCTATGGGGCTGGATGGGGTCCACCCAATAGTACCTAGAGAGCTGGGGGAACTTCTTGCTGAGCCAGTTTCCATCATTTACTACCAGCCCTGGTTGACTGGAAGTTTGCAAAAGAGATCCACATTTACAAAAGGGGCAAGGAAAAGGATCTGAGGAATTACAGACCTGTCAGTCTGACTTTGGTGCAGGGGAAGGTCACGGAGCATCTTGAGCGCCAAGATGGACACGTACAGAAAAACCAAGGGATCAGGCCCAAGCAACATGGGTTTGTGAAAGGCAGATCCTGCCTGACCAACATGATCTCCTTCTGTGACAGGGTGATCTGCTTGGTGGGTGAGGGAAAGGCTGTGAATGTTGTCCACCTGGACTTTAGTAAAGCCTTTGACACCATTTCCCACAGCATTCTCCTGGAGAAACTGGCTGCTCCTGGCTTGGACAGTTGCACTCTTTGCTGAGGAGAAAACAGACTGCATGGCTGGGCCCAGAGCGTGGAGGGGGATGGAGTTACATCCAGCTGGGACCAGTCACTAGTGGTGTTCCCCAGGGCTCAGTACTGGGGCCAGCCCTGATTAACACCCGTGTCAGTGATGTGGAAGGAGGGGGTCGAGTGCACCCTGAGACAGTTTGTAGATGACACCAGTCTGGGAGGAAGTATCCACCTGCTGGAGGTCAGAGAGGCTCTGCAGGGGGATCTGCACTGAGGGATGGTCCAAAGCCACATGTGGGAGGTTCAACAAGGCCGAGTGCCAGGTCTAACCCTTGGGACACAACAACCCCAGGCTACACTACAGGACTGGGGAAGATTGTCTGGAAAGCAGCTCAGTGGAAAAAGACCTGGGAGTGCTGATTGACAGCAGCTGAACACGAGCCAACGTGTGTCCAGGTGGCCGAGAAGGCCAATGGAATCCTGGCTTGTATCTGAAACAGTGTGGGCAGCAGGACCAGGGCAGTGATTGTCCCCCTGTACTGGGCACCGGACACTGTGTTCAGTTCTGGGCTCCTCTCTTCAAGACAGACATTGAGGTGCTGGAGGATGTCCAGAGAAGGGCAGTGGAGCTGGGGAATGGTCTGGAGCACAAGTCTGATGAGGAGCAGCTGAGGGAGCTGGGGTAGTTCAGCCTGGAGAAAGGAGGCTCAGGGAAGACCTTCTCACTCTCTACAGCTTCTTGAAAGGAGGTTGTAGCCAGGTGGGGGTTGGCATCTTCTCCCAAGTGACAAGTGATAGGGGAAGAGGAAATGGCCTCCAGTTGTGTCAGGGGAGTTTTAAACTGGACATTAGGAAAAATTGCTTCTCTGAAGTGGGTTTTCCAACCCAAGTGATTCTGTATGTTGGAACAAAAATTGTTACACTGTAACACCAACAACGTCTGAGTATTTTTCTGTCTCATACTCTACGGAAAAGCTAACTTGATCATCATGTAAATGCATAACAGACATCATGGATACACACATACAAAAAATTATAAAGATTTAAGCAAATTAAACTGTTTTTAGAGAAAATACCTTGTTTGATGTGAAGTGGATGCAGAATGTCAACACTGTGTGGGGGAAAGATATAGAGCAGCTGATTTGTGAAATAAGCAGCCATGAATCGTGCCATGGATCGAATGACAGCCATGGCAGTGTCAGTGTGAATGCTGGTTACCATCCATAGTTCATGCTGAAAATACTTGGTATCTAAAAAAGCATATCAGGATAAAACATTATGAAGAAAATTATTTTAAATTTGAATGTTTAATTGTTTAATCTTGGGTTATAAAACATTTTTTTTTTAAACAAGCAAACTTAATTTCTTAACAAACTTTTAGAACCTACAGAGCTTAATATTTTACATTACTTACACATAATATTAGAAGAGTTTTATCCTAGGTTTTCTGGAGATGGACCTCTAGTATCTAAATTTAGACTAGCACTGAGTCAAAAACCACTTGCTTAAATTTGTAAATTTAGATTTCACTTAGATTCAGACTACAAGGAAAAAAAAAAATCTACAACCATCTGCAAAAGCATCACACTGTCAATTTAGGATTGATAACCACACTAAAATCCACTATTTTATCAGGTTGTATCATAAAAAATGTTAAATGAATATAAAATCACATAATTTCCACTTTTTTCTTGCTATCCAAAGTCTTTTCTGAAGCAGATTTGAGTCTAAAAATATTTAACAGGCCATGCTTTCACTATTAATTTGACAATGAAAGTTGTCTAAACAATATTCCAAAAGGTGCTGCTGAAAGATCATCTGAGAATCAGAACAAGATTTTTGAAATCACTGAAAACATACTTCAGTCAAGTATAAAAAGAAAAGCATTTGCTTGTGTATGTGATTGCAAAGAAATTAGATACTACATCATTCAAACTGTGTCAATATACCTTATCATACTTTTAGCATTACAAACATACCAGAAAATTTTTCCACGTGACTTGTTGAGAGCTGTGATCGCCTTAGAATCTCTTCTACCAAATGATCACAGAGTCCCTGAGCTTCACGTAAGTTATACTGATACAGGTAGCAAAATAGTATTGCAAGATAATATCTACTCTGAAGAAAACATGTTCTTTTTCCTCCTGCATGAAAAGATAATAAAAAAGGGCAGAAGTCCAGTTGGAAAAGAAACAATAAACACAAAATCAGATGCAGTGAGTGAAAGTACTAGTTCTTTCCTCTCCAGAAACACACCTACATAAACACACACTCGGAGGAGTAGAAATCAGGAGCAGCTATTTTAGGTTATGATCCTTCTACAACTTCTAAGTTACTAGTAAGTTAATGCTCATCCACAACACTTTTACTTCTAGAGATATGGTAGTTTTCAAAAAATACTGTGTATAACTCTTAAGACACAGATAAAGACAGAAGAGCTTAAGGAAATTTAGCCTTCAAAGAAGGAACACCTAAACTACAATGAAATTGATTAGACATCCACCAAGTTTCCAATATTTTGAGGTTTTTCCTCCATGAGGTATTCCTCACAATAATAACCAGCAAAAAGTTCTCATGATGTCTGGAAAGAGACTCTGGTGTATCCGTTTCAAATCAACTCCTACCACTTGTGGCTCCTGCCACAAGTTTTATTTTGTCAGTTTCCAAACACTTTTCATTTTACAGCTACTAAAGAAATTGACTTTTGCTCATCTGTTTTTGTCTCTTTCTTGCTTACAAATATATCTAGAGTTTTTCTGTACCAAGTACTTCACAGTCACAGGAAACTGATAGTGGAATAGAAATGCACAGACTTTTCTCAGTGAGCAACCAGACAACTTTTGACTGGTCTCTATTCAAATGCCAACTTAATTCAAATAGGCATTATTTTTGTTTCTAACTCCTTTTTTTTTGAAGGGCAAATGGAGTCACAATTAACTATGTAAAATGATTACACAACTTACTCCCTTCCCCCCTCAGGAAAGATTGTATTCCCTACCTTTAGCCTTGGTTTCACAAAGAGATCTTTTCCAAATGTCCACAGATTCCCTGTATGAGCCTAAAAGGAACTGCTCCTCACCTATAAACATCATACATGTAACAAATTAAAAGCTCTACATGGTTACTTTTACATGTGCAAACACAAAAGCACTTATTTCAATATTAGAGATTTAGTAAGAGTAAAATAAAATACGCGAATCTCCAACAAATTTCTATTCTCTTAATTTGAGCATCTGAGAGAAGATGACTTTGAATAACCCTCCCCAGGACAAGTAATGTATTAGTTTCTCTCCAGGAGGAGCTATTATATTGTATGGAGTGGTGTAGGAAGAAGCTAGAAGTGTCATTTAAGTGAGAGAGATCAAGAATACGGAGATGAAAGAGAATTGTGGTGGGAGTCATAAATGGGAAGCTGGGCATAGCAGTGTAGAAGTGAAAAGGAAGGTAGAACATAGGACAGTAATGTGTAAGAAATTAGGCTACAAGTATATACTGTTGGCAGAATAATATGCCAGATTAAGTCTATTACCTTAGATTATACTAATTTAGAAGCTTAGTTGAGGCTGACTACATTTGTATACACAATATGGTCATCCCCATAATTATTACATGGAGTGAACAAAAAAATCCAGTAAAAAACACATTGTGATGCCCATTTACTTCGGAGGAAATAACACAGTACATAGGAGATCACAATTCAAATCTTGCATTCAGATTCTTTGGGACATGGCTCAAAGCATACTGAAGTCAATATATTGTTTTTATTTAGCTCAACAAACTCTAAAGATTATCTACAACCTACAGATGTACCAGGACATTAATTAAGACAGAATTCTGATAAAAATTTTAAGAAAAGTTCCATTACTAACTTTTTTTAAATCTGGTAGTCAGACATTGATTAAGTTGGACCTAATTTTCCTAGTACTCAGTTGACTATGCAACTACCTAACATTTGTACTAACCAGATATAGAATTAATCTTCAGATGTTGTTCTAATGTCACTCCTGAAGACTGAAGGGTTGCTTGTATGTGACTTAAAAGCAATGAGACTACAGAAGCTTCTTCTGCATTCCTGTTTACTTTTCTTTTCAGCTGCACCTGATACCAAACCACTTTCTTATACAATAATCGCCATAGTACAATCAACCTGTAGTTCAAGAAGTACAAGACTATGAAATTAAGCAAGAATTAATAAAGTTACTTACAACAATTTATTACTTTCTTATATTTTACATTATGTACCTGAAAATTAAAATATACCAACTACCTCTTTTACATTAATAAGAAGAAAAAATAAACTACTTTTCCATTGTTTTTGACCAACAAACATTCATTCTTTTGAATTTGTTTAAACACAGTAATCTACTCTAAGCACCCAAAAGCCTCAAAATTAAACCCCTTGCTAGCTATACAATGGAGAAATGAAATAATGTCAGACACAGAAACCTCAAAACAGGTATCAGTAACTTGTTTACAAAGGCTAATTAAAAATACAATTAAAGTATACACAGAAAAGCAAAGACAGGAAAACAAGAGTGAAGGGCTGGCAAATTCCTACTGTCCAGCATAGTCCTATTAGATGTACTAGCTCAGATATGGAACAAGCTTAACAATACAGGCAAATATACATTGCTAGGGACTTGAAAAAGCTTGCACAGAACCGCAACACCTCTGCATCTTCTTCTCAAGTACTACTGCTTTTGTAATTAATACATACAGGCTCAGTCATATGCACAGTGCTCAGTATCTGGAGCACAATTATTCAAAAACATGGATTATCTTCTCAAAGACAACTGAAACTTGTCTATCAGATTTGCAATGAACACAGTATTATACTTTAAGATTATTGAAGAAATAAGATTTAATACAGTGGGATTAAATTTATGAGTTATAATGCTTCTTTGGTTCTAAATCTTTGGAAAGGAAAATTCTGCTCATGTGAAGAACAACTTGGATTCATTGGAGTCCTGCAGCACAGAAATACTGCAGTGATAATAATATACTTTCACATAGTTGGACAGCACATTTAAGCATCTTCCAAGTTTACACGTATAGCTTCTAAGAAGAAACAGCTCTGAAGTTTCCACACACTGGGGGTTTTCTTATTGCTCTGAGACACTATGCACATAATCAACACAAACTTTGCTGACTAAAGAGGCAGTTAAAGCATCTAAATTTGCATTACTTGAATTGATGCTGCACTACTAGACCTGGTGTGAGCTGCCAACACATTAGTTATCTCTGAACTGACGTGCAGTAACTAGTATAGTCACCATAACCAAACCATACTCAACTATATCTCTGAGACTTAATCAGCATCCTTTAACGGATTATCACGCTTTTCCATAGAGTAAAGGGCAAGGAGAAAACCAAAAGAATGTTGCAACTACAGTGTAACTAATACAATTTTTGTTCCAACATACAGGATAATTTAGTTTGGAAAACACCCTTAAGGTCATTTAGTTCAACCATTAACACTGACAAGTCCACCAATAAACCAGATTGCTAAACACCACTTCTACATATATCTTAGATACTTACAGGGATGAGGACTCAGCCCAATTCCCTGGGCAGACTAGTCCAATGTTTGGCAAACCTTTCAGAGAAGCAGTTTTTCCTAACATCTAATCTAAAACTCCCCTGACACAACTGGAGGCCGTTTCCTCTTCCCCTATCACTTGTCACTTAGGAGAAGATGCCAACCCCCACCTGGCTACAACCTCCTTTCAAGAAGCTGTAGAGAGTGAGAAGGTCTTCCCTGAGCCTCCTTTCTCCAGGCTGAACTACCCCAGCTCCCTCAGCTGCTCCTGCTCAGACTTGTGCTCCAGACCATTCCCCAGCTCCACTGCCCTTCTCTGGACATCCTCCAGCACCTCAATGTCTGTCTTGAAGAGAGGAGCCCAGAACTGAACACAGTGTCCGGTGCCCAGTACAGGGGGACAATCACTGCCCTGGTCCTGCTGCCCACACTATTTCAGATACAAGCCAGGATTCCATTGGCCTTCTCAGCCACCTGGACACACGTTGGCTCGTGTTCAACTGCTGTCAATCAGCACTCCCAGGTCTTTTTCCACTGAGCTGCTTTCCAGACAATCTTCCCCAGTCCTGTAGTGTAGCCTGGGGTTGTTGTGTCCCAAGTGTTAGACCTGGCACTCGGCCTTGTTGAACCTCCCACATGTGGCTTTGGACCATCCCTCAGTGCAGATCCCCCTGCTGCAGAGCCTCTCTGACCTCCAGCAGGTGGATACTTCCTCCCAGACTGGTGTCATCTACAAACTGTCTCAGGGTGCACTCGATCCCCTCCTTCCACGTCACTGACACGGGTATTAATCAGGGCTGGCCCCAGTACTGAGCCCTGGGGAACACCACTAGTGACTGGTCCCAGCTGGATGTAACTCCATCCCCCTCCACGCTCTGGGCCCAGCCATGCAGTCTGTTTTCTCCTCAGCAAAGAGTGCAACTGTCCAAGCCAGGAGCAGCCGTTTTTCCAGGAGAATGCTGTGGGAAATGGTGTCAAAGGCTTTACTAAAGTCCAGGTGGACAACATTCACAGCCTTTCCCTCACCCACCAAGCAGATCACCCTGTCATAGAAGGAGATCATGTTGGTCAGGCAGGATCTGCCTTTCACAAACCCATGTTGCTTGGGCCTGATCCCTTGGTTTTCCTGCATGTTTTTATTTCCCCATGCAATGATTATTCATACCTTTTTTCTGTTCTTACGTCACGGTTTACTTGAGGAGGCTCTTCAAGCAGAGATTTCAGTGAGCTGAATTGCTGAGTAGTATTGTCATCAAGAACTAAGAGAACAGGCACAGTGAGGGAGTCAAGTTCCACGAGAACGTTACTATCTGGAGACGCAAAATAATTTTCATACTGCAGCACACACACGCTACTTAGAGTGTGAGAAACCATTTTCAAAAGACAGAAGCATGCCAAAAGGTTTTTTGAGAATAATTGATCTTGTTGCTGTATAAGCATCAGTTTTAAAGTTTCTAATGTCAGCTTTGCCACATGTCCAGTCAGACTGGCTCTTGAATGCCAGTACATGATAGTCAAACACTGCTGAAAGTACTTTAGGACACAATGCATCCATTGAGTAGTCTTTACAGACTTGTTTAAAGATGTGTCCTGGTTTAGCAAAGAACACTTCACAAACTGAACAATGCTGAAAAAATGGATAATGCAGTTCACTGTGTAATTCAGCAATGTATTCTTCTCTTCCATGTTTTTTGAAATTCCTATCTGCCATGCAGTAAGGAGGTTATTCTGAATGGAAGATAGTTCCAACGATGATTTATCTTTCTCTTCAGTATCATCTTCTGCATGCATAGTATCAAACATTGATGCAAATTCTAGGTGACCTTCATCAGCTTTATCAGGAAATGAATGCATTCTTTGGTTTTGGAAGCTGGAAGGGTTATTGTAAAATTGCTTTTCATCATCTGATTCTTCTTCATAATTCTAAACCAGACAAAAAAAAATCAACAGCTTAATTAAAGCTTACTGAGAGAGAGCATAATCTGCATGGAATCATTATTTAGTTAGTTTCACACATGAAATCTTTATGCTTAATTAACATTCTTAAATTGTAGTAAGTTTAATTGACAGGAGTTTCATCTTAATCTCAAATTAAATGTAGTTATTTCCAATAACTGGGCAGACAGAAATTAAATTACCTAAAAACAACAACAAAAAATTACTCTGCCAACACAACAGTACATTTTATATCAAAAAGTAAAACTCTGTCCTTCACTAAGCTGTGAGTATGGGAGATTTTGCCGGATACCACACAACAAAAGCTCAAAAGCTTCAAAGAACAAACCAAAACCCAAAAGCATGAAACGGAGTTGAGAAAGGCTGCACAATAACTATGATCACAGGGCCACCCTTCCGAAAGACACACACGAACTTTGGAATTGATGAAAGAATCCTCTGAAACTGAGGATAAATGTATTTTCCTTACTAAGGATAACACTGTTCTTAATAATATACTCTACAGCCCCAGGATATCTAACAGTGTAACATCACGTTTTATTATAAAGTGAAGTATTAGGTGTCCAGGGAGACCTTGTAACACCTTCCAGTACATAAAAGGGACTACATGTAAGATGGAGAGGGACTTCTTACATGGGCATGTAAAACAAGAGGACAAGAGGAAATGGCTTTAAATTGAAGGAGGGCAGGTTTAGATTGGATACTAGGCAGAAATTCTTTACTGTGAGGGTGGTGGGGCACGGCAAGAACTTGCCCAGAGAAGTCACGGATGCCCCATCCCTGGAAGTGTCCAAGGCCAGGCTGGATGGGGCTCTGAACAACCTGGTCTAGGGAAGGTGGCCCATGGCAGGTGGGTTGGAACTAGATGATCTTTAAGGTTCCTTCCAACCCAAAACTTTTTGTGATTCTATTAAAATACAATAAACTGATATATATGTAGATTAGCACATTTTCTTCAGGAAGTTAATGCACTTCTGAAAGAAATAAGATGCCTGAAAACAAAATTCAAGTATCAGTTAAAAAAAGTAAGCACATTCCTCACACCTATAAAGAAAGAATTTAACCAATATTGAATTGCCTTAAATACACCTAATAGATGCAAATATAGTTATATTATTTGAAAGAAACTGCCATTCTTTCAATTTAGAATATCTTTAAATCAAATAATTTGACAATTATAAGTGGAAAAATGCTATTAAGTACCAGTAAATTCATAGTTTTCTCGCTCATTTCTGTTGTGTCCTTCTCCAGGAACTTCGGAATGGTGGAAAAGATGGAACTTTGATTTTGAACTTGTTTTAAAAGACTAGCTTTCAAAGACAAGAGTGATCGTAAACACCGAGATCTCCCTTTAGACTGAAAGAAATAACAATAACAGAAAACATAGTATCAGTCCTCAGAAAGACAGACACTTTCTAAACAAGTCAAGGAAATTGGTTACTTCCCTTAAATGTTTCAGTTCAGAAGTCCCAGAGGGAAAGGGAGAACGGGTCAGAGAGTGCCTGTTGCACAGAAACAAACTATCATTTGAGCATGCTTCAGGAAAGCAGAATTCTCTCAGCACCACGCAACTTTAATCTGCTTCATACCGAAAGGATCTGTTTTCTTGATCCCTGCAAAGGCCTTACAAGTTTGCCTGTATATAGGGTTTTCTTGCATTCTTTAGTAGTAACACACGTATCTAAATCTTCAAATTCTTGCTCACTATTCTAGCTTGTGCATGAATACCGTAAGTCACCTCTCTAAAAATCCAAAACAGAAACTGAACTGGAAGAGAAATTGTATTCCATCAGCAAATGCAAAACTTCTGAACTAAGTATCTTACGTGGCTGGCAACTTTTACAATACCTCTTTCCTTCAACGGCTTCCATTTTTCCAGACATAGCTCAATTTAGAAGTGCCAGGAAAATAAACAAAAATGCCTCAAGCAAGCTTTAATTGCAAACTGAGGATCTAACGGACACAGGCACACAGCATCATTGGGACTGCTAAAAAACAGCAGCCTAATATAGAGAGGATTTACATCATTTCCTTTCTGCATCGTTTTGAAAGGATAAGTTGGTCAGAGTAGCGTAATTCCTGTCAATGTTCTGAACCAACTCTATAGATGCAGAAATCTGTTTCTTCTGCAGTTCCAGAAAAAATAATCTAGTGACAATTAAGACTGACCCCCTTACTACATTTTACTGAAACATCACCCAGACATCAAACGAATAAAATTTCAGAAAACCTGTGTATTCATTGTTTTGCAGACCAACAGTATTATCAAAACAATTTTATAATTCAAGGGAATTCATGCAAATATCACAGTAAACTAAACTGAGGTACTCAGTTTAGAATTTACACATTTTTATCCAGACAAAATTTTTTACTTAAAGCCTAAGAAATAAGTCATACCTTGAAGTTCAGCAAATTCTGACGGATATTTTCAAGCTGTTGGGTTGAATCAAGCAAAAGGGATCTTACAAATCCTGACGGTGAAAAGCTGTTAGGAAATCTAAGCACTGTTATCATGTATCCATCAGAGACAATGAGGTAGGGTAATCTTGAATGTGAAGCAACAGAGAATCTCTGTCTCATAAGGTCACGTTCAGAATCTGAAGAACCAGGAGACTGGCCAGAGTTTTGACAAACAGAGTGCTGCTGTCTAAAATAGAGATGCATCAAAAATTAAGCAGCTATTACAGGTAATAATCCTGAACAGAAGAAAGAAGAAATAACTTGAGAACATCTAATACCATGCACTCTACTACCCCAATAGCTCCTCTCAGAATCCTAAGGAAGTGTCTAAATTTTTGCTGGATAAGCAGTCTGGATACACTACTTATGCTTGCAAGATGTCAGTATTTTTCTGCAGTAGCAACTTTTTTTATTTAAATGAAGTTAAAACCAGCTTTAAGTATCCATTTATTACTTCATTAACAAGAATTGTATTTTCTCATAATGCAACTTTAAATCACACATTCTTATCTAGCTCTTATTATGTATAACAAATACTTGAAGATTAAATTTGAAGTTGCTTCTGAGAAAGTTATATATGAAAAACAAGAAGTCCCTCAGGATCTGAATCTTGGAATTTCAGCATCAGTTCAGATATTCCACAGAAAAACTGAACAACCACGCAAGTCTCCTCTTCCAAAAAAGGCCTTAAAAAGTCTTTTCTTATACAGAAATCCCTCCTTACTAAGTTCCAGAAAGTTGCTTTGTGCACGTATTCTAATATTAGCCTCATAACACACGATTTCAAAAGTACAAAATTGTTGTTTGTGGAGCTTTTTTATTTCTTAAAAGTTTCCAGATAGTTTTATTTCCAAAAGTTAGTAGATTACATGAAAACAAAGCAGCTGCACAGTTCAATTCAGGTTATTCAATTAATAACCACAACTCATGTATTTTAATATATTTTAGTATCTGATTTTTCAATCAGGTAGTGTAAGAAGGTATTATTATACTTTGAGTGTCTTCATGAGATGTTACATTTACACATTTTCCATCTTAAGTCACTCGAAATTAATAGGATTTAAAAAATAAATGAATAAAGTTTAGATTCTATTTTTTTTCCTCTAGTTTAGACTGCATTAGTTTTTGTAACTTTCAGTTTATGATAAAGAGTGTTATCAGGGATCTTTCTATTCTCTCAATGCACCCAGCAGCATGACCTCCAAATTTAGGTTTGAAGAATCCCAAAAGAACATTTTAAAAACTAAGCAGCTCTTGTCCATGCAAATACGTTATTTACAATATCTGATATGGAAACTTGATATAAAGTTCTACAGGTAAAATTAAATAGCAGAGAAATAGCACCACTATTAAAACAATACAGATTAAAATAAATTTGCACTTTTAGTAGTTCTGTAAGTTTAAGTTCTTTTTACATCACAAAAAGTGCATTTAATTACTAATACATTCAAACACTTTTAGAAAAGCAAATCACTTGATGTATACTTACATTGTCAAAATGTCAATTTTCATCAGGACAAACCCATTATAAGAAACAGAAGAGAACTATGAATGAGAAACAGATATTGGAAAGACACATGAAAAGCAAAAGAGTGAACTTGAAAGATCACATTAATGTAAAACTTTAATAAATATGACAGAAAGTAAGGCAAGACCATAAGACAGAAATGTATAAACATTTTCAAACCCTTTTACCTGTATGTTATTAGTGGATGAAATGGAATAAACTGTGCTGGTCCAAATTCTACAGAGCAACCAGAAGCAATTAAGGTCAGCAATTCACCCATGCATGTCAATAAAATCAAAGATCCACGTTTTAACATGCAAGCCAAGAAAAGGCTATCAGGAGTCCAACTCATATCGCCAACCCAGTAAGATCTAAATTGGACAGGTAAAAACATATTTTTTTCCTCTGTCAAATTTCTGCAGGAGGAGGTTAAGATAGTTATAAAACAAACGAGACACAACATAAAACCAAAAAATCCACAATAGCAGCAGAACAGCATCAATTACTGACCTGATTAACTTGGATGGGATCATGCTATTCTTGCAACTACAACCTTTAAGGGTACCCGAAACAGTTACAAAATTCAATGTGTTTAAAAACAAAACCTGAGTGGCCTAGGAAAAAAAAAAATACAAAGACATACACAAACGTATGTATCAAAATGCCATTATTGTTTTTTTTAAAAAAAAGGTCTATTACTCTATTACTAACATGCATTATATTTGATGTACTGGAAGCATTATTATACATGAAAGTGATGTTGCACCTCAGTATTTATTACTTTTAGAGTGTTTATTAAATTCTATACCTCGTTCTACATTTGAAAAATAATTAATGACTATTATATACTCAATAAATAATTTGATACTCATGTATCATGTATATCATTTATAACTTCTTCTTCTAAAACAATGTAAGATCACCCTTCTTCAGTCTTATTAGTAATTAACATCTAGAGGTTGGAAGGACTGCATCACCCCACTCTCAAACACCAAATAAGCTGGTCCATAGTCCCTGTCATCATTAGCACTAAAATGTACATTAAGATTTGACCTCTGAGTTGTTAAAAATAACACTGTGAAGTGGAAACATAACCCTCAATAGATGTTAAGCTGAGGCTTGACTGAGAATCACTCAGTGATTCTGAGTGCAGAAACTATGCAGTAACTGAAATTAATTTATTTATTATTGCAGTTGAGAAATGATAGAGAAGCTTACATGGACTTCTAATTGAACACCACATTCAAAAAATTACAAGTTGTAGTAGAATTCTTTAGCTATGGATATCAATGTAAATATAAATCCCACGTATCTTTATGAATGCTGACAAATCATCCTAAACTGTGGTTTTAAATCCTTGTTATCGCTCCATTCAAACTGAACTATTAGCTTAAATGATACACTATCATTCATACCTTTGGATCGGTTTGATTAACAGCTACTGCAAGCAGAAGTCCATCTCTTGCAAATGCACACAGCAAAGCTCCTCTTGACTTCACAGACACACACTGAGGAACCAAATTAACGAGAGAACAAGTCTGCTGTACCCACTGGATCTGGTATGGCAAATAACTGAAAACCAACAAAAAGACAAAAAAATCAAGTGGTTACTCCATTATGATGAATGGGATGGTTCATACATAATAAAAAACAATCCAAGACAAAACCATATAAAGCATGAACAACCAAAAAAAAATACCTACTTTTCTTCAATTGCCTTAATTAAGGCCTAAATTAAAAAATATTTTATAGTTAGACAAGTTCAAACATTATGTCTAAGCACCGAGACAGGAATTTAAGCTATATGTACAGAACATGCAAATAAATACAGATGCACAACATATAATTGAGGCAGCTGCATTCTATCCAGGAACAGCTTCCTCAGACCTTGTAACACTATCCAACACTTGAATACTCAGAATTTGGTATCAACAGTATGCTGCTCTGAACAAAGAAGCTGTGGATGTCCCATTACTGGAAGTGTGCAAGGCCAGATTGGATTAGGCTTCTAGCAACCTGGTCTATTGGAACGTGTAGCCCATCGTAGAGGGGGTGGGATAGATGACCTTTACAGGTCCCTTCCAATCCAAACTATTCTCTGATCCTAAAGAGATTCAAAACATGACAGAAAACACATGAAAGATTCCATTTGGAAGCATGCTAATAGACAGAAAAAAGCCAAATCATTAACATGAAAAAATTAATTAAATGATAGTAAGCAATGACATTGAGCATGAGGTGGGATGAAAAATATAAGTGACGTGTCTGAGAAATGTGGTTATGGTTTCAGTCTGCAGTTACTATGATGTGTACGTATATGTATATACATATACATAGACAATACATAGGCATTTCTACATTGGGTATGCTCTATTTCATTTTTTATATTACCAGAAAAGCAGTGCCATGCTACTGATAAACTAAGTGAAGATTAGGTCAAGGAGGACATCACTACTACATCAGTGTGAAAAGGGCATCATATAACAAAAGCAGTTGTAGCATGTCAAGTGTATGGCAAAATTCTAACAAATTATTCAATTACATCTGCAGAGGACATTTCCATTTAAACTCATAGATCTGTGTATCTCACTTAGGAAGAAGAATAATCTGTGCTCCACATTACTACTCAATTGCATTTTTAAGTGGTTGTGTCAGTGTAACCATTTCAGTACATGGTCCCAACTAAGATAAAGAAATGTACTCTTTCATAGTCAAGCAAAACAGATGAAAAGGGGAACAGAAAATAAGTAAAATACAGAAACCTTCATAATAAAGAAGACGAAAAGATATTCAGAGCATTCATGCCTGCACAGTATAAGAAATATAAGAAAATACCAGGTATATAAGCAATATAACAAAAAAAACAAGAAAAAGACATCCTACTAGTATGATGCAAAAAACTCTTGACACTAAAGTATGTGTGCACACGTGTATGTGTATATAGTCACCCACACAGAACAACAAACTCACTCAGTTTTATTTAGGTGTAAGCTAATAACGAAGTATGGAATATGTAAATAAATGCTCCCACATTAACCACATTTTACAAGGGTCATGTAGTGACAGGAAAGGGGAGAATGGCCTTAAACTGACAGAGGGCATGCTGTGAACATACAAACATGAGCAGGTACTTGTAACCCTAGGCTAACTGGACATCCACAACACAGTTAGTGTTCAATTGCAGCTCTGAATCCCAGCTCTAAATAAAAATTAAAATGTTCCTGAAGCTATTGTACCTCCAGATATCCTTCAACTTACCTAACATTTTTAAAGGTATTTTCGTGCCATCGAAGACTCAAGAATGTGAGCACCAAACACTCTCCAGAGTAAAATACAAAAGAGCATAAACAGCAATCACCCAGTATCTGTGGAAAAAAAAGAACACAACCAAAGCAAACCCAAAAAGCTTGCTAAACACAATTTCCTCTTTAATCATCTATATACTTAAATCAATAGCTATTACAATTCAGATTACACAATGCAATCTTGTCATTCAAAAACATAAAGGCTGGGGAGAACATCAGTGGACAGGATAAACTCTGATCTATTCAGTATGGCTGATGTTATCACTGAATCTAACCTGAATTATTAAGCCTATGCATGACACCAAAGAGGCAGATGTTGCTTTCAAAATTCACTGTAGCTTCTGTAGCTCTAATTAAATTAAGAAATTAAGTGATTGCTTTAGGCTTTATTTTTTACCTCATTTTGTATGAAAGCAGCATGCAGTCCAATTTCTTTTTCTTCAGTAGAAGGCAACACGACTGATTCATCAGGCAAAATTTGCGTCCAACGCCCAGATGAAGAGTTTTTGTAAGAGGATGTATTTTCATGTTCTGTGCTCTCCCATAAAAAGGCACATGCTGTAGGAGTAGTTAATAATGCCTTTCTGCCATCTCCAGATACATACAAATACAATCTCATTAAACACTCTGGGGAAGACAAAATAAAACCAACAAACAAAACAATATGCCAAATAGTTGCTGTTCTTTTGTTAGACATAGAATTAAAAATAATAAAGGAAATTTCTTTTCTCATCTATCACAAGAAATCCAAGTTGCCTCCTTAAGTGTCTTTCATTTACATCATCACCATTTACAGCAGACCTTGGGCAGCTGTAATGTCAGACTGGATGTCCATTTTTATGCATCTTGTGAATTATCTTTCCCATAATACTCAACCAGTAGAGATGTTTCCTGAGATTGTCTTTTTTGAAATCCATCTTTCATGAAAAGTAGCAATAAAAAAAGTAGCAATAAAAAAGTAGCAAGTGTTCTATGTATTACTTTTAGCTCGTAAATGCACTACTGATGTTCCCTGAAATGACAGAACTGCTTGTACAATACTTCACTTTACAAGTTGGTATCAGTGGTATTATCCAATAAACGGCAATATTTGACACTTAAGTTTGCAAATATGTGCCTTTATTGTATTCTCTCCAGCTAGCACGTGTCATAAAAGCCCACCTATAGAACAAGTTTCAAGTTAAACTGTTTACATCAGAAGTACATCTGCTCTGAAGTATTGGTAACCTAGTCAGGAATACTTCTCTACAGCTGAAAACTAACCATTAATAAAACCCACTTATAATATTTAAAAACTACTATTAACTACTATTAAATGCAAATACCTGTACCGTTCAAATGACAAAAAGGACATATGCCAAACTCTAGCTACCATACAAATGATACAAATGCAAGAACGTAGTTTTACTCACTAAATAACATTTAATGAAGAGAAAACAAATTTCCCTCTATTTTTCATAGGATTAGTTGGAAAACCTACCTTGTGCTGCTGCCACTACTTTCCTGGACTCTTCGATTGCTGGCACAATTTTCAAGCAGTCCTGGTCTTTATTCCAAAGAAATAACTCTCCTGTTGTAAGTATTCCTGCCAACCAAGCAGCTGTGTTCATTGGGGGAGAGAAGTTTTGAAGGATATTATTGTGAAGCACTTAAATTACTTCTCTTCCATCTTAGTCACAGTTCTAAAGCTGACAGTGAACTGGCAAATTCTTTAGATATTCTGCCTTTCTAGACTGTAACAAATACAAATAAAATATATTATGCATTACAAGCTCATGTTATTATACTTAACCATTTCCTGATGTTGTTAAGACAACCGCATTCTTCAACAATGACTGCAGCTGAGGGATTTTCTTCGTCTTTCCTGATGCCAGATTAATTTCATTTATATGTTTACCATCCAGAAGAAAAACAGCCTCTTTTTCCTGTTAAATAAATAAAAGAGCATTTAATTTTTCAAATGTTGTTTCCTACACAAGCCTGCAAAATAACGCAGAGATGAAAAATGTTAGAGAAATATAATAAAAAACTGTAGTATGTTAAGAGCTGCAATTACCATGCTAACTTCATTCTTTAGCATAGCTGCTTTACAGTACAACATCGTATCTAGCATCAACCTATAATGATGAATTCGATCCACAGGTTTCAAACTAGCAAACTAATTTTACAGCTATTATGAAAAAGTTCTTCAAAGTACATCTCCTAAACTACTTGTTAAAAAAATAACAAAAGTGTGGCACTAGCTATCTTGTCTCATAGTGTTTAACTTATTGAGATATTTGCCAGTGATTTCAATAGGGAAAAAAAAAAGAATTGGCCTTAAATTGCTACATACTTAAATTCCAGTCGTAGAAGAGAAGAAAAAAGTTTAGTCTAACTTTATCAAAAAATTCTAAGAAAGCATGTCTTTCAACAGATGCTATGGGGAAACAAGATCCTATGGGGAAAAAAAGTTGTCCACACTTCCCACAATGTACTTTAAAAAAAGGTTAGGAAAACTAGAACAATCAAAACAATCCCATGTAAGGGACAGGTCTTTTGGGAAGGAAAATTAAATGCTCTGCATTGTTTCTCTGAGTAATTTTGAATCTCCAGCCCCGTGCCAATAGGTTGAAATTCCAAGTAATTTATTTTAATAACTCTAAAGATGCATTCATATCACTTCCTGAGGCGTTTTTTACACACAGCCTCCTTAAGTAAATGGAAGTGCAAACTATTATATAATTAAAAACCCTACTCTTTGCAGAATTTTATTGAAATAGAAGTTCATTACACTTACCTGTCCAAGCCAGGAGATGCGAGGCCATGGTTTCCTTTGCTTGATACACGTAGAAATGAGCACATCTAGCTTAATCTCCATTCTTATTAAACCTCTAGGTAATCATTATATAGAAAAACCAATAGTGGCTTTTCCGCACATTTGAAGAGACACTGAAGAAACAGAGGAAGAAAAAAAAAAAAAAAAGACCGAGACCAGAAATTTCTGTTACGCGGGAGTAGGAGCAGAGAGCGGGAATCTAGACGCAAACTCCTGACTTGAGCAGCTTCGTGCCGAACATAAAGTGGTGCTTACCCGCACTCGCTCGGGCACCTCCCGGGCGACGCGGGCTCAGCCGCGAGGGTTTATCACACACTTGTTCGGGAGCCGGACGAGAGGAGCCGCAAGGCAAAGTACAACCCAGTAACAACTACTAAAACAGCCCAAGACAAGCAGAACGCCCTGCAGTCCTCCTAGGGCGGGAGATCAGGAACTCCTGTGCGGGAGGCCAGGCCTGGAGCGGGACGAGCCGCTCACCCGTGCCTGGGGAGCCTCNCCCGAGGGCTGGTCCCGGCCGAGGGGTCCCGCACCACGGGGGCGGGTGTTCCTCTGCCTCTCCGGGCCGGGCTCAGCGTACGGCTTCCCGCCACCCCTTCGCCTCTGAACCCGCCGACTTGGCTCCTCGCTCGCAGCCCGGAAAACCAACCGCATCCCGAGCTGCATCCAGAGCTGCGTGAGCAGCAGGACGGTTCTGCCTCTCTAGTGTGCACTCGGGAGACCTTACCTGGAGCACTGCATGGAGGTCTGTCTGGAGTACCCAGCAC
The DNA here is from genome assembly GCA_013390005.1 of Calyptomena viridis. NCBI lineage: Eukaryota > Metazoa > Chordata > Aves > Passeriformes > Eurylaimidae > Calyptomena > Calyptomena viridis. Next base: position 92,326 of record WEIV01008631.1, on the reverse strand, counting down.
AGGAAGGACGTGGACCTCTTACCGCGGGTCTAGAGGAGGGCAGTCATGATCAGGGGTCTGGAGCCCCTCTCCTGTGAAAACCGGCTGAGAGNAGAAAAACCAATAGTGGCTTTTCCGCACATTTGAAGAGACACTGAAGAAACAGAGGAAGAAAAAAAAAAAAAAAAGACCGAGACCAGAAATTTCTGTTACGCGGGAGTAGGAGCAGAGAGCGGGAATCTAGACGCAAACTCCTGACTTGAGCAGCTTCGTGCCGAACATAAAGTGGTGCTTACCCGCACTCGCTCGGGCACCTCCCGGGCGACGCGGGCTCAGCCGCGAGGGTTTATCACACACTTGTTCGGGAGCCGGACGAGAGGAGCCGCAAGGCAAAGTACAACCCAGTAACAACTACTAAAACAGCCCAAGACAAGCAGAACGCCCTGCAGTCCTCCTAGGGCGGGAGATCAGGAACTCCGGTGCGGGAGGCCAGGCCTGGAGCGGGACGAGCCGCTCCCCCGTGCCTGGGGAGCCTCCTTGCGGGCGCCATCCACGGGACCCCGCCGCTGCCTGTGCCGGGAACCCTGGGGCGAACTCCTCCCCCGGGACACGAACAGCGGGCGGTGCTGCGCGTCCCCAGCGACGCTCACCGCCCGCAATCGACAGAGCCGCGGCGCTGAANGCACTCGGGAGACCTTACCTGGAGCACTGCATGGAGGTCTGTCTGGAGTACCCAGCACAGGAAGGACGTGGACCTCTTACCGCGGGTCTAGAGGAGGGCAGTCATGATCAGGGGTCTGGAGCCCCTCTCCTGTGAAGACCGGCTGAGAGACCTGGGGTCGTTCAGCCTGGAGGAGGCTTTGGGGAGACCTCATTGTGGCCTTTCAGTACTTAACAGGGGCTTATAAAAACGAGGGACAGGGTGTATAGCGATAAGACAAGGGGAAATGATTTTAAACTAAGAGAGAAAAGTTTCAGATCTGATGTCAGGCAGAAATTCTTTGAGGGTGGGGAGGCACTGGCACACATTACCAAAGGACTTGTGGATGTCTCATCCCTAGAAACATTCAAGGCCAGGTTGGATGGGGCTTTGAGCAACCTGATCTAAAGATGTTCCTGCCCATGGCAATGGGGTTGAACTATTTCATCTCGAAAGTCCCTGCCAACCCAAACCATTCTGTGGTTCTATAAAGTCTCATGTGTTTTAAGAAGACTGACCATGGAGACCTGATGAACGTTGCTCCCTCTGTAGGGAAAGCCAGACATCATGCACTGCCTGTGGTGACACCTCACAGGCAAGGGAGCACACTGCTGTGGCTCCATGGCAGAGGATCTGCATCAGTATTTGGAGATGGCAGACATGAATGACAGTAGGAGACACAGCTGAAAAAGATCAGTGTTCTCTGTCCAATACAGGAATTATTGGAATTTAGGTGGTCCTGGTTTCAGTTGAGACAAAGTTAACTTTCTGCCTCCTAGCTGGCATACTGCTGTTTTTGGTTTAGTAGAACAATGTTGATAACACACTGATGTTTCAGTTGTTGCCCAGCAGTACTTACACTAAATCAGGAACTTTTCAGTGTGCTGTGCTGTGCTCTGCCAGTGAGCAGGTGCACAAGAAGCCAGAAGAGAACATGGCCAAGAGAGCTGATGTGAACTGAATATCCAAGAGGATGTTACATCCCATAGAATGTCATGATCAATATATAAACTGGGGGAGTTGGCCAGGAGAGGTTGACAGGGACAGGCTGGGGAATCAGTTGACAGGTGATGAGCAATGGCATTATGCCTTATTTGTGTTTCTTGTGTTTTGTTCCTTTTGTTATCTTTCTTTTTGTTATTGTGTTAATAATGAATCATTTATAGCAACTGCCCAGGGCACACCTGACACCTTAGGCCACAATACATAAGAGACAAATCCTACAGGCAGGGGAGTGTTTCATTTACACACCAATGACTCTGCCAAGCTAACTCCCCTCTGGGGAGGCATTAACAGCTTCACATCCAGCTGGAGGGGTCCACTCTGCTAATAGACCAATAATGGACCCTGCTGCACTGGCATAATAGGCCATTCAATGACCTAGATCACCAAAGATTCCAAAAATATCCCATGAGTCATGGAGTTAAAACCATCCTTTGTGAAACTCCCCACCCTGAGGGAGGTATTGGGCATTCCCACATGAAACGTGAGCATATATAATCTTTGGGGTTTAGGACTTCTGGTACCACTCCTTGGATCCAGAGGAGGTACAGAACTTCAACAGGACTGTGACCGCCACTCTTGACAAGGCTGTGATCATTACTTCAACAGAACGGAGACCATCACCCTGAGCAACAGGTCACCACTTATCTCATCTACTCTCTTAATCCCTCCCTCTCATCTGATTTATTTTCCACATCCCTCCAAATTTAAATGGAGAAACATAACCCACTGTTTCTCCATCTGAGAGCAGAGCAGGTGTTGTGATAAACTATGAAATACTCTTATTATGATAAACTTGTAATGTTGCCAGAGGCATCCTTATTCTATAAACTGGGAAAAAACCAAAACAGAACAGAAGAGATGAACCTCAAGTCTGTGTCTTGTGCCTGTTCTCAACTCTTCAGTTATTTCTCCACATTGGAAAACAGAAATCTCCTTCCATAGAGTACAGAATATGGCTCAACACAATATGCTTTCATGCAAATACTGAGATTTAGTTAAATGCCTCAGGTAAGACCTTGAACATCATTTATATGAAGAGAACTGCATTAACAAGACCAGGTTAAATGCATATGACATCCTTGTTGTGAAACATAACTATTAGCAGAAAATAACTTCCAAGATCTAAAGATTGTATATTTTATATGGAAAGATGCAAATCTTTTTCCCGGGACACACAGGACTTCTTCTATTTAAATATTTTGTGAGAAGATTGTAACACTAACAAAGGAGAAAATCTAATAATAATACTTCATCTCTATTTTGAATCTAAAGAGGTAAAAAAGGAGATGTATTTTAATCTATATATTATTTCACTGAGTGTATTCTTCAACTTAAAATCATCAGAATGTACATGGTAGTTCAGAGTAAAAGAAATGTTCTTAAAGCAAAATTTTAGAGTAATCAGATCTTGTAGTAAAGGCTCTGTAGAGCCCTCACTTAGCATGCAAGTGATGTTCACACTCTCCAGTACTTTTCATTCCCCTTGTCTGGACACAAGGCCCTTTGGTCCCATGTCCCCTGAAGGCACTGAGAGGACCAGAGTGAAGCAGTGCAAGAATGCTGGGCCCATTACTCTGAGGTCAATAGATTAAAACCATCCTCTGCTAGTGGATTTTTTGTCTTCCATAAAGCGCAATAACTAACAAACCCCAGAAGCAGGAAATTGGGTGAGGAAGGCAAGAAACCAGCATGGCAGAACAGGGAAGTGCCGGTCAAACTAAAAGGAAAGAAACAAATGCACAGACAGTGGAAACTAAGACAGGAAACCTGGGAAGAAACCTGAGGAAGGCCAAGGAGAAGCTGGAACTGAACCTTGACAAGGGATGCAGAGAATAAAAGAAGGGCTTCTACAGGTATGTTAACTAGAAAAGGAAGGTCGAAGAAGTTGCAACCCCCAATAGACAATGTTGGAAAACTGGTTGCAACGGATGAGAAGGCTAGATACTGAACAACTTTTTTGCCTCAGTGTTCAATGGAAACCTCTCTTCCCACACCTCTCAGATGAGGTGCAGGATGGGAACTGGGGAGCCAAGTGCTTCACACTAAGAGAAGATCAGGTTCGTGAACACTTGAGGAACCTGAATGTACATAAGCCTCTGGGACCCAATGAGATGCATCCTGGAATCCTGAGGGAATTGGCTGATGTAGTTCTCAAGCTGCTCTCCATGATATTTGAAAAGTCAGGGCAGTCAGGTGAAGTCCCGGGCACTGGAAAAAGGGAAACTTGTATCCATCTTTAAAAAGGGTAGAAAGGAGGACCCGGAACTCCCGACCTGCCAGCCTCATCTCTGTGCCTGGGAACATCATGGAACAGATCCTCCTGCAGGCTGTGCAAAGGCACATGGAGGACAGGGAGGTGATTTGAGACAACCAGCAGGGCTTCACTAAGGGCAAGTCCTGCCTGACCAACCCAGTGGCCTTCTGTGATGCAGTGACTGCATCAGTGCACAAGGGAAGGGCTACAAATGTCATTTATCTGGACTTCTGTAAAGCCTTTGACATGGTCTCCCACAATATCCTCTCTAAATTGGAGAGACATGGATTTCATGGGTGGGCTGTTAGATGGATAAGAAAGTAGTTGGATGGCTACATCCAGAGGGTAGGGGTCAATGGCTCAGAGTCCCAATGGACATCAGTGACAAGTGGTGTCCTTCTGGAGTCTGTACTGGGACCAGTGTTATTTAATACTTGGACAATGACAAGGACAAAGTGATTGAGTGCTCCCTCAGCGAGTTTGCAGATGACACCCAGGTGAGTGGTGTGGTTGCCACACCTGAGGGATAGGATGCCATCCAGAGGGACCTGGACAAGCTCGAGAAGTGGGTCCATGGGAATCTCATGCAGTGTAACAAGACCAAGTGCAAGGTGCTGCACCTGCATCAGGTGCAGCACAATCAACACAGTCTGAGGGATGAACAGATGGAGAGCAGCCCTGGTGAGAAGGACTTGTGGGTGCTGGTGGAGGAGAGGCTGGACGTGACCCAAAGCAGCATGGGTAGCAGGTTGAGGGAGGGGATTCTAGGAATATTGTACAATTTGGTGTTTCTGTGCATGTAATGAAAGTAGACAGAAGTCACTTCTTGACTTCTTTATTTGATTTTACCAGATACATAACATATTATTAAAATTGAATAAGGAAAATAATTTGTTGGGCTTTAACACTGTTCTTTCATTATCAATACAAATTAGATTGCCAATTTCTGCAAATTCATCCCAAACATTCTATTTACAGAGGTAGGCTGTATTAAAGTGACAGTTATAAAACAGTGATTATCTTTGTTACTGCAGTTATGACTGCATATTTTCTCCTTAATATGACCACATTTACAACCTGACTCATCTACATGCGCTTTTATAATAATTTTGCCTTTTGCAGTTGTCATTTCTTGTTTTGATAATTTTAGAACAGTTATCAAGTAGATTTTGCATCCTAATTTTCCCCATTACTTTAGGTTAAAGCAAAGCAAATATTTTCCAAGTATTCTTAATCCCCAAGGCAAAGATCACATAATGTATTTTATTTCAACAGTATAAAAAAGGCTTTCTATTGTCAAAAACCTGGTAGTAGTAAAAGTAAAAGAAACTCCATTTGTCACATTTACATTCTACAATTTGTAGATACCTTTAGAATAGCATGAATACAGGCCACACAACTGATAACTGCAGCAGGAGAAACAACTTTCTCAGGATTTTTTCCTGAGGATTTGTTCTTTCAGAGATTCAGTGCAGACATCTGAACTTTTATTTCAGTTTAAATTACCTGCACTAAAGATTCTGTTATTGTATTAGTCAATCAGTGAAGCCGTTCCAACTTAGCCTGTAGAGATTTGAAATTCCCAATAGTTTTCTGCACCATTAGTGTCGGGCTCATAGACTGAAGTTCAACCAGGTAGCAACTGACAGCATCCAAGCAAACATTTGTGAATCGTCGCCTGTAGAGAAAACAGAATAATAACAAGCTCCTGGTTGTTACTGTATATTAGAATTCATCTGAAAGTAAGCATTCTTTGAGTTTTAACGGAATAACATATCAGCAAGGTATCTGTCAGCTACTTTTAGGTTTTTAACTATCCGGTAGAAAAATTTATTTCTGAAATCGAATGCTTGTGACTAAGGCACAATGGGAAAATAAATAAACCGTTATTTATCTGATATTAAAAATAAACTATAAAACATGTTATAGTTAACACCAATGTGAAATGCTTACTTTAATATTTAGATACTACTTTAGATATCAATACAGTCAATGTATAAGTTATTAATTTAGATAGCAATATAAATACCATAATTTAGAATCAAATCACAACTTAGGTATTAAAACATAAGTAGATATTAAAACTAGACAACATTCCCTAAAGTTCTAATAAATTAGAGTATTTAAATTGGCCAACTGCCAAAGACCAACAAAGTGAGAAAAGACAGAGGTAAACTGTATGTAAACAGGGAGTATTTTACATGTATGCTTTCAAAAGAATCAGAAACATTTATGTTTAGAAGAGTTAGCAAGAATTTGCCTAGTTCTATTCATTGTTTTTGCGACAAGATAGTCTGATTGAAGTTTGTATAGTCTAATCAAACAAAATTCTCAAAGCAAGAGGTAAGATGGCAACTTATTCAAGTACTTAGTTATTTCTTTGCTAGAACAATTTGGGAAGATTTATCCCAATGTTTAGTCTTCTCTTTTCCAGAAAAACTCAGAGCTTCCAGAATTTGTACATGAAACAGTTCACTGTTCCACTCACAAAATGCCTGTTTCTCATTTTCCCCCACTTTTGCCACATTACCTCAAATTTTTCCATACTACTACTTGAAGTATGTTGCCAAAATTTACAAAATAATTATCTTGGTTCCTCATGGGTCTTCAGTCAAGTGAAGAAAATTACCTTTGTTATAGCAGTTTGTAGCAGTTTATACGGAGAACCCTAGAAGTTTCTACCAAACAGTTTTGAATGAAGAGTGTCAGTAATGACTGCTAGGAAAGAAATACTAAATTCACCCACAAGAAAAGAAGAAAAACTTTGGGGATCGTTGAAGTATTTTAGGGTATTTTAAATCTTTCACTTTCACTTAGGATAGAGTTGCCCTTCTTACCTCATAGCTACTCTGCTTGGATCCTGTACATATCCTGATAGTAATACATGAATACACTCCAAGAGATGTAAAGGCTTTTTCATTCTATTCCAATATGGGTCCTAAAAAAAAATTCAGAATATTAAGGAGACAAGAAAAAAAAGTATGTGATATGTACACAAATTGTCAGCTGTGGTAATTATTTATTCACTGCATCAAAAATGTAAGATAAATGGGAATTCTACCTGAATCGATATTAAGTCTGTATTTAAGTAATATTTTTACTTAAGTACTAAAACATACAAGATTTTAACACAGTTTTCCATTACCAGTCTGTAAAAATTTGAGAAAGTTCTGAATTCTTAGAAATCTGGATAAAAACAAGGAAATCAATTATCTTTTTTTATTGCATCAGTGGATCAGACATAATGCAGTCATAAAGAAAATTTTAATCATTATTAGGAAAGAAATAGTCATATATTCAATATATGCTGTTCCTTCTGCAACCTAAGAATTTTAATCCTATTTTATCGTAAATCAGCTCTAGGTGAAGTAAAAGAACTAACAAATTTCCTCACACTCTAGAATTGAAATTAGTAACATCAACAAGGCAAGAAAATGCAGCTTTAAGAGTAAAGGAAGCAAAACTGTTTTTTGCTATATCCCACCTTACATTCTTTTATGTTTCTCACTAAAGGCAGACCTTGATAGTAATTGAAAACAGATTTTTTATTTTGTGCTATTTTCCTTACCCGTGCTTTAAACAGCTGGTCATATACTTCAAGCAGCCTTGGCAATGACACTCCAATTTCTTGCATGGTATACGTTACAAAACCTACATTCCAGTTCAAAGTGCACACCTGTTGCTCTAGAAACTGCACTAAAAAATCTGGAGGACAAAAACAAGAGAATATTTAGATTCCAACTTGTTAATGACAGTCTAGGAAATAAAGGCACTTAAAAGGCATTTATTCAAGGTTAATTTTTCTTTCTTCCATATGATACCTTTCTCCCATGAAGCACAGGAAAGGTTTCCCTAGTCTTCACTGAGGGAAGGCTATGCATTCAAAGATGGTATTAGGCTATCAGGAATGCATGGCAGGGATTACTCATACTAACTACTCTGTTACAGTTGTGCCACGCAACTATGCTGTTAAGAAAAACTCATTACCTTTTGTTGTAGCACAAAACACATATTATCATTACATTTTTTAAAATGACCTGCAACATTATTGGAAGCTTTCATCGTGTTTAAGTACCAATAACAATTAACAATGTACTGTTCAGCACATTCATAATGAATGTTGTTGCACAGTATTTTAGTATTAAAAAAGATTTAGTGCTGAACAATAAATTTTCCAGGCTTCTATAAAATACCAAGTTTTCAGAATGTGTGAGCATCTCAAAAGCAGAAACTCCAAAAAGGATCCAGAAATCCCCTGAATTCTGTTTTCAGAATCTCCCCCCTTCAGATAGCAGCAGATACTTCAACAGAAAGTAGATAAATATGGTTGCCTAAAATCTTATTATATGTATAAGTACATACTTTACTTGGTACTTTGATACAAATAAATTTTTCTTTCTAAAATGGGATCTGCACAGCCATCCAAAAATAAAGTTGTAGCCTTCTAAACTTCATTTACTCCGTTTCCTTTTAGATTAAAAACTAAAAAAAGAGAATTTCTTAGCTTAAAACTTCTTTATGAGGCTAAAAAGAAAGCTAAGACTCATTCACATAAGGTGTTTTTATTTACCATGGAGGCTAAACTACTTGCCTAAAGGAAAGTAACGTGGTGTGCCAGCATATATCTTTCCAAGCAAAGACAACTTCAGACAAACTGCTTGCATTCTGTCAGCAGGGCTCAGAGACACACTATCACTCAACTCTGAAAGTGAAAAGAAAAGATTTAGAGAGAGCTTTTTTCCTAAAGTTCTACATTTCTACAGAACAATGCCGTGATACTTCAATTTACATAAATAATACATCAAAATCTTATACTATTGTCAATACAAAATCAGCACGTGGAAGTGATTTTTCTGGTGTGCATCACGGATTTTTCAGTTTCCTTGAAGTTCCATGCAAATCTACTTAAAATACAACCAAACAAAAACATCCCAAAATCCCACAAGAAACCCACTACCACACAGCTTTTCTCTCAAATCCCTATCAATGTTGTTTCACAATGGCAACCTTGAGCCCAAAATACAAGGGAAAAATAAACAAACAAACAGAAACAACAGGAAGAGGGAGTCAATCACTAACTCATGGTAAAGGATAAGGCAGATTGTCACAGCTAAGTAGCCAAGCTTGCAGAGCTGTGTCCACTACTCAGCTTCTCTATAAATGGACAGAACTCTTACACTTCCACTCCTATCAACATTATTCAATGCTGAATCCCCTGAAGATCCTTTAATTTTCGTTAAATTTAATGTTTTTATTATAATTTCCTAATGGTGAAAACTTCAGACAGAATTTCACAGGTATTCTGAAGTCCACATATAATGGCATCACAAGATGAAACAACTTTTCAAAGTCGTTTGTCTGGAATGTGATAATTAAAGCCACATACACAATGTGCTTGATGTATGTAAAAATATCACTATTTCTGTCCTTTAAGCACACAAACCAAAGGAAATAACATTAGTGGTTTACTAGTTAACTATGTTTATGAATTACAGAATAGTCCAGAAAAGATGTGTCTCAGTTGGACAGCATAACAGTAGCAGCGCAATCAGTCTTAAAAGCTTTAATTGCATCATTTTCCTATAGTTTTAGCTGGTACGACTCCTAGTCCATTAACACCTACCTTTCTCGATGACTTCTTGCCAGAGAGTTTGCACCAAGATAGGATCAGAATGACCTGCACAATGTATAATTGCAAGCTTGCACTCTGACAGCTTAAAAGGGTCAGCAAATTCTCCATACA
>WEIV01008631.1:40964-60112 GCA_013390005.1 Calyptomena viridis | reverse complement strand
TGTGTAAAACCCACAGTCACCTGGTATGCTACTTCATATAAGCAACCATCTTTTCCAGCCAAAAAGATACGTCCATTATCACTGGATGTTATTGCCAGGATGTAAGTATTGTCAGTAGGGAGTGAATACAGAGGATCTGGTAGCAGCTGCATTCCTCCAGACGTGCTGTCATTGAGTGAACCAGTACCTTAAACAGACAAACAAATAAATCCTGTTTTGTTTTTAAACTGTCCTAATAAATACTTCAGGCCTGTGATAAGAAACATTTCAGAAACCAAGAAAATTTACAGCAGATTTTGTAATTACTAAACACATTCTGGATTAGCTTTTGTCCCAAGTGAACTGCAGAGTAACAAATCCTGCTTTTTAAGAAATTAAAGGAAACATTCTGTGTAAGTTTCCAAGTATATTGGAATCTCCTGTAAATCACAAGTCCAAAACACAGATTTCTACCTTTTTCTCTCACATCAATATAGTAGTAAAAAAAGGAAAATATTGTAATTCTCTTAATTTCAGCAAACAATTTTTCCTCTATATTAATATATATGGCATAAAAATGGTATCAGGATCTCAATTTTTGTGGTTGGAATACAAATGCCAATCAAGTTAATGAACTGTATTCACTAGTTTCAAGAATCATGGTCATTTCTTCTCTCCCTCTCCAACACACTCTTTAACTGCTTCTCATGGAGTCCATGATCTAGCAAGTGTACATGCCACAGAAATTATTTCCCCTGTCTGTAACACGATTTAAAGATTTAAAAACTAGGAAGGCATTCAGCACATGTTTGGTTTTTTTTATTTTTGAATGCCTATTAATAGAACTGTGTTGTGGATTTATTAATAAACAGTTGGAAATAGGGGGGAAGAGAGAATTACCTGACTGTATATTAGAACAATGGAGACCTAAAATCACAATATCCACTGGAGTAGCCAGAACAAGTAAGTGTCGTACGTGAGGCTGGAAGATACCTAAATTAAAGAAGAAAAGAAAATTTTAGTTTGCATCTGGCCTGTCAGATCATAATGATGTAGACAATGTATCCACTGGAAAGCCACATCAACTGGTTAGAGGGAACAGTCATATGTAAAACCTAATGATCTCTGAAATTCTACTATTAAAAAGGCATATTCATCCAGCAGCTCAACTTGCAGCTCATGAAATGCAGGATCTTTAAAATGACATTTTTGTTACAAACATGCTTCTTTTCGACTCTGTTCTCCTGCCAATTCAACTTTGAACTCAATGTTATCTAAGCAGTAGCTACCAAAATAACTGGCAGGGCTAGAAACCAAGATGTCACGGAAGTTATCATTTGAATATGTTAATTTCTGAACAGTACAAAATTTAGAGCAGAAAGTAGCAAAAAAAAAAAAAGGCAAGTTAATCAGTGTAAATAATTATTTACACATTATTTTTGGCTTGTGATTAAGTCCATAATATTTCTAAAACTCATGTATCTTCTTTATAAATATATACACATACACAAACAGCAGACTTTTACATATCATAGACTTCTTGAGGTTGGAAAAGACCTCCAGAATCATGGAGTCCAACCTTGAGACTGAACACCGCTGTGGCAACTAAATCATAGCACTAAGTGCCACATCCAGTTATTAAAATGTATGCATGTTAATACATATGCACATATAAAAATTAAAACATTTTATTTTCCATTACTTCATATTTTATTATTTATATAAAAAATAAAATACAACTGAATATACATAAATAAAATTAAAAAAATAGCAGCTTCAGTATTGCTTAATTTTAATCACTGTCATATATTCCTTACCTGGCTTTGGCTTTACAAGACCTACTGCAAGAATAGTTTCACTAAGGCCATCAAAATAAGCCAGATCTCCCCTGTCAATAAACAAACAAAAACTTGCATAAAATTTGTTATGTAGTATCACGTAAGAACAAAGTAAATAAAATCTGATTTTGTATATTTAAAAATTGTTAATAGTTTTGTAACATTCTGAAGCCATCTACATCTTTTGCTTTTGGTGAAAGCAGGTCCAGCAGAATGGCAGAGAAATTTCACAGCATAACTATATAAGTAGTCATTTAAGCTGCTTCAAGCCTCTATTGTTGAATTTCAAACTTGAAACCTAAAATATTTTATATTTTTGGATTGTCTTAATTCATACAGTCTACTCTGAATTGCATGATGCAGCATCTGCAATGCTTTTAACATCAAGAGGAGAAAATTACATGGGTTTTTTTCCTCCATGGAAATTATCTGCAGTAAAAATTCCCAGCTTCTTCCCTACCATCATTAACACCATGCAGTGAGTGCTGTTTTCTTTGGGGAATACATTTGATGCACTCTGACACTATGTAAATGTATAGGCAGCAGCTAATCCGGACTTTAACCTTCTTAGGAAATGCAACAATATGTACAAAGTAATTCTTACTAAAAGAATTCCTTCTGTGTGGGCAAATAAAAAAGCAAACCCATGAATTATAAGCCTATCAATGCCATTTGAAATTAACCTATTTTCAGTTTCATGGATCCATAAAATAAGCAAGGAAGGAGAGCTGTAATAACAATACTTCAAAATACTAAGGCTGTATTTACTCAACATTGTGAGAATGATTTGTCACTGTACATGCATCTCAGTACTTACTAAATCTACTTAAAAAGTTAAGCAATTAAGAGTAATTTTTTCAATTTTTTCAACACAAGCAAAACTGTAGCATAAACACAATAGTAACTTTAGAATATTAGCTGTGTCTAACCATAAGCAAATGCGTTTTCCTTTCTCTCATCAGTCACCTTAAATATTCATTACTCAAAAGTTTTAGTAAAACCTAAAAGCAATCAAGATCAGTTAAACTGAATGGCACAGCTCTGTCCTTCCAATAAACAATGTCCCACTACTGCAGTTGCTTAGTTCTGGTGTAATTCCAATTAAACATCATCAGAATGTGTTCTCTACGTACCCATCTTCATAGTTCCACATAAAGATGTCACTGTCAATGGTCAGCCAAGCTCTGCTGATCTCTGGAAATACTCCCATCATACAATTGCACTGCATATCTGAAGTGCTGCTGATGTAAGGATTAAATGCATTTTGGGTAGCAAAGGTAAAATCCTCTTGGGAGCATTTAAAAAAAATCCTATTATTTAATACACAGTAGTACACAAACTATGTACCATGTACTTGAAAATTCTTCATACAGAAACCAATTCCCCCAGCAACTCTATACGAATGCACCTTGTTACCACTTGGAGTGTTATGAAGAGAACATGAAAATTCTAAAAGTTTTTTGCTGGGAAAAGTTTTTTGCTGTGAGTCTGACAAGAAGATTGAGGAAAATGAATATAGAGGAAGAAGTTTGAATATTATTACACAAACTAACACATCTTTTTCATAAGGATACGTCCAAACTGCTCCACGAGCTCTGGTGGAAGTGGAACTCTCCGAACTGAGCTGATCTCTGGAAGATTAGGTATTGACAGCAAACCTGGTCCTTGTAAAGGATAATCCATATCTGACATACCAGAAACAGTAGGGCTACCTGTAAGTAAGAACAAAAAAGGATTCAACGCCTGATGCTGTAGAAACATTAAACATAGAAACACCACTACTCACAAGATATGTATGAACAAACATTTGTGTAGGATCAGAACCGTAAGCAATAAATCTAAATCTCAAATCGCACGTGAGCAAACAGATTAGCAAACAAACTCTTACAATAACTCATTTGGACCCCAACCTACTCTTTATCCCCTTTTTTTACATGATACTAGACAGCCCTTTTTTCATTGTATGGCTAGTCACGTAGATGAACAGGCCAGTATATTCCTTCACCTAGAAAAGCTGATATGTACTCCCAGTACCGAGCTAAAAACACCAACGCACACGCACTGCTTTATGTGATGTGTATCCCTGATGCTGCCAGGGCAGGTACACTGTGGCCATAAACATCACATCACAGCTGGCACACAGGCTCTTTGTCTGGATGCAGACAACCCTGCATATATATTAATTACACACCTATAGCTCTAGAGTGCCTCCTCACAGCCTACTTTGCCAGAGAGTCGGCACTAATGGAGAAACGCCTCCTTCACGTGCTCAGGAGAAAAAAACAAATGCTGGAGAAGAGGTATAACTCACGTCACACCTCCGTGTGACAACACCGCGATGGACAAACTAAAGACAGAGGAGTTTAAGTGAGCTCTCCAGGCTGCTCACAGTAACTCAGGGACGGTGCGCGTAACATAGGAGCATTCTGCCCGAGACTTCCCAATAGGCAGCGTGGAAAACCAGGGCCGTTTCCTTCACCTTCTGGAGGGCGACGAGGCAGCTCGGGCCCAGTCCTCCCGCAGCGCTCACCCCCACAGCTTTCACCCTCGCACCGGAGCGCCCCCGCCGCCACCGAGCCGCCCCTCGCACNGGCGGGACTCCCGCCGCGCGCGCCGCTCCGCCGCCCGCCCAATCCCGGCAGGCCCCGCTCGCATGACCACTTCCGGCGGCGGGAAACGGGGCGAGGGAAAGGTCGTTCCGGCAGAGGCTCGTGTTATAACAAGTGTCTGTACACAAGCACTTGTATTGGGTGATCTCCAGAAGTCCTTTTCAACCCTGTTCCGTGGTTTTGTGATTTTGTGTGTGGTGATGTCAGCCAAAAACAGTGAGGGTGATACCGAGCCCCTTATGATTTGAATAGGGGGTTGAGTCAAACTTTTCAATTTTTTTAGTTTGTAGACGTGGCTGGACAGTCATGATTAAGAAATTGCATTTCAACATCGTACACTTGGCGAATCTTTTGTTTTAAGGAAATGTGAGAAACGACTGCTCACCATAAAATGCAAATTGTTTTATTGGGACAAATTCAGGAAGCAAAGGATCAATACGGCCGGGTGCATCCCAGGGTGAATGCACACCGAACTATAAAATGTAATACATTTTATACAGTTTTTCACACAGAGGGCGGTCCTCAGCTTGTGATAAAAAAAAAAGAGAGAGAAAAAAAAACATTTCTAAAAACATTCTTAACTTTCCTTATCTTTAAGCAGAAAGTTACATTTCAATGTCAATGGTTGATATAGGGCTCAAATTTTATTACCCCTTGTCAAGTAGGTGTCTGGCAAACATCTTCTTAAACAAAGGTCTTTAGAGTAAATACAGGTTTCTCTACACACTCTTATCCCTAACTACCTATCATAAATTCTTAACTCACAGACAATGCTACATTGGTCTGCTTCTAACCTAACTAAATAAAATATTTATTTAAATACTTTTAACTACTTTTTAACAAAAATATGCGATATGCAAAATACAACTTTATACTTTTCACAGGAAAATAGATGGCAATCCCAAGATTGTCTGGATGAAAGCCATCAGGAGTGAAGTCAGCTTAACTGAGCATTAACTGTGGTAATTTCAGCAGTGGATGATACCAACCACCAACTCACTGACCACCTACTCAAAACGAACCCCAGACTCAAACGGAAGGAAGAACCCTTGTGAACTAGTCAGTAGGAGAGATACATACAACGTTATTTTAGAAGTTATGTAAATTGTAACCAGTGAATGCTGATGCCTTTCTCTGCTAGAATGTATAAATAGTGGGAAGCTCTGATGATCGAGAGGCCAGCCTTTTGTGGGTTACTCCCCAGGTCCCTGCTTTGGGCAAACTAGAATACGGAAATAGAAATGCCTTGCCTGGGTGTGTGTCTTGGTGTTCTGCACCAGGTAACCAGCCCACCTTCGGGACAACACAGGCTCTCCCAAGGCGTGCACAGTGGCTCTGTTTGGACCTAATGTGTGGAAGCAAAGTTGCCTTAGCATGGTGCTGTTTTTCCAAAATTTGGATTGACAGATCAATATGACTGTAGTAGGTTATTAACTTACCAAGGCTGGGTCTCTGTCACGTGGTGTATCTGCACTGAGCAGCATTGGCATTCCCAAAACATCACAGGAAATTTTGGGGCTGGGTGAAACTTGGGTTTCAGGGAAGGGGTCTGCTTTGTAAATCATGTTTGCTGCCTAGACTTCACTAAATTTCTGCTCCTGGATTGGTCCAGCACCCATTCTGGAAAGCTTCGTTTATGTCAGAGGCATATGGCAGAAGAAAGGAAATTCAGGCTCCTGCTCTGCTGTCCAGGGGGAGAACCTTAAGCCTCAAACCCTGCAGGTCTATATGGCAAATGGAGAAATTCTCCCTGTATTTTCTCAAGACTGAGAAGCTGGCAGCCAGTCTGGCTCAGTTTTAGGGACAGTGCTTTTTGATATTCTTATAAATTACCTGGTTGCAGGAATGAAGTAAGTTTGATAGTACTAAACCAGGTGAAGATGTGGACTCCCTTGATAATAGAGGCCTTACAGAGATTTGGATAGAGAGCCTGGCAATTACCAACCATATAAAATTTGACAATAGCAAGTGCCAGATTCTCCACCCATGGTGGGGAAATCCTGGTTATGCACACAAATCAGGGTATGAGAGGCTGCTCCATGAAAAGCGATCTAAGCTTTGGGGTTGATGGCAAGCGGAATATGAGTCAGCAGTGCCCTGGAAGCCAAAAAGTGCCCTGGGAGGCATCAGGCATTGCCGGTCCTGCCCTCGTTCTACACTGTGCTGTGTGGTGGCACACCCCATCTCGAGTCCTGTGTCCAGATTTGGGCACATCAATTTAAGAAGGTTTGTTAGAGTGTATCAGGAGGACCAAGATGGAGAAAGGTCTTGAAGGCAAGACTAATAAGAAGAGGCTGAGGTCGCTTGGCTTGTTCAGCTTGGAGAAGGCTGAGAGGGGAGCTCACAGCAAGGTATATGGGGGGCAGCGGAGAGGGAGGTGCTGTTCTCCTGGTGACCAGCGTCAGGACAGGAGGTGGAATGAAGCCGCGTAAATGGAAATTCAAGTTGGACATGAGGCAAACGTCCATTCTCTGAGAGGGCGGCCGTTCCCTGGAAGTGCCTTCTCAAGTGATTTGTCACGGCACCAAGCCAGGCGGAGTTCAAAGAACGTCTGCGCAACACTCAAGTTTTGAGCGGTCCTGCGAAGAGCGGGGGGTTGGACTCGCTGACGGGTTCCTGCCATGCGAAGGAAGCTGCGTCGCGCCCGCCCGGCCGCTTCCTGCGGGCCGCTGTTGTGGATCCGGGNCCGCAGTGCCCGTCAGTCCCGGGTGGGCTGTGCTCCAGCCTGCTTTGTCTTCATTTTCAGGGAAGAAAGCTCGGACTTTCGACCTCGAAGCGATGTTTGAGCAGACGAGAAGAACTGCAGTAGAGAGGAGCAGGAAAGTCTTAGGTAAGAAATGCGGCCGTAATCGGCTAATGCGTTTTGAAACATGTTTTGATTTTCTCTTTAGGATGATGTTTGAAGTGTCTCGGACTGGCTTTCTAGAAACAAAACACAAACGCAGTTTTTGTTCGAGGAAGACAGTCCTAAACAGCTTGGGCCTTGATGAATAGTAGTTCATTTACATACGTGGTCTGAGGGTGTAAGAGAAATGTGTGTGTGCAAGGTTCGTGTTGCGATGCAGATACACGAAAAAGGTGAATCTGAATGCATGACTCTTTCTTGTGTTCTTTTACTGTGCTGTGTATTTGTTTAAGAAGAAAAAGTGGTACACGCAGCTTTAATCTAGAGAAAACAGACTAATGGAAGAGGAAATATATGTCTTATACTGAACAAGGGGTTATATCACAGTCCACAAGTGTGTCTCTATCTTTCGTTGTGCATTTTCAAAGTGATGGTTTGAGAGTGGGAGATGGAGGAAATTGTATCATATGCTGCCTGGTATCCGGGTGAAGACCAGTCCAGGCAAGGTCTTTGAGAGCAGTCATACATGTTCTAGATCCCTTTACCAACCCAACTGTCCATGAATTGTCCTCTCAGCTTGGACAGTTTGTGCAGAACGTGTGTATTTTGTTTTGTTTTTCTTGTGATGCCATCATGGTTGAGGGGCTTCTATCCTACTGGATTACACTTAACCTGCTTTCTATATTGTTGCAGTTTATGAAATTAGTAGACTTAAATCGTCCCATCGTGTTATGTTGCTGGGGGTTTTTATTGCCTTGATTCTATACAGAACCACAAGGTCAGACCTCTTAAAGTGTGTGTCACTTTAAGACGTTGTGATATTCAAATATACAGGGGATTCTAAACTTCGATTTGGGCTGGGGTTTTTTTTGTGTTGGCTGGATCTAAACACAGCAATGTGTGTCTATGTTGAAATTTTTTTTTTTTTGTTTGAGATTGGTTCTGAGCTCTTATTCCTCAGAAGGAATTGTTTGTTGACATCATACTTTTGTTTAGGAGGGAAATTCAGTAGGTGACTACAAAAACATAACGTTTTTAAATCAAGATACCTTGAATGTGCCTTCTCCTTTACCCTGCACCACTCCACCCTCTCCCCCCACCAGTTTTCTAGGCTTTTACCTTTAAAGCACACATTTTGTTGTTTGTAAAGTTGATTATTTTGCTAAAAATGATAAAGCTTTGTATGTAATTCAGTCATTTAACTTAGAATCAAATTTTATTATTCAGAGTAAAGCAAGCAAAACTGTGTATGTGTTCCTGCTTTTTCTGGGGGTGGTTTATGTGAGCATTTTGTTTTCAGATTTCTTAGGACACAGTGTTGGTTTTTAGCTTTTTGGAATACCTGTGGTAACTTTTGGATATGTCTCCTCCACTGCCTGAACTGTGGAATGGAGATCAAAATATGTTTCCTGGTTCTGTATCTTGGAGTTGTTCGTGTTTCTTTTTGGAGGAAAATATTTCCTAGCTTTGCTGAAAACATGTTTTTCTTTAGCTAAAAGAAATGAGCAAAAAACCCCACATGTTTCTTGTATAGAAATGTCATAGTTACAGGGGCTGGGACTGGTTTATCACTATGAGGGTATAACCAAAAACTGTATATTCTACACCCTCTATGTCATTCCTGATGGGCTGTTAATGATAAATCATCGGTAACAGCTGCCCAGAGCACACTTCACACCTCAGGCCACAATAGATAAGGAAAGAGGTCCAGGGAGACATTAACACCTCCACACCCAGCTGGAGGGTCCTCCCTGCTCATGGGCCCAGCTGCACTGACACAACAGGCACTGACAACGGCCCACATCATCAAAGGTTCCAAAATATCCAAGGACTAACAGACAGGAAACACCCACTGTGAAACTCCCTGCCCCAGGGGAGGTACTGGGGATATATAATCCTTGGAGTTTGAGACTGGGAGCCATCTCATCAGATCCAGAGAGGGAACAGGACTCCAGCAAGACTGTGGCTGCCAGTCTTGAGGAGACTATGTCTTCTTCAACAGAACTGATGTTTTCAAGAGGACCGTCATCCCAACTACCAGGTTTTCCTTTCTTTCTGCTTTACACCCAGGGGCACCACGCAGTGCTGGGCACAGGAGCTAGCAAGCACAGTACTGTTCCTGTCCCGGGGGGCTGGGGTGTATTTTGTCCTTGTAGGTTAGAGCCTGTTTTTTTTCACCTTGTATCATTGTATGTACTATAATCTTTTTAGTAAATTCTAGCTCTGACTTGTGGTCTCTCTAATTGGGTTCATTTTTCCTGCTGATCTGCTTCTAAACCAGCTCAAGAAAGAAAGTAACTTGCTTTTGCTTAGTGGAAATTTTTTGTGTACTTCTAGAGATGCAGGAGCTATGTCTGTTACCCTGTTGTAATCTCACCAGTTTTATTTATTATTTGAAATGCAAGTTTCTGTTTACTTTGATTTTATTGTACTGTTCCTCAGGGATTCTGTTTCAGTAAGTTAAGTAGGAATGAACTATTATTGCAAATAACTCTTTGTATTTATTTTCCATAAATCATATTTAAAGTCCACTTATTTACACATCTGTATATTTATGCACTAATTTAATTCCCTGCACTATAAAAACATAAAAAATTCTCTGAAGTGATCCTGCCGTTTTAGTATAGTGTTGAAAATGCTGAAATGTCAGCATCTTTATATGATCAACTTATGTTTGGTAGTGTGTACAAATGAACAACTGAGAGATGTTTGCATTTTCCATGTGACACTTTGTTGAGTAATCATTGTAGTAGTGATGGAAATTTAATTTATGTGACAAACTATTTTCAATTTAAATCCTTTATTTACTGTTGCTTTAAAC
Source organism: Calyptomena viridis (assembly GCA_013390005.1). Taxonomy (NCBI): domain Eukaryota; kingdom Metazoa; phylum Chordata; class Aves; order Passeriformes; family Eurylaimidae; genus Calyptomena; species Calyptomena viridis. The sequence goes on along the minus strand of WEIV01008631.1, from coordinate 50,020 downwards.
ATTTCATATTGGTTTACTGTTCTCAACAAGCCACTAATTTTGAGATTTTCTGAAAGGCTCAATTATTTGTCTTTTCTGTGCTCTCCTTACTCAGAGGCCCGTGAAAGAGAAAAGGAAGACCAGACTGAAAAGGAGTTTAGAATTCCATGTGCTGATTCATCAGGTTCCACATCCAGTGCAAGAGGAGCTGGGTCCACACTAACCGAAAGGTACTTAGATTTGGTGGGAGATTCCATTTATTATCTTTCTTGTTTCAACAGAATGTTTGTTTGGGTAACATGACTGTCATTTAACTTGTGTGGACATGTCTGTGTTATCTGAACTATTCTAGTGGAAATACAGACTTTAAAATTCATTTTAATCCTTTTTCTTTAAGATGTGTCAACATTTGTACGTATTGACATTATATATATTTAATATGCAATTTTGCAGTGTTCTTGATCTTGTTCAGCGTACTTTTAAAAAAACAACAGCAATGTCTATCTGTGGATTTTTTGAAAATATTAGGGCAAATATAATGACAACATGTTATTACTTTGTTAGCAGTTATCATTCCCACTTGTAGATAGAATACACTTGTTCATGGCTGATAAAAGAGAAAGCCAAGTAGGTGGAGAGCCTCCGTATGCAGATATTTATATAGTAATGGTGGGTAAATAAATGGTTTTGACTTCAGTCTGAAATTCACTCTTAAAATTTGACAACATTTATTTGTTATTGGTAAACAATGTATCCTATGGCTTTCACAGTTTGAATTGTGAAGTGCTGGGAAATCAAAAGTAGCTGGGGATGAAGGGGATCACACAACTCCATTGTGTGGCAGGGTTTGCACAAATGAGTGCAGTGTGGATTCTTATGTTTCTGTATCTCTGAAAGTCTTAGTAAACCATACAAGACTCTAGTAGACCCATATATATGTATATTATGGGCTGACAGTCTATATATGGTAGGTTATTGTAGACAAACTTGTAGAGTTTCAGACTGAACAAATTTTTCTTAGAAAATCTGCTTTTTACCTGTTGCTCTGTGGAAAACTCAAGTGAGCCATGCACTCTCACTGAAATAACTGATACACTACCCTTTGGTTCCTGTGTCATGTCTTGTGCTTGAGAGAAAAATATTCTGTGCTCCTATTTGCTTTTGATGATCTTAAATATCTATTTGGTGACATAATGAAGGACAACAAGAATTTTGAATGTAACATGACCATGTATTGTATATGGGTGACTCAAAAATACAGAAGCAATTTAAAGGAATGGTAAGGTGGAGAGCAGTCAGGTGATACAGAGGCTTTCCATCTCATTTTGCCAATGAACTTGACAGGAGAGAACTCCATGGACTTTGTATAAAGGAAGATAACAAATACCTTTCAGTATGCTGAGTTACTGGGTAGGCTCTGGTAACTCATCAGTGTAAACTTTCTTGTTCTTTGATAGTAAACTTTCTTTGTGCTTGGTTTTGCTAAGCATTGAGAAGGAAGACCTTGACATGAAGAGCTCTCCTGCAAGTTTTGTATTTCCTTGTAAATAGGATATGTATCTTAGTACTTGGTTAAAAACAGGAAGCTAATGAAAGAGACATGCAATTGTGACTCAGTCTTAATTCATATGAACAGCCCTGCAACTGACAATTTAAGTCTGAAATCCAGAATTTTCTAGTTCTTTTTGAAAAGTAAATTTCAGTTACAATAACCTGATCTAATATATGTAGCATCTTCTATTATCTGAAAATGGTAACACTTTACTGAATTTTAATTTTTTTTTTTAAATTTCTGGGTACTTTCAGTTGTCATAGTAGTCCTTATACTAATTTTTTAGTTGTTAAAAAGGGGTTAGTCACTCAAAAACAATGTGAAGAACTGATTACTTTTACTCTTGAGCTATTTTGATGTAGAGAAACATTTACAATAGTTATGGTATTTAATGTATTTATGCATAAGTGTAATAATTATGCCTTGCAAAATGAAAGCCTCTATTAGTATATGAAAAGAAATAACTGAAAGGAAAATTGAGTGAATGATGTGAGGAGAGTGAACGCATGGGGGGGATATGCCCACATACTTGCACAACTCTCAGCATGGTTTTTATTATTTCTTCTGTCAGTGTGCTCTATGCTCTATTACAGCTTTCTTTCCTCTTGCAGCTTGTTTCACTTAGTGAGGAGGCAATGAGGGAAAGAAAAAAAAATTCCTTGCACTTCTCTGGATCCTGGGAAAGGGGCTGGCAAAATGGTTCTTCTTTCCTTACAGCCTCTGGTAGAGGAAGGGTGGAAGGCTGAAAGTTGAAGGAAATGCCTTTTTATTAAAAAAATGCGCTTTTTATCCTTTCTGTCAGCACTAGTCCCAAACGCTTTCAGGAGGGCAAATGGGCTTTTGGTCTGGCTGAACTGAAGTGTTCTAATGTTTGACTTTATTCCAGTTGGGACAGAGGATACCAGTAGCTGTAGCTGGAGTACTTGGCTGTCCCTGCCAAGCTTGGAGTGGTGAAAAATAGCACTGCAGTTCTGACCATGTCAGGTGCAGAGTGGCTACACTGCCCCTCAAAATACTGACATGTTTGATTTTATCAACTCTCTTCCTAGCTAATGAGAGAATGATAAGGATAGGTAATTAGGAAGAAAGGTGTGCATTGGGTTTGGGTGTCTTTAGAAAGATCTGAAAATCTGACTCCAGGATTGGAGTGGCCTCCTTGAATCATTGTGTTGTATAAATCCTTCTCAGTGGCACAGTGTATATTTGGTTCCATTCCAAAACTTATTAAATAGTTTGGCTTTTGGGAAAAAGATGTGTGGTTTGCTAGTGTAGGAATCCCTATCAACACTTAAAAACCAATCCTTTTGCACATAGTATTATGAACTTAGTTTTGGGAATACCTTACTTGAAGAACTTTGAAGATCCCAACATGTGCCTCACATACTCACATGGAAAATCTTCCTTTTAGAAAAAGGATATTGGTTGCCCCATTGTTGTAGAGTAGGAGAAGCTCTTTTTAGTTGGGTTATTTTTATTAGATAATTATGTCCTGGTCTTTAAAGTCTGTCATTAACATGCAAAAGAAAGTTTTTATGTAATTTACTTTATTATACTAATAAATATAGTTGGAGAAATTAGACAAGCTTTCAGGCTTGCAAACCTATCCCTTTTCTGTAACATCTGAGGACGTAAATCATGTTGGTTCTAGTTTATTTTGATTTCTTCCTAAAATACTGTTTCAAATGCTTATCTGACACAAATGTTTTCTGTGCAACTTAGTACCTGCTTGGTGTACAGTTGGTGTTCTCTGTCATAGTTACCTAGGTTAGAACTGATTTTACTTAATTCTTTATTATGTTCTTAGACGTTTGTGTTTTTATTATAATTTTTAAGTGATAACCTGAACATTTAAAAAAACCCCCAACAAACCTGTGTAGTTTGACAGAGAAAAGAGAAAAACAAAATACTATTTCTTGCAGTCTGCTCTCTCAAAAACCCTGCAAATATGCGCTCCCAAACGAAGACTTGCATTTTGAGCTTATTTTATTGAATATGAAAGGAACAACTGATTTGTGCTGCGAAGTATCACTGTGACGATACACTGGATGTAGTCGAAAGGCGAAATTTTCTTATCCCTGTGAGACCTTCTGCCGGTTCAAGCGGCGCTGCTTGGAGCTGCCAGGAGAGGGAGCGCGGCTGTTTCGGATAAACTGCGTGAATGTGGACTGAATAACTCACCTTTGTCAGAAATTCCCCAAAGCCAAAAGTCATGTGTGTCACACAACCGATTTGGACAGTAGCAATGTAGTAATTTAGTGTAACTTTTAGAGACTAGACTTGCGACAGTTTCAAATATTTGTTTTCAAGTGCCTGATACCGTGTTACTCCTTGCAGGCATTTTAAAGCAAGTGCCGCGCTTTGTGTTCTCACTGTGGGTGTGAGCCTGAGCAATTACTGTTTTGTTTTCCACCCAGCCAGCAAAGGTGCAGAGCATCTGCACGAGCTGCAGCTTGGAGCAGAATCTTGAAAATGCTCTGTAACAGTATATTCTGTTGGCTTCTAAGCAATGTTGGAATCCATAGTAATGCTGTGGTTGCTTGCACGATCCATTTAACTTTGCTTCTGTCGTTCAGTTTTTTGGACTGTCACTATGATACTCCTTTTTCACAGCTTTGTCTATGTTTTCAAGGTGATGGTCTGTTAATAGAAATCAATGCATGTTTTGCTGCTAATTTAAGCATCTGTAGATTTACAATAGTGCTTAACATATTTTATCCATGTGACAATGTAAGTGACAATGTTCTTGAAATAGTAATGTTTTAACTTTTCCTTGCAGAGAGACAGCCTGTAGTGAAAGTGAGGACAGCTCAAATGAAGAGTTAACTGGTCCTTCTCAGAGTTCTGCTAAAGGTCCAGCTGAGGTTAGTGATGATGATGAAGATGATGAATTCATTGGGCCACCACTTCCACCTGGGTTCAAGGATAGTGATGACGATAATGACAACGATGATACAGAGGAGGAAGATAATGTAAGTAATGTGTTCCTTTTTATGTTTTAACACTTTTGTATGCGTGCTCTTCCTTTGTGATGGAATTTCTGGGTGAAGTGTGACTAGTTCAAAATGCCGATTTTCTGTTTTTTCTAATGATTATTCATCATATGCAAATAATTGTTTTAATGTAAAAATACCAGGATTTAAAACAAAAATGTACATGTGAAATTCATCATCAATTGAAAGATGTTTTCTTCTTCATTTTCATGTAATGAAATAACTAAATATTTTGTGTTAATAATTTAGATGGTTTATTTCTCAAAGCGTATGTAGAATTTTTCAGAAGAGGAAGCAGAGGTGGGCTTAAAACTACAGACAACAACTGTGCCAGAACTGTTTTGAGAAAATGAACTGAGGGTTTTTTTTTTTTTTTTCCAATTTTCTTGTTTGTTTGGGATTTTGTCGATTTTGGTTAGATTTTTTCTTAAATAAGTGACAGACTTGCTTTTTAGAGAGAACATAGATTTTTCTACTATGTTGAAATCAAGAAAATCTCTAATGGCCTAACTTTGGTATTACATTTGTTAACATTCGGTTAACAAATCTTTCTTTGTTTAGTTAAAAGGCATCTGGATCTGGCACTGGATGGTGTGGTTTAGTTGTTTGAGGGCTACAGTGGCAGTGCTGAGTGAATGGTTGGACTTGATGATCTCTTCCAACCTTTACAATTCTGTGATTCTATGAAAAGATTAATGGTTTCATGTTTGTTCTTCAAAACTGCCTGGATTGAGTATTTTGTTGCATTGGGTTTTCTATGATGGTTTCCATGTGTAGCAACAATGATGGAAGTCCTGTAAAAACAGCCTTACTTATGCTGTTTTGAACCATATGGTAGCAGAACAAGACCTGTATGTCTTTTACACAAATGTAAACCTAACCCTAAAAACCCCCTCCCAAATTTCCAGGTGCCTCAAGGCTTTCCTTTCAATTTCTCTTTAGTTTTTACTAGACACTTGGTTTGTTTGTTCTTTTTCTGTGATATCTTTTAACTTGCATCTTGTGAGCTTTAAAATATAAGTTTAGAGTACTGAATTAAATTGAATGAGAGGAAGTTCTTAAGCAATGACATAACTGATTTTTAGAGTGAGCCTAAACTTACGTGATCACAAAGATTTGGTTGGGGTTTTTTTGTTTGTTTGTTGCCCTGCAGAGAATAAGTAATTTGAAATTCTGGTGCCTTAGGGGTTTGTATTACTTTGTCTGATGCCCTTAATTCACTGTTACCTATGGATTTCTTTAATTATCAAACTGTATATTTTAGTCCCATATCTCCTGTGATCTCATCTGTACCTCACAAATGACTTGTTCATTAGGGAACCAACCAGGGATAAGTCACAAACTTTTCCTTGACAATGATGTAAACCCTGAGTTGGCTTACTATTGGTCTTTGTCAGGAATTCTCTTACCTTTTAGCTGTTGTGGCACTGTGGAGTGAGTCTGTATTCCCGAGGTTGTCATAGACTCAGTGGATTTCAGTTGTTATGGATCATGTCATATTGGAGTCCCTATTTCCTTTCTACCAACTTCTCCAGAATGTCAAAGGCAAAACAATATGCAGAAACAGATTATTTTACTTTAACCTGTAAAAAAGGTTCTTTCTCAGTAGTCACTTTGCTGATTGGCTGTTTTAATTTCTAACAAGACACTGGCGTTTATTTTTTTATTTATTTGTATTTGAATAATGCTACAACTGGCTTGATGAAGTGTAGTTACTGGAGACCAGAGTTAAAAGATCCTAGTGAAGAGTTTCAGACAGAAAGGTAACTTGCAGTCCGGTGTGATTTAAGTTTGTCTGAACTTAAGACAATAGTTACAAAACAGTCTAGAATAGATTCGGTTGAGAATAAGCAGAGCAGCAGAAATATGAGACTTGTGGGTTTTCAGTCTAAACAGTTAATTTGTAACTGGGAAGATTTTGTGTCGGTGTGAGTGCCAGAGGCCTTTGGGGTCTAGAGCCTTCCCCTACTGCTGCTCATGAACTCAGTCATTTTCTTTCCAGTGAAGGGAATCAGGAAGCAGCTGTGCTTTCCTGATTTCCTGTTGATCGATTGGTGATCACAGTCTGATCTTATGAGCCCCAGGGAAGGCAGGTGTTGCAGTTATTAGAACCTTGTGATGTCTTTTTCTTGCTTGCACTTCAGATTGTGGTTGGTATGCATCAGTGCAGAACTGAGACAGGAAAGACTGAAAGCTGAATATTTCTTTTCCCCCCAGATGTAGTGTGACTGTCTGTCTTTCATTAGCATATTTTGCTGCTGCAGTAATTTCTTGAAAACATAAGTATATATGTTTCTGATCGTGAAGGAATCAAATTTTTCTTTAGTAGTTGCAGTGTATTTGTAATCTGAAGTCTTGTAAACTTTGTATAACAGATAAAATACACTGAAGTACTGGCAACATCTTGACAGCTTGCCACTGTCTCTTAAGTCTGATTTTAGCTGAAGCTTTTATTGTAGGAACTTTGTTTTTTCACTATTGCTTCAGTTGTTTTTGGTTTCTTATCACAGACTGTCAGTAGACACATTTGTCAAATTGTCTTGCTATGAGGCTGGCAGCTTTTGAGTTCAGGGCTGGTCCAGGATTGCCCAGCTCACACTGAGTATTTTGTGGAATAAACATAAGGTGGAAGGAGTAGCTGGTGCTTATCAACTTTGAGGTGAATTTTTCATACCTTAATGGTGGTTTTACGGGAAAATTATTAACAGCAGTTAATTGCTGAATGTTTTGAATTGACACTGATATTTTTTGACTATTAGACACTTTCTTAATTTACATTTACATTTGATACAAACTGAACATGAATTTTTTAAAAGACCCTTAGTTATTTTATTAAATGTGTGAATTCTGAGTTGAGATACTTTCCCTTGAATTTATGTAAATTCATTTTATGTATGCAAGTCTCTGTGGTGCTGTTGTAAAGCATTTTTATGTGTTCGATTAAAGTTTGTGTTAATACTGATGGTAGTTACATTTAACAAATACATATTTAGACTTCATGTCTTATTAATTTAGTATAATTCATCTTCTTTAGTCAAAAGTGATGATTCTTAAAAAGGCATAATATGTTTGTCAGTGTTTATACAAATGTTCTACAGTGCTTGTTTTGTAGTAGTGTAAGGAATACTGCTCTATCAAGTACTTTTTAAGGACAGTAGGTACCCTTGATAATAATTCCCTTTGATATTTTACTCTTGTAGTATTCCTTTTTATATGAAAGGTTTACATGAATTTGGGGAGTGACAGAAATAAGAAGTTGGCTATTTGAATTGTGGTCAGTGCTTTTCTGTAGTGCTTCTAATGGTGTAAAACCCTGTTTGGATCATCAGTGTCAGTTTTTCACATGGTTGTAAGCTGAGAGGGCAAAGGAGGCAGCAGAGCATCTTCTGTCATGTGCAGATTTACAGGTTTGGTTTCTACCCTGAGAGCTACGCCTTGCTATAAAATTGAAGAAAATCTTTAGAAGAGAAGACAGCTTATTTTACATAGGGCAGATTCTTCATGAGGGCAATATTTTGCATGGTAAATTTTGAGGCTGGGAGTCTTTGCCAGCTTTTTTGCCCTGGCAAGATGCACTGGGAGTCTCTCTGGTGTTTGTGCCATCGAAAGGTGGCTGGGCAGGAGGATGAAGACTAGCAACAGCAGTCAGGGTTGGTAGCTTTAAAGGTGGACAGCTTTAAATCTAGGACATAAACATTTTTCAAGGGGGTGGATGGCACCTATTAAAAGACTTTAGTAAAAGAGTGTGTATTTGTTAATGCTGTCTTATACATGTCATTAGAAAGTGCTGAGATAATTAACAAAACTTACTGGAGTGTTAGCATCTGGTGACAATTTTCCTGGCTAGAAGCAACAGGTATAAAGGTGATTGTTGAAGAATTTGCCAGATGGGTTTTTAAGGATTTACCTTCTGTCTGGAGCTGAGTTACAGTAGGCTCTCCTTTGGAACAGAGAATTGTTTCTCCCTGCAGCACCAAAGGGATACTAATCATGTTGTAATTATGTCCCTGAAACAAGTACAGCCTTGGGTGTCCTCAAGGTCCAAGGCTGTACTCTTGATATAGCATGTTTCCAAAATGATAGCGTAGTTGTATTCCAGGTTTTCAAATTGTTTTGAGATATTTTAAAATTTTTTGCAGTTGTTTAACAGGACGTACCAGTAATACTCATTTGTTCGGAATGGAAGACAGCCATTTCCTGCTGATTTAGATGGAGAATTTAAGTAGATTGTAATTGCTCCANAAACTTGGAAGAAGTTGTGGAATTTTTGTTAAGGGTCATTGATGTGGTTACTGGTGTTGCCAAGAATGAAAAAGATTATCTGCAAACAAGCTTTGCAAAAATTAAAGCAAAATCAGACTTCTAAATTTTGTATAATGAAGTTCAGTCTAACAATGTGAGAAAATCAAACAGAAGCTGAAATGAAAGGAATACTTAACATAAGAAACAGAGCATCATATTGAAAGGAAGCTGACAGGGTGATTCCCTTATGAAATACTTGTCTGTGATAAAAAGGCAGGGGGTATTTGCTCATC
>WEIV01008631.1:972-35756 GCA_013390005.1 Calyptomena viridis | reverse complement strand
CATTCAAGAAATAAATTATGGGGAAATGTGATGGCTGATGCAGATGGTTTATTTGAAAAGGCATATCAGCATTAGTTTTCAAGAACAGTTTGCAACTCCTTGGAAAAGGGGAACTCTTGTTCTTCATATTGGAAATATTCAAAGCAGAAGAGGGAAACTGATACATTCTTAAACTTTGTTGCTATTGAGATGCAGTTCAAATTGTGGCCCTTGAACAAATTTTTTTGTCCTTTTCAAATTTTAGTGCACAATTTTCAAACTAGAATCTTTCAATGTTTAGTTAAGAATTGGTGTGACATATATCTATTGAGAGCTTGCTAGGCTTCATGTGAAATATGAATTGGAGTGAGAAAAATCATAGCTCAGAATAATTACTGTTTCTTTCTCAAGTTGATAATCTTAAATTTTATGCATCATCTGGATTTACAGAGGTGTATTTGCCTTTTCCTAACCAACCTGTTTCTTAGGGTGTCTTGGAATGTGCTGTTCTCTTCAAAGAAATCAAACTTATGTATCAGGCTATAACTTCATCTGTGGGCATTAGCTGGGTTTTAGTGCAACTAGATTTGTAACTTTTTTCAGTACAAATAGTCAGTATAGGTCTCTTGCAAAGCTAATGTCATGAAGTAACTGCTGTTGTCTTAAATATAAGAATAAAGATATTGCTTAGCGACATTTTCTCTTTAAGTCATGCTTACTACCTTTTCTGCTGGGTGCCAAAATCTCAGAAATGGAAATGCAGAATTAAAATTAACTAGCTTAATCATCCTCAGTGTTTACAAACTGTACATGCCTGTTTTACAAGATCACTGTGACACGGAGTGCTGAATCATTCTAAAGACAACCCCGTGTTGTTCTACATTGTTAAGTCTTTGTCTTTATGAGCATTCTGTGCTATTTTTAGATGCCTTAAGACCATCTAAAAATGAATCTTTTCCCATGGAAAATATTAAATTTCTGGAGAAGATGTAAACTTCCATGTACTAGTTGCTTTTTTAATATCACTCATATATTATTCATACATTTCCTTATGTTTAAAAATGCTGTCTTGTTTGGATTACATACGTGGATGTGCATGCAGACAAGGTAAAATTTTGGGTCACATGGAAGACTCTGGTAATTTTTGACTGGCTAAAGGTGGATCCTCCAAAACTAAATTCAAGAAATAACAAAGCCTGAGTAAACCTCACAGCATCTTTTGATAGAAAATAGTTTAAAATTTTGACACATATTTATTTTCTTTCAATGGTTTTAATAACTTCATTTGTTTTAACTTGGCATTTGTTACATTTCTTTTTACAGAGTCCTTCAGAGTTGTTCCTCTGTTCTGTGATTAAATGCTGCCTTATCTAACATTTTCTTTGGTGAGGACAGCCAGTTGAGTGTTTTGTTTTGTTTTTTTTTTTCTCTGTAGCACTTTTTTTTCTTTATGTACTCGGTCATAATTGGTAGTTCTTCCTAATATGCCATTTAGAAGTCAAGCATTCTGTTCATCCTTTCTGTCCCTTTCCACTTGTGTCTCTGTCTGTGGCGATTCTATCATATTTTTTTCCCTGCTGTAAAGGAATCTCTGAAAAATAGATTTTTGAAATAACATGTTTGGATTGTGACAGTGCAAGCCTCTAAGTAATAGGGTAATAAAGGAAATTTCTGCAGTTGACAACCACAATTTTAAAGGCAGATGCCTTCAATTGTATCTAAATTAATGGTGTAAGTAGTGCTAAGCTTAGTCCAGTTGCTGTCCATAAAATATTTTTCTTAGGGAAGGCAATTATGTTACATTGAATAGACAGTGAGTTTATGAGAAGTCCTGGTGGTAGTTTCTGTGATTTCTCAAAGTCTTGTAATCCAAATAAAAATTGCAATCAGCATTTCAATGCAAAATGAGCAGTAGTAAAATAATTCACTGCATTTTCAGCAAAAATATTAACTCCCCTGAGTAAAATGAATGTCACTAAATCTAAATTAGTTATAACTATGCTATTTATAGTTCTGTTTTAAATGAGCATCTGCTTAAATCACATGGTCGTTATGAGAACTAGTCCTCTCCTGGAAAAAAAATTATAGTTGTCAGCTGTAGTTTAACTCTGTAGTTTAATGCAATCTGCATGTAGTGTAGGAAATAATGGAAGCTGCAACTCTGTCTAATGCTTTTAGGGAGTAACTTCATGGTGGACTCTGCAATCAAGTTTGAGTGGGTGGGAGGATATCACAGAAGTTACCCAGCTTCTCTGGAAAAATTTTGCATCTAGCTGCACCTCGTGAGGGACAGGTGTTTGGGGAAGAGCTAGTATTACTCTAAGTAATACTCTTAAGTATAGAAAAATTCTATACTGAAAAGTAGGGAGAGACAAAGATACTTAAAATGTGGGATTGCAGAGATTCACGTTTCCTTCTGGCGGTTATTTATTTATCAAACTTCCTTGCTTTCTAAGTATAGTAAGGAGAGGGGTTTTTTTCTGGAGTCAACCTCAGTTCTTCTTTTTGTCCATCTGGAATATTAGCTAGTGATGTAATATTTTTTGGAACATTTTAAACCTGAGGTGCATATAGGTGAGAAAGCATGCTATGTTTTCTCTTATGGTCACATAACCACTAATGTAATTGGCTTATTTTCAGAACTAAATTGAACAGGAGAACTTCCTAATAATTGGTTTTGATTCAAAGTTTTTGTAGATGTTGATGTTTTTGTAGGTATAGAAAATGAAATCAGAAGTGATTGAGGCACAGGTCATCTTAAAGAAAGACTGTTGGTGGGTTTAGGCTTTCTGTGTGAGGAAATATTTCTTGCAGGCCAGGAGCTGACATGAGATTCCAAACACACGGTCAGAATGTTTGTATTTGAAATAAGTTGAACAAATAATATTTAATTTATCTTTAATCTATAATAACTCATCTTTCATGAAAGAAAACAACCCAGCTTTAGATTTTGTAGGGTTTTTGAAAACAAGGCAGCCTCTGACAATACACTGCCTGACTTCACTGTGCCATTGTTCTTGCTGAAAAGGCATGCAGGAGAAGCTCTGAGGCACCCTGACAATAATCTCTCAGCTTGGCACTTTCACAGTGAGAAGGGCTTACTGTGTAAACGTTAGGCTTAACATACCATACCTTGTTGTAATTACAAGTTCTAAGAAGGTCATCTCAGGTCTTTCCTCTTTTGGGGTGGATGGGTTAAATTGCATGCAGTTCACATTTTAGCTTATGGGTTATTTGAGTTCTTTAAGTGCAAGTTTGCAAACACTTGAGCAGTAATTATCATCTCAGAGCAAATATGTAACCTTATGAAAAATTCCAGTGTCTCAGCCAGAACACTCCCACTCCCTTTATTGTGCAAAATTTTGATAGTGCAATTTGTATCTGCCCTGTCCCTGTAAGTATTAATAGATACTTCTAAGCCCTTGATACCCTCAACCAGCTGCAAAAATCTATTTATATGCATTTGCTCACTCTTTCTAGCTTGTTCCTTCAACTATGGTCCACAATACTGGAATTGTTCTGTATCATAGTGACTGTGAGGATTTCAGAATGTATAAATAAGTTATGGTGGAATTTGATAATTTTTGTACATGCTTGTGTCAAATAGATGATTGTGTTTTATAATCAGGATTCTTTTGCTTCTTTGTTTTCTTAATTCTGTATTAAACTGAAATTCTAAGGGTTAGTGGTTCACAGGTAGGAACAACTTACCCAGTGTTAGGATTTTCCAGTTTTAAAGGCTTTCCCATTTGAATAGATTGACCTACACAATACTTTCTGAAATAATTGGTTTATGAAGGGAGAGGAGACTTCACCTAAATAAAGTGAAGAGAGTTTTAACCTTGTCTGTAGTGGTTTATCAGGATCTCATAAGAAGTGAAGACAAGGGGTTGCCATCATTCTCTACTCAGAGATCCATTTTTGTTATCTCCAGCTGGATATTACTCTGGATAACCAAATTAAGTGAAGATTCAGAGTATCTGAAATGCATAATGCAGAAGGCCAGGTAAACCTGAAAAGCAAGTATGTAAAGAAAAGTGCCTTAAAATGATCTGTACTTTGCAAATTTTCTGTAAACAGAATAATGGCATTGAAAAACTCAAGGCAAAACAATTTGTTTTGTAAGTGTATCTATTGTTTTTGTGTGGCTCTCAAGCGGTGAAATGTAAATTCTTTAGAGGCCTGGGAAACAGTCAAGTCTAGGACAGCAGTAGGTGTTATGTGAGATGGCATTTGCTTCAGAAATAAACCATGTCATTTCATGCATCACACATTCAAGGGGGATGTCAAACATGAGGTTAATGTGAAGAATTTGGGCTTACAGAATGAATTCCAGAAACGGGAGTTAAATTCTGCCCAAGCACAAACTATGCAAAATTGGGAATCCTTGTTTTGGCTTCCATATTAGTTGTCTGGAAAATGTCCATAGCAGGGAATTTGAACAAATCTGAGCAAAAAATCTTGGACAGCATTTGATTCAGATTATTTTATGCGTCATATGTTCCTTCCCACCACTTCATCCTTTCCTGTGGAAAGCTAGTAAGTGTTTATAAGCTCTTAGCTTCTCTCACGCACATTTTTGGCTTGTTTCTTACTTTTGTTTCTCTTTTGATAGAATAGCACTTGGACTTGCTTATTACAGGGGAAGAACTGCTGGAGGATATTTTTTAGTTTGCTTTTTTAATAGAAACAGTAGTTATGGAATCATACATTCCCTAGGAACTCTACCAGTCAGTCAGCCAGGAGACATGAAATACCACAGATCTGTTTTCTCACCAATAGCAAGACTGCACTTTTAACATGAGCATTATACACAAACCTTGTTATTATTTTTTCCTATGGTGTTTTTTTTTTTGTTTGATTTTACATCCCTGGGAGATGAAGGCATGGAGAGATGAAGAGTCCTTCTACCTGCTGAGAAAGGCTTGGGAATTCTTGTGAATGAAAAGCTGGACATGAGCCGAGAAAACTCTGTCCTGGGCTGCATCCAAAGCAGTGTGGGCAGGAGGTTGAGGGAGGGAATTCTGCCCCTCTGCTCTGTATCCAGCTCTGGGGTCCTCAGCACAGGAAGGACATGGATCTGTTGGAGTGGGTGCAGAGGAGGGCCACAAAGATGCTCAGAGGGCTGGAACACCTCTCCTATGAGGACAGCCTGAGAGAGTGGGGACTGGAGAAGAGGAGGTTGTGGGGAGACCTAATGACATCCTTCCAGTTCCTAAAGGAGCTCCACAAGAAAGATGGGGGCAAAAATTTTAGCAGGGTCTGTAGTAATAGAACAAGGGATAATGGCTTTGTGCTGAATGAGTGTTGATTTAGGTTAGATATAAGGAAGAAGGTTTTTTTATGTTGAGGGTGGTAAAACACTGGAACAGGTTACCCAGAGAGATGGTAGATGCATTTCCAGGTAGATTCCTGGAAGAGAAATTCAAGGCCAAGTTAGATGGAGCTATGAGCAACTTGATCTAGTTGAAGATACCCCTGCTCATTGAAGGGGATTTGGACTAGATGTCCTTTATAGGTCCCTTCCTACTCAAACTATTGTGTGATTCTATATAAATAGGCATTAATAATGGTTTCTGTCTTAGTGGAATCTGAGCAGCTCAAATGAATAAACCTACTGTGCTTACTTGTAGCGTACCTACAAGATGGGACATTTTATCCTGTTTAAGACCTACTTGCACACAAGCAAATTGTCCTACTGAAAATTTCAGAACAGATTTGTAGTAGATATGTGGTCTGAAATCTTGAGTTCCTTGTATCTCTATAGGCTGTGCTTTTCTTTCCTGACTCTGGCAGAGAAAGTAATTGTAGAGTTTCATCTGAATATCTGAAATCGTCATCCTTGTACTAGATTGGTATGAGCTAAAAATATGTTAGCCTTCTATTGTGACCAAGGTGAAGGCTCATGTTGTTATTAATCCATCTCCATTAGGTTTCTTATGTACACAATTAATAGCCATTTCATTTGAATAATATAATACAAACTTCAATTTTAAATTGTGAAAAGAAGATCTTTCTTGTAGGTCAAGTAATCTTTGTATAGTATGGAGTATCTGCAGTAGCTCCTTGTAAGGTCAGGAAGCTTATTGAATAAGGAAAGATGTCATAGTTTGTATCTAATTTATATTTTCTAAATGTTAAAGCAATTAAAATATGAGATCTTAGCATAATATCAGTAAAAGTCTGTGAAATGAGGTATTTCAGTAAGGTATGAGGTTCTTGAATTTTTGTGTTCTTTTTCCATGCACACAGCTGAAATGTCTGCTGTCAAGACAATGGATCTTTATATTATTCTGGGTTAAAAAGTGAAAGCATTGCTTCTGTATAACTTTTATACCTCAGGCTCCTTGAGGAATGACTTTAATAAGTGTTGGATTTGACTTGGCCATCATTCCACTGGAAGATGTGTTGAGGTCTGGGTAACCCAGAGTTGAGCAATACTGAATAATTATAGTTTGATTGCCTTGTAGAAATCAATGGCTCTCTGCCTAGTTGTGTGCCCTGTCAGGTTTAATTATAATAATTTTGAATTTTCAGACTATATTACATATATAGGAATCAGTATTTTTGATATGATATGCTGGAGTGGTCTCAACATACATAGATACTATAGTAAAATATACCATGTAAATACGTAGAGGACAAGCATGTTTCATCATTATTGGTCACAACATTTAAAGATGATTTGGTTTATGATTACGAATAAAACTAGGATAGTCACCCTGGTTGTGATTTTTAACCTAGTGCTTAGTATTTGCCTTGAACATTTTGAAAATTACTTGCAGGTTTATTGGGTATTACAGCAATCCTAAAGACATGAGAGACATAATCTGACTGTAATACACCACCTTCTTGTGATGTAAGCTTTGTGTGAAGGAGTATACCTGAGTGAAGCATGGAAAAAGGTGTGTTTCTTACAAGCATGGACCTCAAGTGCTTTCAATATAAATATCTCTTCCTCTTTCCAGATGCACTGTTAAAGTCACTTAGAAATTTATTCTCATGTCACATTACATAAAATTGTGCTGCTATATAGAGCTTAAATGTTAATGTTTTGAAGGTAATTTATGGGTGGCATGGGAAAATTAGTAATCGAAACAGTAATAGAATTGGAACCAGCTGTGGAAGCTACATAGGAAATTGTTCTTCCTTCCTGAAGTGACTTAGACATGCTGTAATTTTTAACCCTCACCCCCCTACCTTCACCCTGCAGTTGCAGATCTTCTTTGCATAACTAACTCACACACACTTTTAATTCCTTATCCTAGTTATTTGGTAAGTCTGTAGGCAGCTGCAATCATTGTCACTGAGTGGGATGGTATGCATACTTAAATTTACATCTCTCAAGTTCCTGCAGTAAACATTTGAGTGAACACGTTTTATAGTAACAGTGGGAGATTTGTTGAAAAGTAGTCTTTGGACATCTCTCTCTAGAGCTGTGATTATTTAGATTTGCTGACTGTAGTGTGTTTGCTAAGAATGGGATCCCTGAGGAATTTGATGTACTTTGCCAACATTGCTGAATAAAACCTAATAGCAGATTCCTTAAGATAGTTATTATTTATTCTCATTTTTTTCAGATGAGGAAACTGAGGTATGCAGGAATGAAATAAATAGTCAAACATCAAGGATTGGTCAACACCAATGGTGTATTATTTTAATTTTGGTCATTGAAGCGTGTGTAATTTAAAAAAGGTGGTTGACTAATAATGTTGCTATTACACTGCTATAAAGATTCTTCTTGGTATGACCTTGATGCTTATGAAATTCTATGGTAACGTGTTCACCAGAAGTCTTAAAATGAGCATCAGACTTTTTTTCACAAGAGGAAAAATGCATTTTATTTCAGTTGTAATTTCCATGTCTTTTGTAGACAGTGATGCCAAGTATTGAACATGTATTGCTTGTGTTAGCTTTTTAAGTTTTGATGAGTCCAAAGTTAAAATCTTGAGTTTAATGCTGCTGCTGGACTTAATTCCACCACTTATGTGACTTGCAAAAGAATCTTCAATACTTATTCTACTGCATGTATAATTTTAATGTACTTCCACAGAAGTGTGAGTAACTAAATGCAGCTTTTGCTTCATGAATTACAAAGACTTAATAGTATCACTGGCTTTTTATATAGAAAGAGGAGGGGAATATTTTTTTTTAAATGTTTAACTTTGTACATGTATAGTTTTTAAATTCTAGAACACTTCATAAATTTTAAGACAGAGTTTAAATCTAGAGAATAGTAACTTTTAAACAGTGAAAAACATCTAAGTGTTCATGGTTTCTGTTGGCGAGCCAGGTGAAAGAATTTCATGCTGTTTTTGCCCTAAGGTTTGCCAAATGGTGATAATGATAAAGAGTCTGTATAGCTTAGATAAAAGATGTTTTAGAGCAAGTTTAATGTAAATAATTAAATGAACTGGCTAGCAGACTAAAAGGGTTATGCATTAACAAATGTTAAGTTCAGTCTAGTCATCTGTCCTATGTTTTGGTTTTGGATTCTTTTATGGGTGTCTTTTAGGGTATATTCTCTGTGGTAGAAATCCCGTTTGGAATCTGTGGTACAAAATTCTTAGCAAGCTGAATGTAAAATAAGTGAATGCATAAGCAAGGCCTATTTGCATCTGAGCCGAGTGTTGGCACTTCAGTTTCAGAGAGTTGAAAGTTCACAATTATTTGTCCTTTCTGATTGCATAATTAAGCTATTGTTTGGGTACCTACCAGCCTAGGCAGAGCTATGAGAGTTTTATTTCTCCTCGTTGTCAGCTGATCTGTGGTTCTGTGAGCTGTTTTACTGTTTCAGAGTAAATGGAAGTGTTCTGTTATGTTAAAACAAAATACTGTTCAACTTCAACTCTAAAAAATAACCCTGATAAAGGATGTCTGACTGAAAATGTTAGAGACTTTTTTCATTCTTAACATGGCAGGTAGTAGTAATTTTTCCTATTTTTCTTACTATAGTAAAACTGTGCCTTGACTGAACATGGGTGCTTTTTGGTGGTATGTGGCAACTGTGCATATGGTTTCAGCAAATAGGAAGTATTTGTATTGATACACATTTGAAACTTAGCAGATAAAAATGAAATAGGTAGGTGGTTATGTGAGCAGAATGTAACATATCTCAAGTACCACCAGAACGCTTTGCTTGAGTAAATCAGTCTCCCAGAAACTGCAAAGGAAACTTGAAGGACTCCAGGCAATTTTAGATTTAAATCAGTTTTATCGATGATTATAGCTTGCTTTAGAAGAGGCTCGAGAGAATTTCTCTGGTATACATTGTGAGAACAATTCCCAGGTCATTAATATTAATACAGACTATGACTTCATAAATCAAGGGCTTGTTATAAATTTACAAACCATCTGAATGAGATTTTAGAATCTAGATGAAAAATAGTAACCTCTCAATCTATCTAAAACTATCTCCTAGGAGACAGATCAGGCAAGTTTTTTGCTATACTTTAGAGGTGTGTTTATATCTAAAAAAGATTCTTGCAAACATGCTGGGACTGTACTTATGATACCTTTTCTAAACTGCTAAGCCATTGGAGTCTTTTCAGAAGGGGATGTGCCAGTAAGGGGCATGAAAGGGAGGAGAAGGGTTAATTGAGGTTACCTGTTGTGTCAGGGCACAGTCTCTGAATTAGCATTTGACCCATCCTTAATAAAGTAAGTTGTACCTGACTTAGAATAACATTAGAAATTTATTCTATGTAGGCAGTCATGTGTTGGAATAAAGATTTAATCTAAGGTCTTTTCCCTTGCTGGTTGAACCTGACAAAACAGTCTGCTTCAGATCATAAGAAAAAAATTTCACCAGTCAGTGAATCAGATGATGCTGAGAGAAGCTAGCCACAGTACTATTTCTATATTGAGTAATTAAATTTACTTCCTGTAGCATTCAAAAGGAAGTTCATTGACTTAAAGCACCTCTGTAAGTCTTGAATGGACAATGGAGCAATACCTTTAGTCCACTAAAGGAAAGAATAACATTTCCTTAATCTTGATGTACTTAAAATTTGAGGTGTAAATACTGTGGTCTTTTGAGTGTTACCCAGATTAGAGTATAGCTGGGAACAAGTGTGTTGTAGGGCCTTTCCAGATTTTCTGCTGGTTTTGAAGGGTTTTTTCATTTGTCATGGAGTTATGAGTTATCTATGTTTTTCCATGAGCAACAGATATTGTGGGTGTTTCACAGGAATATCAGCCAAGATAATTCATAACAGTGTTTGTGTGTATCCTCCTGTTTTCCAGAATATTTTCCATTATCTTTTTCAGACCAGAAATTTAGATAATACAGATACATAGGCCCTGATTCATCCAACGTAATGAAGACGCCTATGTTAGGAATTTAGTTTCCTTGCACTTCCCTGAATAATTCATGAAGAGGAGAGGTCTCCAAATTATTCTGGTTTTTTATACACTGATTCTTCTTATCTGCTTATTTTTGAAGGCTATATAGGAGGAGTGTTTTCCATATTTAGATGCATCACATTCAGAAACTCAGATTAGATGAATCTAGGCCCAACTGAATTAAATATCATGCAAGTTTGAATGAGAATACATCTGTCAATTCTAGCACCTAAAAGAGGAAATTAAAAGTTGTTGAAATGTCCTTTCAGATCTGTATACTTCCTTCTGCGTGGAAGTTTGTGGATAATGCACTCCTGTAAAACCAAAAATGTCTTTATTTTTCTGTCTGTAAAACAGCATCTTAATCGTCTCTTACATTGTGATTTTTCACACTCCATCTTTTTCTTGAGTGTACACTTGTGCAACCTTAGTGTATATCTTACACATTTGTTTTCAGTTCACTTTGCAGAGGAAAAGAATGAAAAATTGTGACTTGGAAAACCTACCCATTTTACAAGTAATATGGTTTTAATCAGGGCATGATTATGGAACAAAACATGACATCAGTGTGTGTTTGTTTGAAAAACGAGTTTAAAAAAGAACAGAAAAAAGTAAAATAGAACTCTTATTTCTGCCTTCACCTTTCACTGCTGTCATGGAAAATTCAGCTGGGTGCCTAACAGCTTAAAACATTTATCTAGTTTGAAAAGAGGAATGAAGCATGTTTTCTTCCTGATCTAAGAAATACTCCCCTCAACACCCTTTTATCTTTCTTCAAATAGTGTTTTAGGCTTAATATTGAAGAACAGAACAGGATTCTGTTCTCTCTGTTCATCATCACTGAAATAGTCTCTTAATTTCCTTCACTTTCATATCAAAGTTGAATGCTGAGTAGAAAGGTAAAAACTGCTTGTTTGTGGCTCTGAGCTTAATTCCAATTCAAAGAGATGGTGCAAATGTTCCTCTGTAGAGTTTTAGACTTCTAAAGGCTCTTTGCACTGGAAAGAGAAGCATTTAATGTCTTATTTTAGGTAGTGTTTGAGAGAGAATATTTGAACCTGTAAACCAAACATATTTTGATGTGGAAATTAGCAAGCAACAATAAGCATGAGTTTGAAGCCTTCTGCTATTTGTGTTAACCTGTTGTTGGACGAGATTTCTGTGATGGTCGAGAGAAGCCATGGTTTATCTCCAAAATTCAGTGATTTTCTGTGTTATTTTGTCTATCTAAACTTTATAGGCTGCCCAGGGGGGTTATGGGGTCTTCCTCTCCAGAGACATTCCAAACCTGCCTGGACATGTTCCTGTGTCACCTGCTCCAGGTAACCCTGCCTTGGCAGGGCAGTTGGACGAGAGGAGCTCCAGAGGTCACTTCCAATCCTAATGACTCTTGAAATCCGTGAAGAGTTTGTGGTGTTGTACCTGTCTCTTTTGGGAATGACAGAAATTCCATCTTTTTTGTTGTGATTGTTAATGAGTTTTTTTCCCATGTTTTTATCCTTAAAATCTCTTGAGAGCATTTTCTTGCAGTACGTTACATAATTTACAGCATGAATGTTTTTATTAAGACACACTACCTTTCTGTTTTTAATGTCTCCTGTCACTCTTGATTACTCTTTTTGAATTGTGCTCCTTGTTTTGAACTATTTGCTGGAGAAAGTGGAACAGATAAGAATACGTTAGTATCACAAGATAGATTTAAGCATTGTATGCTGATGTCAAAAATAAAAGCCTTTCAAAGAGTCTTAAACTCTCCTGCTTTCCCCACCTTGCCCGACAGCAGCGTGGCATTTGCTTTTGCCTGCAATAGAGTAATTTTGGATGGGAAGAGATTAACTATGAAAGAGAACATGAACGTGATGTATTTAAACAAAAGGCATGGAAATAGAAAGTTGTTTTTTCTTAATTGCCAGAAATTTGGGTGATTAAAACATGGTTTTCTGCAGGGAGTCCTTTTTTTGGGGAGTTGGAATTGCTGCAGTTTCTTAAGTAAGTGGAGGTAATTCCATCACCATTTGTAGCTACGATTTGTTGTCCCCCTTTTGCTTACACCAGCTATTCCTGCTGCCCATTTAGGACTACAGTCATTTCTATCTATCTTCAGGTAAGGCAAGATCTTTTATACTGGCATCTAAGGAAAATTGTAAACATAAAATAAAAAATAAGTATTTTTCCTCTGTAAATTGTAGTTTTGTGGGTACCCAGAAAAGTTCCTATTTAAGGGACTGCTGTGTGAAAAATTACCTATAGCTTGCAAGTCTCTTTCAAACAGTGTAATTTCCATTTAGTAATATACAGACCTCTGCAAACAGAGCAGTTAGAGGTATATTTAGGCATAAATGCATCATTCTGTCCTACTCTGGTTGGGCCATAAAAAGATGAGTCATTTTTGTTTGTTTGATTTTTTTGGTTTTGTCTTTGATTTTTCTCAAGACATATTGGAGAGACCGACCTAGTTTCAGTCTCTCCTTTTAGTGGCATATTTTCTGAGTATTGCTTGAGGATAAGGAAGCTCCCAAAGGAACATCCACAATATTTACTGGCAGTGGTGCAGTAAATAGAAGTGTGTTGTCAGGTACAGGAGTTTTAACAGTCTGGAACTTAACTGTGTCTGGAATTCCTTGAAAAAAATGTTGCATGTTGCAGATGTGATGCTGACTTGCAGTGTCCCTTTGCAGAAATTGTTTCAAAGGTAATAATTTTCATTTTTGATGAAAAAAGCAACCTCCTAGAATACACTGTTTCATGGATTTAATATATACTAATCTTATGTAAACTAAGGAACTGAGAGCTTTTATGAGATAGGACAACACCATAACTTTTCCTTTGATTCTATTGAAAGAGGAATTTAAATATTGGCTTTTCCTGATGTGGTTTAAAAAGAGCAATTAAAGCAAAAACCACAAAAAAATCCTGTGAAGATTTTATCTCCTCTAGTCTAATTACAGTACAAATTCTGCAGAATAACATTAGCTAAATAATAGAATTGGTTTGTGTAAACTTAACATCTGACATCCAGGTAACAACTGAAATCCTGATAGTGCAGGTACACTTTGGTCAAACTCTCTCTTTTTTTTTTTTTTTTTTTCATACTTATGGTAATATTCCAGTATATGTGCTATCCAGATGTTCAAATCAGCATCAATATATTATCTGTGTTTTCCTTGGAGGGTGTGAAAAAAAGGATTTTATGGCATTCTTTATTCTTTGGAATGAAAACTACCACTGGAGAAGTGGTAGTTTTGTCTGATTATGTTGTGGGCATGTGTTGTAGCAGGTTAGAGATACTGATATAATTCTGAGTTATTTAGGAAGTTCACAGTTATCTAAAATAGAATAAGCCACCTTGTGTTTTTCTAAATGTTTGGCTAATTTGAAGATGTTATGCCAAGATACATTCCTGGATGTTGTTATCTTAATTTTTTGTTTTGAATAGTCTAAACAGTTCCTTTAACAGTCAACATCCCTTGGACACAGCAGAGTTTAGCACCACTAGCAGTCGCCAAATGTCTGACTTCCAGGCTCAGGCTGTTTGATTTATCAGGTGGCAGAACATTTTCCTATCTGTTCTACTCCCCTGAAGATAAGTAGCCAGAATAGTGTTCAGAATGAGTGTGCTGTAAAGTGGAAGTGTTTTCATGTGAGTGGTTTGTTCTTCTCACGAAAAGGGGCGTTTAATTACCGTCACCTGAAGGAGCTAGCAAATAAAATAGTTTGTTCTAGCTCATTTTGTTTATTAATAAATTCGATTTTTTTTCTTTGAATTGTTTCTTTGAATCTTAAAGTAGTTAAGATACCCTCTGAAAATTAAATTCAGTGCTGACACAATGCAGACATACAATACCTACCTTTTTGCTAAGTTACATGAAATGAACAACGCTTTAATATTTCAGTGCAGAAAAAGCAGCCTTGCAGTGATTAAGATAAGAATGACCAAAATCCTGTTTCTCCTTCCAGCAACAGGTAGTTTCTGTGAAAGCCTTTGATTCACAGAAATAGTACATCTTTTTTTGTGGGTGAGGGCAGAATGAATCTTGGAAGCTGTTAATTTCCTTTTGACACTTCTGTTTTTATGGAATGTTCTTAGATGGCAAGTAGAAGCAGTGGCTCTTGGGCAGGTTTTTGCATCCCAAGAACAGCAAATACCACTTTATAGTGCAAGGAATGATGAAGCATTGAAAACTTAATATGTATTATAATTATGTCTTTGTCCTTGTGCTTTATAGTGTCACTTGAACAATAAACTCATTTTCATAATCACAGCTTCATTTGAGAATTTTGAGTTACAGCTGCTTCTCAGCTTCTAAACCACTGCGTCTGTGGAAGTATCACTTATTGCCAGTGTACCTTTTTAGGAAGTTAGGCATAGCTATTTGTAAATGTTTACTGTTACCTTGTGATGGGCTGAACTTGGCTGGATGCCAGATGCCCACCCTGCTACTTTGTCACCCTCTTCCTCAGCAGGACAGGGCAGGTAGAAGAATAAGATTGAAAAAAATCTCACAGATCAAGGTAAAGACAGTTTAATTAAACGTAAAAGCAAGGGCCGTATGCAGAAACAAAGGAAAACAAAATATTTATTCTCTACTTCCCATCAGCAGACCATGTCCTGTCCCTTCCCAGTAGGGCTTCAGTGTGTGAAGTGGTTGCTGTGGAGAACAAATGTAATAATGAGTGTGTGCAAACATCCCCCCCCCAACCACACCCTCACCTTTCACTGCCAAACAGACAGCATGGTATAGTTTTGCGATAAATATGGTTATAAATTTGGTTAGCTTGGCTTAGCTGTCCTGACTGTGTCCCCTCCCAAGACCTTGCCCACCCCTGTTGTACTGGCTCCTGGGGGGGATGTTGGAGACACACCTTGATGCTGTGAGAGCCTGCCCAGCAGTACCCAAAACACTGGTGTGTTATCAGCACCTTTCCAGCACTGTCAGGGCTGCTGTGGGGAAAGTTAACTCCATCCCAGACAGATCCAGGACATACCTTTTAGGTGTGATTTCCATGCTAGTGCTCTAGTTCTCCTTCAAAACACCTGTGACTCCTGGGGATGTGCAAACAGAGGGCATGAGTCTGACTCATACCTGTGTATATACGTGTGAAAAGAGAAAGAAGTAAAGTTAGAAGAAGGGTAGGTGTAGCTAAACCAAAGATAAGAAAAGTTTGTTTTATCAGAGGACTAAAAAGAACTGATAAAGAAGATAAAACAAGTATAAATAAAATCAGCCTGATGCTATAGAGAGAGACTTTTTGTGAAGCATGAAAAAATAGTGAAAGGATTGGCAGAGATGGATAAAGGAAGAGATATAATGTGTAATATAAATTGTGCTTAAAAATTATTTTAAAACCAGACTTTGGCAACAGAAAATTATAACAAAGATGTCAGGTATTAAGAGGATAGACTGTGTCTGTTTTAGGAAACTTGAGTGGTACCAGATAAATAAGCATTTTTAGAGTAATGATTTACATGACCTTTGTAGAAACTTGCTCAAAAGTACTTGAGTACTTTCTGTGTATTTCTCTCTGTGTGAATTAGTGTTTCCTAAAGAGAAAAAAAAATATTTTCCTATTTTTGTCTTAACATGGGGTTGTAATTTTTTTTAACAATTATTCATCAGATGTTTAGGGGTATATCCATGCAAAACATAAAATTAGTCTCTTGTTTATGATCATCTTCTTTCTCCTCATGTTATGACTGGTGTGAAGGAAACTTTTCTTACTTTTGTATATTTATTGCATTAGTGGGATTTTTTGGTGATAACACTCTTCTTACAGAGGTGAATTGTCTTCTTTTTCAGAACCCTGTCAAGAAAATTCCAGATTCTCATGAAATTACGCTCCAACATGGAACAAAGACAGTAAGTGATAACACATTTTCTACACTTCATCCTTTTCTAGAACTGTGTCAGCCTGTGAAATAAGTTAGCAAATAGTTATCATCCGCTAAAATTAAAAAGTAATTTTTTTCCTTAATCTGTTATTTTAGTCTGTGTCTTTGCTTAGTGCAATTGAAAGTGTCTTTTAAGGACCACCTCTTCAATTTCTTGTAATAACCTACATATGGCTCCATTTGACTCAATTGTAGTCTCATATTCATCAGTTATGCTCTCTGTAATTGTGAAGACTTGCTCTTCTAAGCTAGGTTTTCCTAATGTAGACATAGGTCTGATCTAGATGTTTGGTCATGGGTTTAAAATAGAATGTTATTGCAAAGTTTTTAAGACTTTGCAGCTGAATATATCATTATTCTTGAAGCTTTCAGTGCCTTTTACACACCATGTTCTTCCTTGTCTTTGATTGCATCTCTTCTTCAATATTACCATCAATATTTCTCCAATATTATTTCCAGTATTTCTTTTTCACTCTCTTTTAAAGAACCACTATCCAACTTGGAATTATCACTTCTTTGCCCTATATGTTTTTGTCTCGGTGTAATCTCATCTTTCAAATTCAAGTACTTCTATGTGCTGATTGATCCAAGATTTGGTTTTATAGAATGGAATGTTTTTCTGGCCATGAATATCTCTGGATCTATTCTCCAGTCCTTTCATCATATTCTTTATTGGTCATTAAAAAAAGATGCTGCTGCTGTTTATTTTCTTCAGTTTGGTCCTTGACTTAGGCTCTAATGAGAAAATAATACTAAAATTTTTTTTATTAATATTATATTCCTGTGAAAACGCTATCAGCTAGGTGGTAGAATTGTCAGTCATGTAATTCATGAGAATTTTTCAGGGGAGAAGGAAGAGAAAGGAAAAACAAACAAATTCCCTGAAAAATGTTGTTTCATGAGGTTTTAAACAGTCTTAAGCAATGTATATATTTCCTTTATTCAAGTCTATATAATGAATATAGTCTCACTAATTTCACATTCAGAAATATTAATATTTAAAACTATAAAATTTATATAAAAGTAGCATATATGAAAATAGAACAAGCACTGGTAATTCATGAGTTTGTTTTGAATTTTTAACAATAGTTTCTTAATATTTATCAAACATTTAAAAGGAATTTTGAAAGGAATTTTCTGGGAGTCTAAACAGGAAAGATAAATTTTTTTATAAGCTGTCAGAAATATGTGGGGTTTTTTTCAGAAGTGTCTAATCAGTAGTCTGGCATCAAACTTTGTGGTCTATCTTGACGTGTGGAGAGGTGATAGGGCTCACCCTTTTTCTTTATCATAGAGGTAGACATATAGGTGTAGAGGGAGCAGTGGAAAGAAGTAGCAAGTATGTTATAAATGAAAATAGAAAAGTGTTCTCTTTTGAGACCTGTAAAAGATGCACTGTATTACACTAAACAGACTGGATTTTTGTGTACACAGTGCGTACTAATTGCTATGAGTATGGATAGCTGGTAGAGTAGTGTACTAGTGCAAACAAGTTTCCATTTTACGTCTGACAGTAACTACTTCTGCAATATGCTTCTTGAATACATTGCTGGAGAAATTTTGTTAGGTAAAACTTTCTGGATTATCTTTCTCTATATTAAACCGGTAAATCATTTTATAGGAATAAGCTCATGTTGTTTCTAGCTAAAAGGCTTTGTAAAGTAGAAGTTTCATTTTTGGAAGATTTCTGAGGTATTTTGACTGCAGAAGAATGCAGCTGTCATCACCTAGAACAGAGGTGAATTGTAGTGTGAGGTGTATATAGCACAGTTGGATTAGTCTGGATGCAGTAAATGAAAAATATCATTGGAAAAAAAAAATTTCTGTAGAAGGGCTATCTTTTTCAGTTTGTTTGTTTGTTTTAAAGTAGTGAAACTACTTACCCATGACCCTATGCACCTATAAGGATGGGAGCAACTTTATCTCTTGATTTTGGTGTTCTGCCCCAATGTTTTTAAATACAGTCTTATTATTTTTATACAGAGTACTGTATTTCAGCTAAACTTAAGTATCCCATCTGTACCTCTTCAATCTACTGAATATGGACTTGATGATGACTCTATTCCTGTGCAGCTGAGAAGTCTCAGAAAAGATTTCCCAAGCTGGAGAGTGTTTCCAGAAACCTGATTCATTTCCCGGTTGTCTTGCTTGTACAGTATAATAGGAGTTACTGTTCCCAGTGAAACTTCAGAGATACGTTGTTTTTTTTTCCTCCTGGCACTTTTGATATATAGGTGGGTATGAGAAAGAGTATATAATCAGAAGCACTCTGAACAGTGTGCTTTCTGTAACATCTCATATCACAGCTGCTCCCTCATATATTAGTTATTGTAGAGTAGAATTCTTGAGTGTTCTGATTAATCTGGAGATGACCCATTTCTCTGCATGTCAGAAATCATGATTGAAATTACTAGGGTTCAGAGTTGCCATTGAAGTTGTAAAAGTGGCATTTTTTTTCCTCTGGAAACACATAAGAGGTTACATCTGTTTCATTTGAAAATCAATTATGTCATGGTGACATAATCACTATGTGGAGTTTAATACATTCTTAGGGATAGCACAAAGCACTACATTTGAACGTTTGATTTAGGGAAGTAAAAAGAAAAATGTTGAACCTGTTAACTCTTTAAACTATGTTTTTTGAGGGCACTGCATTAGGGCGTTTGGTAATATTTTGCATTCTTGAGAAGAATGAGATTTTAAACCTTCTCTGAAAGATTTCTGCAAGTGAATGCCTCTAAATTAAAGCAGAACATTTAGATTAAGGAAGAGTCATTTGCCTGGTGAATAGGAGCATACTTTCTGCCACATTGTGGTTTTCTTGAAAGTACTGTTTTTAAATGGCTGTGTATACAAGGGCAGTGTATATTTGAAATACTGTGAGGTACATGTGTTACAGAATCACAGAATATTCTGACTTGGAAGGGACCCACAAAGATCATCAAGTGCCACTCTTAGCCCTGCACAAGACCATCCCCTCGTGGCCCTCCTTTGGACACTCTCTAATAGTGTAATGTCTTTTTTATATTGTGATTCCCAAAACCACACACAGGATTTGAGGTGAGGCCGCCCCAGTGCAGAGCAGAGCAGGACAATCCCCTCCCTCGACCAGCAGGTGATGCTTTGCCTGATGCCCCCAGGACACAGATGTCCCCCCTGGCTGCCAGGGCACCGCTGACTCATATGCAACTTGCCATCCACCAGGACTCCCAGGTCCCTTTCCGTGGCACAGCTTTCCTGCTTCTTGTTCCTCAATTTGTATGTACATTCAGGATTGCCCCATCCCAAACGCAGAATCTGGCCCTTGTTAAACTTCATATGGTTGGTGATTGCCCAGTTCTCTGATTTATCAGGGCCCCTCTAGAGGGCCTCTCTGCCCTGGTGGAAGTCAACAACTCCTCCGAATTTTGTATCATCTGCAGACTTGCTTAGTATTCCTTTGAGATCTGTGTCCAAGTTGTTAATGAAGATACTGAAGAGCACAGAGCCAAAGATGGAGCCCTGCAGATCCCCACTAGTGACAGGTCACCAGTCTGATGTGACCCCTTTCACTACAACACTTTGTGCCTGAATAATGAGCCAGTTGTTCATAATGTCTTTATCCAGCCGTGTGCTGGACATTTTGTCCAGTAGGATACTGTGTGAGACAGTATTGAAATCCAAAAAGATGACATCAACTGGCTCCCCTTGATCAACTAGGTGGGTTACCTTGTCATAAAAGGAAATTAGGTCTGACAAGCATGACATTCCCCTCATGAAGCTGTGCTATGACCAATGACTTCAGATTTTTCCCAGAGTACTCTTTTCCATGATTTTTACCAGGCATGATTGAAGTGAGATTAACAGACCTGTAGTTTCTTTGTTGCTCCTCTTGAAAACTGGGAGAATGATCACCAGCTTCCAGTCAGCTTAGACATCTCCATGTTCCCAAGACCACTCAAATATCATTGGGAGAGGCTTTGTGATGACATTAGCCAGATCCTTGAGGATTCTTGAAAAAATCCCATTGGGCCCCATAGATCTAGGGTTGCAGCTGGTGCAGCAAGTCCTGCACAAGTTTAGGGTCAACTGGGAGTTGATCATTCTCTCAGTCATGGTGCTCCAGCTTGAGTGCCATTACTGTATTTGAAAAAACTCTTTCTATTGTCCCCCACAGTTCTGGACAGCTTTAACTCTAGTTGAGCTTTGACAGCACAAACTTCCTCCCTACGTTGGCAAGCAGCATCTCTGTATTCTCATGCCCCCTGACTTTCCTTCCACTTGGTATACAGCTTCCTTTTTTGCCTTATTTCCAAAAAGAAAAAGATCACTGCTCAGCCAAACTGGCCTTCTGCTTCATGTGCTTGACTTCCTACATTTTGGAATTACCTGTTCCTGTGCTTTTTTTTAAGAGATGATGTTTGAAAAGTTACCAGCATGGAGCTTATCAGGTGTAGTGTGAACTTCAAGGAGAAGATGGTTAGAAATGAGTCTTTGATAAAATAGGGAATAACTAAGTGAAGCTTTTCTACATGAAACTGGAAAAAGAAGATTCAAAAGAAGCCCATACTATTTCATTTAAATAAATCTAAATTTTAGGAAAGCAAATTGTCCATTAAAGAATAAATTCAATTCATACATGCTGTTTTTATTGTGACAGTTGTTTTCTCTAGGTTACTTTTTCAACTGGGCATGGAAAAGGAAATATGTCGTGCTAAATTCCATGTTTTAAAATGTTTTCTGTGGGAACTATTCAACAGTTTATATAAGTTTTAAAAGTCTCCATAACACAGTGTATATACTAAAGCTTTGAAAAAAAAAGACAGTAGTAGACTGATATATCTTTCAGACAAGATTTTTTTGGTGGTACTTCTATGTGTCTGCATTAAATCATAGTGACTATTAGAACTTTTCATGTATATGTGTAAAAAATAGACATACCTATAGGTAAGCATTCTTAGTGCAAATTACTGTAATTTTGTACTTCCATATCTGGAATTTCTAATACAGATTTAGACATCTGAAAGTAATTGGCCTGAAAGGCTATTTTTTTGTGAAGAATTGTAGAAAAAAAAAAAATCATACAACAATATAAAGAACTTGAATGATTTTTTTTTTTTTTTTTTCTTAATCTCTACAGGTTTCTGCTTTAGGGTTGGATCCTTCAGGTGCTCGTTTGATAACTGGTGGATATGACTATGATGTAAAATTTTGGGACTTTGCTGGCATGGATGCTTCTCTCCAAGCTTTTCGGTCACTCCAGCCTTGTGAATGGTAGGCATGATGACTGCCTTTTTGCACTTAAGATTGTGCCTGTGTTAAACTCCTGGTAGAATGCACAAAAGCCTTGTAAGATAGCTTGTTTAAAAGGCTCTTGTATACCATTATATTTTTTGTAGTAAATGAAATGTGAACATAAGAACTTTTCTCCGTATGTGTTTTCATTCTTTTTCCAATGAGTTGTGAATTTTCTCCTTTTAGAAAGGTACAGATAAATTTGCAGATGAAATTGTTGATTGCATATCGGAAAATTAACCTCTCAAAGAGAGAAGTTGACTTTCATAGGTGTAACTGGAATTTATAGAATACATTTTCTCTATGCACTCTTCTTATATAAAATCAATTAAGAATAGAAGAAAGGTAAAGCAATTGTCACCTTTGTGGAGAGCCTTTCCTAGTGCCTGGCAGGATTTCTGAGGGGGATGGTGGTATATCTAATTTTCATGAAGTCCTCTGTTTCAGGAAGCACTGGTCCTTTGGATTGCAGTGATCATTGAATACCTACATAGTGTGAAATACTGTCTTTTTTTAAAGGAAAAAAAGCCATATAGTTATTTACATATATTTCTATATATGCAAATTAAAAAGAAAATGCAGAAAGGGTTTTTAGAGAGTGATTTCCATTTGTTCTGTAGTGTTCACTGGTAATTTAGAAACTAAGTGAAAAGAGTTCATTTAGTTATTATAAAGAACTGGAATGCAGAAAGTCTTCAACAGCAGTGCACAGTGAACTTTGAGAGAAATACATGCATTAAAAACACATCTTGTTTTAGCAAGGTACCTTCTAGTGTCTAAGTAATGTGGCTTTATAGGATACTTTTGTATGCTTAAGAAAGGGATTGAAATTTATTATACACATAGTAGGTAGTACTTAGAATGTCTATTTTTAATCATTGTTGTCTTAAAAAACTACAGCTGAATTTTGGTCCGTTTGGAAGTGTTAAAGCTGACTGTAGATATGCCAAGAATCTAGATAATAAAAGATGAAGAAAGTTAGGGCTGTTAGCCTAAAGAGGAGCAAAATAGAAAGGAATTCTACTGTTGTTCTGAAGTGTGAAAAATTAGGAAAATAAAAAGTGTGCTTTGATGCGTTAAGCAATTCTAATCTCTTTGAGAGACTTGACTTTTTGTAATGAACTGACAAATTGCACACTTGCTTTGAAAACATAATTGAGTAACATGCCACTTTGAAATAAATAAATAAATAAAAGTCTCCAAATGTGAAGTCACATTCAGACTCTTCTGGCATAAGTTCCATTTACATGATTAGTTAGCAGGATATAAATGCTATTTTCTTCCCTCTGTTGTAACTGGACAGAAAGAAAGAACTAAAAAGCCCAGTCTTCTCCCACGCTAGGAGATGATTTTAATGAAGCATTTTCAAATTGAGCAGAAAAGTGCATTCAGATTTAGTAATACTTGATAATAATGATATAAGACACAAATATAGTATAAAACCCACAAGGACACTGTACATTAGTGTCCCATTTCAAGGATAGCTTGTAGATAAATTGGTAACCTCCTTTTGGCAAAAACTGATGGTAAAGTGTGAGCTTACAATCTTTGTTATCCCTGGCACTGTTCATTTAGTGCATTACAAAGATCTCACAAGTATTTTTGTATAAATGTTCTCTGTTAAATTATTGTGTTTTGACTATGTAGATGTATAAAGTACATAAAACATGAATGGGAAATAATATTAAAAATAGGATTGACTGGTGTGAAGTTCGGGAATTTCACTTACATTGCAAGTCTCATGTACTAATTTTGAGTTTTTAAAAAAATCTATTATTTAAATACCACTTCTTTTTTGTTTTGTAAAATTCAAACTGAAACTGTCTCCGGTAAAAAGATGCAAATTCAAGAAAAAGTTCTTTTATGCTGACATTGAGACATGCTGGTAAATACTCTGGAATATTATGTAAATTGGGTCCAGGTATATATATATATTCTTATATTACTTTTTTCACTGCGGAATTTATTGCAAGAATTAGTATTCACAGACCTGAATTTCAAAGAATTCTGAGGAGTTCCAGTATGGAAACTTTAGGTCTTAGCAGAAATCCAGACCCTATAAATTGAGTTTCATTTTAAGATCAAAAGAGCATGAGATCTATTCTGTATTGTCAAGACTCCATTTTGTAGCATCATATCGGGTTACTCTGTTAATTTCTCCTTGGATTTGGGATGTACAATTAAAAAAAAGGGGGCATGGCAAAAAACCTGGTATCTGAAAAGCAAAAGCAAGCATAAGGCAAAGCTGTTACCTGTGTAGAAAGTATTTGTGTGTCATGATTCTACCCATCTATGTAACTCTCATCTGCAGGTCCTGGCAGAAAATGCTGTGCACATTTGGTGGCTTTAAATCAAAATCATTCGGATTAATGCTATTAAAAGGAACTGTTTTTATAACTTTTGCTATAACATTAATAAGAACAAAAATATTTTCTTAAAGAACTGCCTTTGCAGAGCCTCACTCTTGGTCATGCTCCAGTAAACATGTGAAAAGTGGCAACTTCTGAAACTTTTGCATATACTCTTCTAGAAGCAATTTTTGGACATATTTTAAAAGTCATGTCGCACAGTCATGGAAGTGGTGTTTGTGTTTTTTTGGTCTTTTTTGGTTTTTTGCTTTGTTTTTTTTTTTAACTTTAGGTAAAGGTTATGGAAATCTCATGTCTCAAACTAATTTTTTGACATGACTGATTTGATAAATTATGTTTATGTTCCATTGTGCTAGGTGCTGTAAAATTAGTTGCTCTTCCTTGTTAGAAGAAACTTTAAATCTAAGATGAAAGCAAAGTTTTTTCAGATGCTGATATAGAACTAGTAATATAAATGAGACAATATTGTTCAAATGATGAACAGTGTGATGTTAATGATATATTAATGTCTGTAGTTTTGTTTTCAGTACTTTAGTGTCTGAAAACAGTTTATTTCAGAAGACTCCGTGGGCCTTTACATATTGTGGATTCTCTAAGAAATCAGATTTTACTTCTGAGCTGTTTGATCATGTATAGCGGTCAGATCCTCTTCTTGCATTAGATACGCATCAAAATGAAAAGAATCTTTTAATCTAGTTTTTAAATGTTTATTTTTGGTTCTTACATATCAACAGTGATAAGTACAGAACATGAACCTGTGCTTTGGAGATTGGGCATTTTCCTTTGACAATTTCAGCATCAGAGTATGAGACATATAACTTGATAAGTACTTCAGTCACTATGCACTACTCAGGTAGGGCTCAGGAGTATTTTGATCTTTGCATGAATGATGTTGTTGGGCAAGAGGACTCAGAAGCACAACTGAGGAAATTTTTTTAATTCCTAAGATATGTTTGTTCTGCAAAAGCTGAATCTGATGGATTCTTTAGTATAGATTTATCAGCTGTCTGTAGAGAATACCTTAGATATTGTTTCTCTTGTGGGTTTATTTTTAATTTCTTTCAGTGTTTCCTCTGAACTTAATGTAGCTGCCTATCTGTCTTCTGAGAAAGTATTAGTTTTTACTTTTGAGGATCAAGGATGCTTTTTCAGACATTGCCTGTGATTCCCAGATTTGAGTGTCTCCTTTCTATTAAAAATCAGAGTTTATAATAGTCTGTCCAATTTGGCTGCCAGTTGGTATTGCATAATAGGGTACTTGAAAAATTTTTGGCTTTTGAATTATAATGTAATCAGTTTTGCCAAACATTTTTTGAATAAGAAACTTATGCTTAGTTTACATTACTATGAACAGTGCAGAACTTTTGACATAAGTTATTACAATGTCTTAAGTGTTTTGTGTAGTAACTTATGGTTTGAGGACAGATTTAACAGATAATAGCTACTGCTGAGTGAGTCGTGAAGTTATTACTGTAGAAGATCTGAAATGTTAAATTATTAAGTTACAAGTTGGTTTTGTTGATCATCTTGGTATTAACGTTACTGAGGAGAAATAGTGTTAAAATTAGTTAGCTGGAAGTAGGGTACCTTGCACCTTGTCATGTTGTTAACCAAAAGGAAGGTATTTTCTGCAGGACACTTTGGACGCCATAGGAATCTAGTTGGCAAATGCATTCCAGTCCTGTACTTGAGATTAATCTAGCTGCAGATCTGAAACATTAATGTAAAGTAATGTTACTGTGCACATTCTGTTAATGTGCCGGGATAAATTCTGGCAGGCGTGAAGTGCTTTGTGTTCTTTGCTATCCTTGTATTGGAGTATAGGGGATCAAAGGGATATCTGCTTCAGATACAGCAGGAGCCATGAACTTAGTTAAGAAAACTGAATGCTTAGAGAAGATGCTGAAGCTGGAAATTGGGCTTCTCGTTCATCAGTCAGCTTTCCACTTGGAGCTACCTTTTGTCGTTTCAGTATTATTCCGTGATATCCGTCTCAGGTTTTCTCAGATGTATGTGAGAACACTGTTACAACAAACGAACAGTAACCTAAGACATAGTAGACTAGGCAGATTGTTACCTACTGTCGAGTTTCCAAGGGTGATAGTGTATTTAACTTTATCTTGGAGTGTGATGAAACTGAAGCCCTGAACATAGAAAAGATGCCAGAATGGTGACCTATGACTGACTGATTTCCTGGTGTACAATGTTCGATGGAGTGTTATGAATGACTGCAACATCTTTAGTAGTAATTTATGGATTAATGTAATTCCACATTTTACTTTTGAGAAGACGAAAAAGAATTTTCAGCCCTGAATAGTTAGATCTGATACATGCTTTTTTTCCATTGGAGTTACCATAGCATTCTTGAAGTTGAATATGTTTGCCAAAAATGGTATTTTAGTGTTTGATGAGCTGTGTGATTGAACGAAACATGACATGCACACACACACACACAGAGGAATAAAAAGTTTTAATCAATTAATATAAGATTTTTTTTTTCCCCCCTCCCCCACTCTTGATACAGGCATGGGTCTTTTTCTACAGTATGTTTTCTCACCATTGACACTTTTGGTTTAGTATAGGTTTAGAGGAATGCTAATTGAAATGTTTTATTTCTCCTTTTTTTTCTCTTTTTAGTCACCAAATCAAATCTTTGCAGTACAGCAGCACAGGAGATGTCATTCTTGTTGTTTCTGGTAACTCTCAGGCAAAAGTTCTTGACAGAGATGGCTTCCCAGTGATGGAATGCATAAAAGGAGACCAATACATTGTGGATATGACAAACACAAAGGTAATGTAGAAAATTAATAGAATGCCAGAAGACTGACAATAGGGTGTATTTTTGCTCTTAACGACAAGGCGCATGAAGTTCAGTAAGGGAGAAGACAGAGCCATCTATGGGATGTGATAGTCTCATATATTGAACATGCTGGAAGCTGTGGGAGCTTTGGCCGTGGAGGTTTGGAATTCCCAGCTGGACAAAGCCACATACCCCAACTATTTATCTGGTTAAGACTCTAGCTTTGTTGTACCCTCCATTCTTTTGCTGATACAATTTACATCTTTCAAGGCAGGGGTTGGAGGTGATTGTTTTGTTACTTGAATGCTGTAAGACTAATCAGCAACAGTGTATGTATTTTTAGTGGTAGTTAAAAATGCAAATGGAGAAGGGCTCCTTCATAGTTTTGAAGTACTTTAACCCCAGTTGATTGTGTTTCGACCACTTTGCCCTTGTATTTCCACAAGCTGTGATACAAGGGTTCTGTTTCAGGTCAGTATTTTAAGTAGCTGAAGCCTAAAAAGTAATGATAAAATCTACTGCTCAAACTGATGATAAAGTTGATTTATTTATTGCTTGTAAAGTATAGTGCCAAATAACTATGCTAAATGCTGTTTTGTCTAAAGCTGTTCTGTCAGATGAGTATTTCTTTTGGCTAGGCTTACATATATAAAACCATCAAATAATAACATCTGCTTTAGTTCTTGTTTGCTTAAAAACAATTCAGATTTTCTTTCACTTGTAAATGTCTAGAATTCTGGTGTATTGTGGTCCAACAATCAAAATGCTAAAATATTTGTTATATTGCCTCATTAACTTTTCAGTATTTCTTTCCATATTTGTACTTAAAACAAACTGGTTATTCCAGCATTGCAGGAGTAGTTTCCAAATTTCTTTTTGAACCTAGACAATGAATATATGCCTGTACTTCAAAGAAGTAAAGCCAACTGGACAATATGTAGTCCAATAATGTAGTTATATTCATAATCACCATAATGGCAATTGCTTACTTTGCATAAAATCCTTACCTTCTGTTTTTTTCAATCCTAAAGAAACAGAATTGACTAGGCCATCTGAAAATCTAATATTTTATGAAAAATTCACCTGAGCTTAAATCCATCTTGACTCTTGAATTCTGTTTTCTCACTTTTCTCCAGCAAGATCTTTGACTAGTGTATATTGACATTGAGTATGTGTATTGTGTCCTTCTGGTTGTTATCATTTCTGTAGCTTGAAAAACGTTGTGCGACACAATATTGATATTTATTTTTTTATTCTCTCTGTGCATGAGAGTTCTGTCAGGAGAAAAAGAAGTGTGGTTCTGTGCCATTTTCTGAAAGAAAAAATCTAGAGTGCAAGAATGTCATGGTTCTTCTAATTCAGAAATGAAAACATGCAAGGATGAAATGAATAGAGTACATAAGATGTATTAAATCATTGCAGTGTCAGTCTGAAGGGTCCAAAGGGTTTGATTTGTCCCTTGGCTTTCATGTGATTCCACTTGAAGGATTTGGAGTAAAATTTATAACACCTTTTATGACATTTTACAAAGTTTCTAAGGCCTCTTTTTGTTTATTTCCTTAGGGTCACACGGCAATGCTCAATTCAGGCTGTTGGCATCCAAAAATAAAGGAAGAATTTTTGACATGTTCTAATGATGGGTAAGTATTGAGGTCTATCTTTGTTAGTGTTTTTGAGATGCTTGTTTAGCTTGTGTGTTTTAGTACTGTGCCCTCATTTACTTTAAATATCATTCTTATAAATCTTGAGCAAGTGGTCAGGACAATGTTAGGTGAGATCTGAAAGCAAATACTGCCTCCAGATAATAAATGTATTTTTTGTATTATTTTAGTTTTGTAATTTAAAATTACTTTTAATTGTATTTCATGAAAGTTATGGGTTAATTGTTTTGAAAAAAATTCATGGACATACCCAGAATTTCTTTGGAATAGAGTAATTCCTGTGGAGAGACTCAATGTAGCTGACTCTATTGTAATATTCACTAGGAAGATAGAGTATTTCAGTTGGAAGTTGCAAGTTTCACGTTAAGTGTAATTGAATATTGGATGGTTGTTTGACGAGTGTCAGAGACTATTAGAAATTATTTTGTGGCTTCAGTCTTGATATTTGTGATTAGAATCGAGCATCAAAATGTCACTGTGACCACTGCAGTAATTAAGTTACTGCAGCTGTTAGTAGCAAGTTCATGAATGATTTTTTACTGATGTTCCAAGTATGCAATCTCCTTTATTCCAGAGTGACTGAAAGAGGGAAGATTGAATTTCCCCACTAATGTATCTGTAGTGTGGTCCACTGTAAACAGAAGACTTCAATTACTGATTACTTTAAACAACACCTTTGGTTTTTTTGCCCCCAGAAGGGACCAACTTACTGGTTTAACACATGGGTACATGATAGAATAATTTTAAAAGGAAAATTCACAGTTTCTGGTAAGACTGTGGCAGAAGAGAAAAAATGTAAATATTACATTGTGCTTCATGGAGAAATTAAGTCGTAAAAAATAGACTTAAGCCAACCATATGTTTTATCCAACTAATAGAGGCACAAAGCTATTACTTCCATAGCAGAAAATGTTATTAAATGCTAGAATCACTACTTTAAACAGTTTATTGATATTTTGAATATGGTTAGACGTTAGTACATTTTCTTTATTAGGTTTGAATAGTTTTTAAATCCTGAAAAACAAATTAAGGTACTATAAATGATGAAGATTGTCCAATTTTGTCCCATCTAAGCAAGTCTCTAACTAATACTGCAAATATTTATTCAGTCCATCCCTGATGCTTGAATTGCTGTGAATTGAAATGGTCAAGTAAGTGAAATCCAGATAAACACTACTATAAATGGCTACATAGTTGCATTTTCAGAAACACTACATGGCTGACATTGTAAGAAAAGTATTTTAAACGCATTGCATTTTGCTTCATGCTAGTGATAGGTCTTTCCAGGATTTGGACATGTCATGTGAAAAGAAACAATTTGGATTGCTTAATTTGCAACACAGGACTTAAATGTAAAGACAGTATTCCATCTGTGAAATTTAATAATAACAGAACCTATAAAGTCTCCAAAGTTTAATTAGCAATTCATCTTAAGACTGGAGCTGTAAAGTAGAGTTCAATGAATAGCTCCAGTTGGAAGGGACTTAAAATGATCGTCCAACTGCCTGATCAGTTCAGGGCTATCCAGAGGTTAAAGCCTGTTATTAACAGCATTAAATGTGTTAAGGGCAACTAACCACCTCTCTAGGAAGCCTGTGTGTGACTGCCCTCTCAGGAAATAAAGTCTGCAGTCTGAACCTCCCCTGCTTCAGCTCTGAACCATTCCTACTAATCCTGTCACTGGACACCAGAGAGGAAAAATCAGCATCTCCCTCTTCTGTTCCCCTCCTCATGAAGCTGCAGAGAGCAATGAGGTTCCCTCTCGGCCTCCTTTTCTCCAAACTGGACAAGCCCAAAGTCCTCACAGGACATTCCTTGCAGCCTTCCCACAGGAAGGGAAACAGCTCTGTTTCTCTCCTCAGGACACATTCAGGGACCTTCACGTCCCTCCCCAGCTGCAGGCCCAGCACTGCACAGGGTGAGGCTGCCCAGGGCTGAGCACAGCGGGATCGTCCCCTCTCTGGGCCGGCTGGTTGTGCTGCGTTTGAGGGATCCCAGGATGGGTTTTTCCCTCTGGGCTGCCCGGGCACCCTGTGCTCACCCACATAGAACCTGCCAAACTAAAAAAGTAAGAGTATGAGTATGGAAGGTAATCTGATTATACCAATGTCTAATGAGGTTTAAAAACTTAAGTTTTTTCAAAAAGATAAATGAAAGTGTTAATGTTCTTACCATCGTTTTGTAAAGGTGAGTTGAGTTAGTGAGTAGCAAACCTTTGAAAATACATATTCCATCAGTAGATTTGCAGCATGATTCTGATGAGGAGAAGCTGAGGGAACTGGGGTTAAGTATGGAGGAGGCTCTGAGAAGACCTTATTGTTCTCTACAGCCACCTGAAAGGAGAGTGTAGCCAGATTGGAGGTTGGCCTCTTCTCCCAGGTAGCTAGTGACAGGACAAGAGAAAATGGCCATAAGTTGTACCAGAGGAGGTTTAGATATTAGGACAATTAGGATTAATATTGGATATTAGGAAAAATTTATTCCCTGAAAGGCTGGTCAGGCATTGGAATAGGCTGTTCTAGAAAGTGGTGGAATTGCCATCCCTGGAAATAATTCGGGACGTGGTTTAGTGGGGGATCTGGTATTGAAACTTCTGTTGATTTGTGCTTAAAGAAAACAGGTTTTCTGAATTTTAAGTAAAAGCAGTTTAAAGATTTGATTTATAGCAAGAATTCCAGATGTCAGAAATTTTGTATTTAGTACTGTTTATTCTATACCTTGCATAAAATGGGTTGCAGATGTGATTAAATGTTACAGCTCTATCTACCAGTCTTAATTTTTTACATTTATTCTTGTATTTATACCTGACCTTTACATGTTGAAGAACTGTATTTCATTGATTTCTAAAGTTGGGGTTTTTTGTTTGAGGCAATAGATTTGCACTTAATGAAATACTGACAGAAATATGAAACTGTTGAACAGTCTGTGTGAAAACTTGGTTTATGTGGCATGCAAAGCAAACAAAATGATTATAAGGGAACGTGAACTTTAGAATCTGTGGCTTTGTCAGGTCAGATAAAAAGACTGGCAGTCTTTATTCTAAAGAGAAGAGGTCTAAATAGGGATAGTATGTGATCAAAGTTTGTGAACTGTTCAAGGTGTTGGGTGAGCTGAATGTGGAACAATTCTTTTCCAAAACCTCTTATTTTAAGAGACATTTCTGGAAAGTGACTATAGTTAAGTTTAAAAAAAGAAAATACTCTTTTTGGGTACTGTCCAATTATGTTCTGGAATGTGTTGTCAGAGGAGGCTGTGGATTCAAGTTTAAAAAGAGATGAGAAAAATTCGTGTTTATAAGGGCTCACAGAGAGATAGGAAGTATGATAGGCATTAGAATACCTCATATATGACAGTTGCAAATAGTAAGGGAAAATGAAGGGAATAAGCCTTACTGATCAGACTTTGTCAGCATTGTTATACAGGTCTAAATGAACCTATGATCAGATGTAGCCAGTTTTTCCTGATATCTTTAGGTGTTATTCAGTGACAGCAAATAATTAAGATGTAATTTCATGCTGCTTTACTGTTAAAAATGTAGTATGTGGGTTGTTCTCAAAATATAATACTTTTGCAGTGGTTTTATATCTGTCATTGGTGTCGTGTTCATGTGAATAAGTTAACTGTTTGTAAGGTAAAGCTCAATCTGTCTTTGTGTGGCTCTGGTACATAGAAAGTTTGGGTAAGAATGTTCATAAACAAAACAAACAAAGTCTCCCACTCCTGAATCAGTCTTTCCACAGGGCAGGAGACCTGCCCATACCCAATTTTAAAATTCTTGACTATGTACACTAATGTGGTTTGCCATTCATAGTCCTTGACTTATTATTCTGTCTCATACTTTATCAAGGTCATCTATATCCATAAGAGGAGAAATGAAACTCTTTCGAGTATTGTACACCAGGAAAAAAGGTGAAATCGAACACCTACCAATTTTTTATCCTGAGAGCAGATTGCTGGTCTTCTGTGTGGTGAAGACAAGCTCTGGAAATTTTGCAGTAGATTACTTGAATTACAGTGACTGTTCTGAAACTTCTGAGAGGGAATGTGATGCTATCTATGCTGAGATTTAATCATCACATTTAAAAAGGAACTGATAACTGGCACACGTGGAGAAGGACACCTGACACTGATTACCAAAATGAGATCCTTCAGAGGGTCATTCTGTATGGATGTAGGAAGATGAAACCAGTGTTGCCTTTAATAGGTATGAAGGAAGGTTGAGCATCTTCTGGTTTTGCTGGTTTTAGCCTATATTGGACATCACATAGAACAGTAAAGTGAAGTGATAATGCTCTCTTAAATAGAGACTTCTCTGCTCACATGATCAGTATTTCTTTGTGGAGAACTGTATACACCAACCTGGCTGGCAGAACCAGCAAGCGTTTTTGAAAATGCTTTCAAGAAAAAATGAAAGAGTTTTCATTTTCTAGTCTGTGAATTTGGAAGGTCCTGAAAATAATGGTTAAAGCATGTATGTCATGCTTCTTGAGGCACACTGAGTGGCAGCCTCTCAGTATAGAGGCTGAAGGAGAATGGTACTACAGGGAAGCACACGAGGAATGTTAATTAACCCTAATCTGTGTATTCTGTGCTTCTAGATAACATTTGCACCTCCTCTACAGAAAACAGTCATTCACAAAACTGAATGTTTAGGTGAATGGTTGTCATCTGCATACAATTTAAAAATAAAATAAGGAGAGAAAAGTGCATTTTCTGGGTGGCCTGCTGAAAGCAGGAGTTTCCATGATGCATAATTTAAAAAGCAAAATTTGCAGGTGGCCTTATGATGTCAAATGAAAATAATGCATTTTAAATATGTTTTCAGTAAATGCTTGTAAAATATTTTAAATGCATTATTTTTATGTTAACCTACCATAACTCAAATACTTATGTAGGGATAGTCTTTATATGTACTTGAGAGTTTCTTTTGATTCCAGGTGATTCAGACTGTAGTACTAGCCTGAACTAAGTAATTCAAAGGAAGTCTCTCAGAGTTGCTATTGTAAATGAAGTATTTTGGGAAGCAGTCTGTTTCTTGTGATGTATTCATGGCATTCAAATCTGGTATACATTTAAAAAAATCCTGGAAGTGGGTTTTGATGGTAATATATTCTAATTTGCGGTTCTTAAGCTATTTGTAAGTTTATTACTTCAGACTGCAGATATATAGGTTACCAGCAGGGAGTCCCAGTGTGTTTTGTATGACTGTTCAGGGACACAGTGTTCAACTCAGAAAAGACTGCATAAGAAAAAGAACATAGTTCTTATAGGAGAGAAACAGAAGCTGATCAGCTTGCACACTGAAATGAGACAGAGCTTAGACCTGGCAGTTATAGAATGTCTGAAAACTCCTCTTGTTAACTTGTGTGAGTTCATGCCCACTTATGCGATTGTTAGTGAATTCGTATCACTCGCAGTATTTCACTTCATTTTATTTTCCTTGAAAATATTCCAGATGATGGCTTGTTAAAATATGTAATATCATCCTGTTTCTTTTTTTTAATATTGTAGTCAGAGTTTTGGTTTTGTTTTGGGGTTTTTTTTAAGCCTTATTTTTAAACAAATAGTTTCATTATTCTGAAATTAGAGATGAAGAATAATTTCCTTGGGCTTTTACAGATTGTTAGGAGTTTATTAGCTTTCAGTTGCAGAAGGAAATAAGAAATTTCTCAGTTCTGTAAATAATCTGGTGATTAACTGTGAGTGTATGAATTAATGACACTAACCTAGAGAGTCTGCTAAGCAGTTGTTTATTTGAGTGTATTTTTTGAACAGGTTAAATCTTGTGCATATATTCTCAGAACTCAGAATTCTTACTCTCAGTGCTTCAACTTTACAACATTTCAAGTGATTGTCTTCTCCATGGAACTGCAGTAATTCTGTCTTTAAAAGTTTGCATTACATTTTAATTTTAATTAATTTGAAACATCAATAATTCATATCAACCTTTCACTGCTTTTAAAACATACAACATTTTCGTTAGTATAAATATTAACTTGATTTGAACTTTTTCCTGCACAGGCTGTCTTTTCATTTATGGCTATATATTGCCTAGGACCTCACATACTCCACAACTATTCCTGAATGATCAGTCTCTTTTAATTGCATGTACTCCTTGCTATTCTAGATAAGGTTCAGATATAGCGTGTAATCAACACTATCTTTGTCTTTCCTATAATTCCTTTGTCACATTATTCAGGCTTATTTGGAACACACACTTTTTAAGGCAAGAATCTTTCAGTTTATCAGCAGTATGTTGAATAAACCTACAGAATTGCATTAAAGGTGATAATAATAGAAATGCCAATATTAACACATTGCCTAAAACTGAAAGAAAATTTTGGAAATGAGAAAGAATTTAGAAAATATTTTTCCATCTGGAAATACACCTGAGCAGGGTGACCTATAAAAATACCCTGTGTTTTAAGAGACAACTACCTCCTTGTTTATATATTCCAAAATATCAG
>WEIV01008630.1:939670-1022857 GCA_013390005.1 Calyptomena viridis | reverse complement strand
CTCGCCCCCCACGGCCGCCCCGGGCTCGTCCCGCACCTCTCGGCGCTGGAAAGCGGCTCCGCCGGCAGCCGCCGGGAGACCTACCGGCGCTCCGAGCTGCTCCTGCCCCACGGGCACGGGCTGGACGCCTCGGCGCTGGCCGATAACCTGGGCCTGCACGACATGGCTCACCAGATGGAGGAGGTGCAGGTAAGGAGCTCCCGGACCCCCCTCGGGTCGCTCCGCGCGTTGGGGGAGGCGGGACAGGCGCTCCGCGGGTGCGGAGCCGGGCACCGTCCCCTCCTGCGCATCCCGGCTGTACGTGCCCCATCCCCGTCCTTGGAGAGAAAGAAATCCGCCTTTTCTCCCCTTCGCCCCTTAAAATGCGGACGCGTAGGGAGGGGGTGGGTTTCATTCCCAAAAGCCCCCCCCGGCTTGTTCCTTCTC
The DNA here is from genome assembly GCA_013390005.1 of Calyptomena viridis. Taxonomy (NCBI): domain Eukaryota; kingdom Metazoa; phylum Chordata; class Aves; order Passeriformes; family Eurylaimidae; genus Calyptomena; species Calyptomena viridis. Next base: position 1,022,431 of record WEIV01008630.1, on the reverse strand, counting down.
AGCTCTTCAAGGTGCGAAACTTTCTCCCCCTTTCTCTTTCCAGAATGTGGAAGATCAACACTTACTAATGCATGACCAGACAGTCATTAGAAAAGGTCAGTAAGGTGGCACCGCAGTTTTACTTTCCCTTGTCAATAGTTAAAAGTTTAATGACGCACCGGTGAAGTGACGCCCTATTATTTTTATAGAGACGGATCCTTTGGGATCGGGAGGGCGGAGGAGTTTTTATTCCAGCGATTAGGAGAGTGGATTTTTCTAACGCTGTCCGAGGGAAGGTGCCAGCGGGGACAAACCCTCAGGGCTGCCTCGGGGTGCGAGACTCCTCCGGGGGGGACACCGGCTGTCCTCCCTCGTGTGCTTTGTGTTGTGGCTTTAATGGAAACCAGTTCCTTGAACCGAATTTAATCTGCCCTGGAATATGCGTGTGTGTAAAGTGACACGGGGCTTTTCTTTTTGTTTGTTTGGGGGTTTTTGGTTGCTGCTAACACTCGAAGACAGGGTTTTCCCCCTTTTCTTAATCAATTTTTTTTTTCAACTTTTTTCCAAGACTTGAGAAGGGAGTGAGTTGGTTGGCAGAAGCCTGCTTGGCTTTATCTTAATCGAAATTGGTTTGTAGCTGAGGTTTTGAGGAAGGAGGAAGACGTATTGACTCAATTTACAGTAATTTAGGGTTTTTTTTCCTGCTTTTGTTTTTAAACAAATTTGTGCATAAAAAAAAAAATCAGTAGAAGTTTCCTCTGAAGACTTCAAACAAATACCTAACTGAGGAAAAGCAGAAGTGTTTGTCAGAGCGCTGATTGCTGCCTTTAGCTCATGGGAGAATAATTTCGCTGTCAGATGCACCACTGACAAATCTTCCCCCTGCGGGAGCGGGGCCGATCTCAGCTCTTTAACCCTTTCGCTCGATGCCCTGAGCCAGCACAACATCACTGGGTGGATTTGCAGAGGGATGGAAAACTTGGATCAGTGGTTTGCTCCTTCCCGAGCCTTTGTTGTCGCCCTTCACCTTAAAGCTGAAGCTATTAACGAGCAACGCTTTACTTTCGGTTCTCCACTGGGCTGCATCCCTTCCTGTTGTACGGTCTGTCACGAATTTGTTGGGATTAAATTCCAAAGGCGGTTTCTTAAATCGATGCGTGTGAGGCGCAAGATGAATCCCAGCGGGAGCTGGGAGGTTTCTCCCAGCCCCGGCTCGGTAATTTTTGGCAGTAGCTGAAGGATGCTAATTTGGAGTCTGTAGTTGTGTCGGGTTTTTTCTAAGCACGGCTTTGCTAAACTTGTAGCCTGCTGCTTCAGAGTTGTGGGGTTTGTGTGCCTTAAGGCATTGTTAGGCAGCTTCTTGGAATCTAGTGGCAAAATCCAGCTGGTCAGAAATAGTCGTGGGGACTCAGTGCATTGTGATGGATGCTGGGGACGGGGGTCAGTGGTGTGAGCATTTAATGCCAAACGAAATCCTGTCTCCTGGGTTGTTTTTATAGAGAGGAAGTTCACTTGCCACTTCCTATTTATTTTTCCCCTTTATAAAGTACCTGCTTTTCCTCCTCCTCCCGTAGGTCCCATTTCCCTAACGAAAAACAGTGCTCTGAGCCTGCCCTGCCAAAAGGATGGATTAATTGGGGTCGTCATAAACCCCAACGAAGTGTTTTGTTCCGTTCCGGGGAGACTTTCCCTCCTGAGCTCCACGTCGAAATACAAAGTGACAGTAGCAGAGGTGCAGAGGCGGCTCTCGCCCCCGGAGTGTCTCAATGCCTCTTTGCTAGGAGGAGTGCTCAGAAGGTAGGCTGCACTCCCCTTCCCACCATCCCCTCCGTGCCCATTGTTCGTGATTTCCCTTGTGCTGGTGTGTGTGAGCAGCCAGATTAACCTAACGAGGAGCTAAGAAAGCCTTGTAGCGAATTAGTGATTTTTAAGAAGCTCAACGACACTGAATCCTAATAGGCTTTGCAAATAAAACTTCTTTGCACTTCTGCTACCTCTCGAGAAGTGCTATTAACAGCTCTGACAGCAATTCTCGTTTTCTGTTTAAAGTTGAATTTTTGTCTCAAAAGCTGCTTATGGAGCTGTCTTATCCCCGACACAAACCTTTTCCCCGTGGAATGATTTTTTGGTTAAATCAGTACAAGGACACTTTATATGTCCTTTGTTGCATACATGTAATTTGGCTTGTGATTGGTTTCAGTGGTGCAGTTTGAAACGTTTTGAATTTGACCTGCTGTGTTTCATCCTGGCTGGTTTGTAGTAGAGCATTTAAGAAGTAGGTCACTTGAAAAGAGCCTGTTTTTTATCTTCCCCCCCACCCCCCCCGTAGAACCCTATTGAATGTCAGTAACTGGAATTTCTCATCTTAAAAAGAAGTGTTCTCTCAAGATAAATAAGGCCATTTTTTTCTCTTTAATTACAGAGCCAAATCTAAAAATGGTGGCAGATCATTAAGGGAAAAACTGGATAAAATTGGCTTGAATCTTCCTGCTGGTAGAAGGAAAGCTGCAAATGTGACACTATTGACATCTCTGGTGGAAGGTCAGTCTTGAATGTGTCTTATAAATAAACTTTTCCCAGTGTACAGCCTTTATCCTCTAGGCAGAGCATGGAAAGGCTAGAAAAGTAACAGAGATTTACTTATTTTAAAGTGACCAAGATGGGGATGTTGCAGCACCTAAAAAGCCCCTTTGAAGGGCTCCTCTCCCCCTTCTTTCACATTTGGTCACTAAGTCCTGCTCACACAAACCCAGCTCATCCTCATCCAGGGATGCAGCAGCAACCACGTGCCAAGATGTTCAAAAAGCATGTTTATCCAGCCTGTGTTTCTTCAGGTTGTTCTGGGTTTCATAAAGGTGTGTGCAGGGACAGTAAAAGGTGTGAAACCAGTGGGTTTGGTTCCTTATTGGGAAACCTGAAAAGTCTGGGGCAGCTGACTGCAGTGCCTGGCCCTACCTCAGCGGTGTCCTCAGAAGCTTTTCTAATAAACAGGCATATAAAGTGAGATTTATAGCTTTTGACTTCCTGATAGGAAACTGGAGCCCCTTTAATCTGTACCATGTTCTGTGAACCCTGTCAGTTAAGCTGACTTGAAGGGTGTGTGTATATATATATATATATATATATATGTATGTGTGTGGTTTGTGTTTGCTGTTTCTGTTTAAAGCAGCTTCTGGTAGTGGTACAATTTAATAGGAATGGAAGCAGCAACTGAAATGAAAAGTGAGAAATGATCTAACAATACCTTACTGCTATTTCACTTCTCCATCTGTTTCAATAATACAGCATTTCCATTGAAAACCTTTCCTTGGAAGCTGGGTTTCAGAGAGCTGATGTGTGTGCACATGCACACAGGTACCTTGCAGACAACACACTGACCATGCCAATCCATTTTTTTAAGCCTGATCAAATTGCTTTAATGAAAAAAAAAGTGACTTAGTTATACAGCTTGCAATTTTGTTTTCTCTTTGAAAATGCTTAATAGAAAGTATTTAGAAAACATAGTAAGCTGAAAAATTTTATTACATAAGTGAAATTTAGTTGCCAGATACTTTTAAATATCAGTGGACCATTTGATCTCGACTGGATTCTGTCCTTTGCTGTGCAGTTAGTCTGGACCGAGACTGGAGATTTTTTTCCCAGTATAAAGACAAGAGAATTCTTTTTTTGTAGCAGTTACTATGTAGATTTTTTTCTTGGTGCAAACTTAGAAAGAAACACCAATACATCAATTAGAAAATTGTAATGAGTGATATAGTGGCAACATAATGTCCTTGTCTAAAACAGGAACACACTTCAAAAATTCACAGCGTTTTTGCCTTAATTTCCCTGATCTCTTTATGATAAATAGATGTGACACCATTTAACAGCACTCTTTTACCCACCCCAGGTGAAGCTGTACATCTTGCTCGGGACTTTGGTTATGTTTGTGAGACAGAGTTTCCTTCCAAAGCAGTGGCTGAATATTTAACCAGACCACACATGGGCCGCAATGAAATGGCAAACAGGAAGAATATGCTTCTTGCTGCAAAGTAAGTTTTCAGCTTGGATTTTTTTCCCCCTCCCCTCTCCCTTTTAAACATGCTTTTGTGTGACTGTGACTATTTGTGACTGGGGGACAGTTTGGTACATTTTTGTGTGTGATTTTTAATTGGGTAGATGAAGCAATTCTTATTATTTGGTTTTGGTTTGCATTCAACTATGGCAGCATTTCAGTCTGAACCAATGGTAATAGTAACAACCCTGTAGGATAACTCATAAGAAAAAGAACAGACCTGGTTCAAACTGCTTTAAACTGCAGTAAAAACTTCAGGAAAAAGTCCTATACCTGGACAACTATAAGGAATGATGTCCTTGGGTCTGCCAGGGTTGAGGATCTGTGTGTCTTGGGAATGTGAACCAGTGTTGGGACTGGGAGCAGGAGCTGGTTCACCCCTCTGTGTGTGTGCAGAGTTACTGGTGGGTGTGCTGGGCACAAGGGAAGCTCAGCCCCTGTGTCCTCCTGACTGCCTTTGGCAGTAGCAGCACACAGTTTCCCCCTGGGACACTGGGACTCAAGGACTGGATAGTCCCTTTTTCCCTAATATGGCTGGAGATTTTTATAGTTCACTGGAAGCCATCCTCTGGTAGGTGTGGAAAGTCCCTGTGCTTAAAACTAAATTCCTGTTACAAACCTTGACAAAGAGGGAAAGAAGGGTAAAGGAGAGAAGCTTTGTTATGGCTGTTCTGCAGACACTTTGTACCTGTAAATAACCCAGGTCCTGAACAGGTCTCTGCTGGGAAATACCTGTCTTGAGTTAAACTTACCTTAAACTGGTGGCTGGAGTGCTCACTGTCCCCTTCCCCATGCTGAGGTTCTTCCCCCAGACTGAGGTGTAACAGAGCTTCAGCTCATGATTTGTTCTGGTCTGAGATGTTTGCTGCTTTGGGGTCCATGTAATTCCCTGTGTTTGACAGCACTTTTGCTCTGCAGAGGATCTGAGACAAACCTGCTCAAACTGCTGAGAAAGTTGCCCTGACTTCGTGCTCAGATCAGGCATGAAAAACACACTCCTGCTGCTGAATCAATCCAGGCTTCCTGAAAAAGAGCTCCTTTTACAAGAATTAGAAATTTAGTCTCTCTTTCCTATATTTCGAACGTGGTGGTAATTTTTCCTGAGCACTACTCCTGCTCTTCAGTATTTTCATTATTGGTATTGGTGTTGGCACTAATAATAATCTTCTGGAAGATGTTTGTGATTGAGAAATTCTGATCAAGTGATGATTCTGTTAAGATTGCTCAGCTCCTGTGAAATCCCTTCAAGGGGACAGATTTACAAGCAGCAAACAACATATGCTGGAGCATTATTAAGCACTCATGTTTTGCCAGGCATATGTGTTAGTGTTTGCAGGATCAGGGCCTCAGTCTCTCTTGAAGGGGGCACATACATAGAATATACACAACTAAATTGAATTTCCTCTTCAGCTGCCTGAGTCTTTCTAAATCACTTGACAGCAGCTGTGGAAGTTCTCATAGGAACTAGCACTGAATTCCCACTCTCCCCTTAAAATCTAGAGCAAATGATGCAGAGCCAGCCAGGTCCAGAGGTGGAGAGAGCATTTTGCAGCGTGTTTTTGTGATGTAGATATAACAAACTTCATCAGAAAGTGGTGCTAATAAACAGGCTTTAATTTAGGCACTGCTGCTGAGGCAGTACTGAATTTCTGTAATTCCCAGATACCTGCCAAACATTTGATCCAGATCCCTCTGCTGGTTTTATTCATTTACCTTTGCAGTAATTCCCACCGTGGTGTAAAGTGTGATCACTTTGTGTCTTGCAGGCAGATCTGCAAGGAATTCACAGACCTCCTCACTCAGGACAGAACTCCTCTTGGAAACACAAGACCCAGTCCCATCTTGGACCCTGGCATCCAGGGCTGTTTGACTCATTTTAGCCTGATCACACATGGCTTTGGGAGTGCTGCCATCTGTGCTGCCATGACATCCGTCCAGAACTACCTAAATGAAGCATTAAAAATAGCAGACAAATCATACATGAACGCTGGCGACCAGAGCCCTGCAGAAACCAACAAAACCATGGATAAAATGGATAAGCACAGGAAGTGAAAGGAAAACCAGACTTTACTCTTCCTCCTAAACACAGACTGGGATCTTCTTGCCAGGGGGAACATAGAGATTTGGGGTTTTTTTCTTTTGATTTTATCTTTTTTTTTTAAAGAAAGGAGGGGAAAAAGGGGAAAAATCCCATTCAGGATCTTCACTCCTCCTGGATCCGTGGGACAAGTCTTTCTAAAAGCTGCAGTATCCCTTTTCTGTGGAAGCAATTACCTGAAGATAAGTACTTGGTACAAGTGTATTGAATCCTTTGCTGTAAAAGTGGTGCTATAAAGGGGGGTTGATGGAAATATACAGAGAGATATATTTAGATTTCTTTTCCACATCTAAGTATCCAGTGGTGACCAGCTCTGTGTATAGTTTTTAAGATACAGATTTTAGATGGAAGCCTGTTTGTTATCTGATACAATTTCAGGGTTTTATTCTCTCTAAACGCAACAGTAACAATAAAGCAGTATTAAACAATGGCATATAGATTTATGTACATTAAAATTTTTTTATAAAAACCTGAAAATAGTAAGATTATTCTGTGGGCTTTTTTTTTTTTTTGTTATTCTGTTTTATTTTGTTGTTTGTTTAGGTTTTTTTTTTCCACCCAATTTTCAGATTACCATAGGAGAGTACTAAAATCCTGCTGGACTTAAAAATTACCTGATGGCATTTGACATGCTTATTTTTTATGGAAGTATTCAGGCTTTTCAAAACTGCAGTCATGTTGGCAGCAGTTAATGTTATCTTGGTATTTTTTTAATGAGGAATAGTTCAAAATGAAAATGCTTTTAGAAAACTCCCTTTCTGTGTCTGAGGATATTGCAGCTTTATTCACATATTTATATTGTCTTGTTTTTTAAATTGGGGGGAAAACTTGAAAGAATAGGCACATAACTCTTTTTTTTTTTTTTTTACTTTGTTTTTGCCTATTAAGGCCAAAAAATATTTCCAGGGAGGCTTTATGTGTATTAAGGGAAGCAGTGTGTTGAATGTAAATATTTATTTATGTGTAATTTAATCGGATTTGTAAATAATGGTGAACTTTTTAATACTTTTTTTTTATAAATGGGTTTCAAATTTTAATTTTGGTAAGTATTTCAAAGGTAATGGGTAAGCTAAACATATCTTTAGGTTTATGCACAGGTATGTTATACAGGGTATTTAAGACTTTTTTTTTTTTTAAAATCTCAATTCTTGCCACTGAAGATTAGATTTAATCTGAGGTGTATGTTCACAAAGCAATAATTTTGTGCATCATTCACCTGATAACTGACTAGACATGCAAAATGAGTGTGTGAGTTGGTGTGTATGTGAATAATGGAGGTTCTGGACTATCTTCACATATTTGTAAATGTTCCCAATATAATTCTGATGTATATGATAACCATATAATAAAAGTATTCTGGATAGAAGCATGGAATGTTTTGTTAACTGAAAACAGTTCTGTTTTCTTTCTCTACTTGGGGAATGTGGGGCGAGTAGCACTAGAGGACATTATGTATTGAGTCATAATTGCAGCACTTTGTTCGGATTAACAGAACAGAAATATGAAGCTGTTTGCCAGTAAAACTAATGGTTTCAATTAAACATGTTCTGTATCTCCAAGAATCTTTTTTTTTCCCCTTCCTAAGATGTCATTATCCTGCCTGCTGCCTGCTTAAATAGGCAGCTTAAACACAAGCTGCAAGGCTTCTTAATAAAAATCACTCCTACCAGCTCTGTCTCCTAGTGAATCTGACTTTATTAGAATAATCTGTCTCTAATGACAAATATTTGCAAAAACCTGGGGTGTGAAATGTGATAGGTCTCCCATCCGGTTTCAGCCCAGTTTTACTCATCTGAGGAAGTTTACATTTTGCAGAAAGTCCCCAAAGTACTTTGTGCTGTAGTGGCGAGGCAGGATCTGGAGGTTTTGGTCTTTCTCATGTAAAATTGCCAAATTTCTCTTCCTGAAGAGAAATTGGGCTCTTCTTTTGGTGCTTTCTGAGAAAGGAACATGAATCTGGGCTTTGGTGTGTCCTTGGCATCTCAATATCTAATGGAGCACGTGGCCAGGGCAAACAGGGACGGTGACACTGGGCTGGAACTGGGAGTAAGAACTTTGCTCACATCATGGCAGTGTTTCTTTTACAGACGTGGAGAAGAGGCAATATGTGCCATTTCTGAATACTTAATTTATAAATGGTTTTTATGTCCTCATTTTTCCTTCAAAGGATAAAGGGAAACCACTGAAGGTGTGCAGGGAGAAGAAAGGGGAGCTCAAAGAAATGAGTGACTATATCAGTGATGAGAGGGGAGAAAGCTGTTTGCTGAGTTGCAATCCAGTCCCCTTCTCTCTTAAATTTCTGGTGTGAAATTCCAGCCTTGGCATTTGCTAGACTCCTTGCAGCAGTTCAGAAATGAGCATTTTGGACCATCTGTAGGCACGAGAGCAGCCAGGACACATGATGACTAACAGAACTTCTGAAATATACAAACAATCCACAGTTCTGATAATGTGTTTTTATGGATTTTATATATATTTATATACACAGAAATATGCTGGGTATGGGAAGAGCTTGTTTAGAGAATGCAATGCATATATAGTGAGATATTTCAGCTACCAGACAATGGAATCTTGCTTTTTATTAATGCATGAAACCAGGCTGTGAAATAATTGCCCCTTGGGATAGGAAATAAGGATGTTTCCATTTATTCCTCCATGCATTCAAGCAAAGCCAGTCAATTGTCTAATGTACTGACTCGGGTTCTATTCATATGTTTGGAACATTAGAAATGTTGAGTTTCCATTACCTTAATGCTTTTCCCTACTGTATATTTTAGCTGGTACATTATTTTGAGTTTCAATGACCTTCTAAGCTGTGCCAGTAACATGAAACAAGAACAAGGTCTTCTGCTCCATTCACTGAAAAGTTAAACTGATCTGAACTTGTCTCACACGAAATTATTAATCTTGAGGAATATTATAATAGGTTAATAACTTCTTGGGATTCTAAAAAGCACAGTGTTATCTGAACATAGAAGAAGATATTTGTTTGCTTCTTCCTGATCCTTGAAATTTCCTGCTTTTTACTGCTTTTACATATACTAGTCCCAAGCTGGCTGAAAAAGTTCTAATGTAAGATTTTTCTAATGTTCCATTTTTCATTTCCTTTGAAAAGGGACTATTCAAATGACTCTATGCAATATTTTCCCTTGCACTTCTCGCAGAAAAAGAATGGGTTTGGTCACTATAGAAAGGAAAATTACTTTAAACTATTAGGGTTTAAAAATAAAAATTCCGAAATAGAGCCTTTTAAGTATTGCCCTTCTGCAAAAATGTTAATTTGATACATACCCACAAAATAGCTGAATTCATGTTACTCAGTATAAAAAGGGCTTGTGGAAAAAGAAAATATTGCAACCATCTCTTCCTTGGCCACCAGCAGCAGTTGGGCACCAGGATTTTGGGGTCTTCCAGGCAGTGCTGGAGCCATGGCAGCAATGGGAGGGCATGGCCTTTGCAACCCCATCACCTGAGAAACAGCCTGATTGTCACAGATTCCTAATTGTAAACCTTGTGACTTCATGACACTGTTGCTTTCAGTTTAAAAAGAATTTTTTTTTTAAGTGTTAACAGCTCCAGAGAGAAATAATGATGCAAAACTAGTAAAATAAAACACGAAAAAAAATTAATGTCTGTCTCTAGTAACTGATTTCAGCCAACTTCAATTTTGACTCTGTTATTTGCAGATATTTTGTTTCGACCCAACTCTTGGCTGCTGCCTCTTCCCTCAGACTTGTGCAATATGAACAAACCCAGTAAAGCATCTTGAAATGGGTCTGACTTGCTGTGAGAGCTGGCTGTGCTTATTTGTTGCAGCCCTTTCTTTATTTTTTCCTGCATGCAGTGTTTATGTACATCCTTGTAGGTCTTTTGGCCTAATTGTTTGAAGCCTTGATCATGACAGTGGGCTTGGGCTGCCTTTTAGGATGTGTTCTGTAGTGTCAACTGGATTATTTTATTTCTTTTATTTAGAGAAAAATGGAGTGCTGTTAAGATTTTCTCCCAAAATTGTTACTTCACTCAAAGATGCTTCCCTCTTACTAGAAGAAATCTCTGAAGATGTTCATTGTACAAATACACCCATAAAATTGTACAAAATTGGAATGTACAAATAAAATGAAGATGTTCATTGCTATTTGCAGGATTTGGTGTGGGGAACCTGGAGCCAGTGTTACCAAGCTCTCCATGGTCCCCTTGGGATTGTGACCCAAGGTCTGGTGGAAATGCACATGGACCATGGACATGGAATTTGTTCCCAAACCTTGGCTACAGCCAGAGATACCATGAAATGTGGGTGTTATCCAAAGCAGTTGTGGTCTGTCAGGACATTTCCACGGTGCCAGGCTATTCCTGCTGCCTGTTTCCAGTGTCCCATGATCCATGGAGCTGCATGGGTGACCATTTGTGCCAAAATCACTACACTGGAACCCTTTTTTTACAAATTGTTAGATTCTGTCCTGTATCATTTGCTGCCTTCTCCCCCTCCCATTTTCACTTTCACAGGGTTATATAAATGAGCTTTCTCTGGTTTCAGATGCCCCTTTGCATTCATTGGATATTCTCACATGACTTACAAGGATGTTCCAGCTGGTTTCCATGTACCATTGTTGTGTAAGGGCTGTCCACAAATATTCTGTTTTTCCTCTCTGTTGGCTGAACAGGCCTTTTTAACTGGTTCTTGTAAAGGCTGCGCTCACAGGCTACTACTGTTCCATAACACATGGAATATTGTTATTAATATTACTTTTATATTTAATATCAATTATATTATAATAATATTATATTATATTTAATATTTATTTAAGATTATTTATTCCTTAAATATTCCATGAGATCTACAGTTTTACCCATAATTTCGAATTAAAACTGTGTAATAATAAAGACACTTGCTCTCTGCCACAAAACTCAAATCATGAATGCAGCAGGAAGTCCAGAGACTGACAACAAACCAAATAGCAGAAGAAATCTTTTAGGTAAACTTTAAAGTTTATATTTCCATGTTAATCATCATAAAACCAAGGGGAAAGGAGCAGTTTAAACTAAGGGCTGGAAAGGCAGTGTTGTCCAGCTGATAATTGTGATAAAAGGATTATTTCTAATTAATTGAAAGAGTTCTTCAGTGACAGAAAATGGTCTAAAGTTCTGGCAGCTCCTTTGCTAAAAACAGAGATGCTAAAGCAAGAAGGAGGGAAAATGTTTTATTTCAGCCCTCTGGTAGAATGATGCCTGTCTGGGAGCAGAAACCACTTCACCAGGTCTTCATCCTGTCCTTCCCCCTTTGCATCACATCCACTCCCTAGAGAATGAAAAAAAACAAACCCAAACTACATGAATAGTACAAGTTTTGAGGCTTGTTGAGTGAAACGCATCATTTTGCATTTGTGAGGTGCCCTTTAGGTTGTGTTAGGCAGTTGCTGGAAGGTCACAGACCTGAAGAAGCCATGGGGGGGCTAAAGAAAAGACCTGCAGGGCTGGGATTGTCCTCTGCTGTGTCTGCTGGAGGATTGAGACAGAGCACAGCCCATGCCTTGGTGCAGCCTGGATGATGCTGGGGCTGAGCTGGATGCTGGACCATGAGCAGTTGGGATGAAGGCACACGTATTTTTGGCTCTGCAAGAGAAACAGTAATTAACCTCTAGCAGAAAGGTAGGGCAGGTATCTGGGACCAGTAATTTTCTTCAACTCTTACAGCAGAATTTGCCTGAGCTCATTTGTCAAGCTTTGAATCCTTAAGTCCATAACTCTAATTAATGAAGAATCTCTAATTACCCCAAAACGGTGCTCTATATTTAAGGTTAAGGTGTGGTGAAATCCAGAGAAAACACGAGAGGAGCTGGAGGATGTTCAGAGCTGGAGATGCCAGAAAACTGTATTTTCAGAGGTGTAGATGAAGCCAGATGGTCGATATGTCAGTGACACCTGATCCTAAGCTGCCAAAAGCCACTGTCCAGTTTTGGACATCTAACCCTGTGTTCCTAAGCCAGCAATGACCACCAAACCTCTCAGCGGGGGAGGTCTTATACTGGAGACCCAAAGCCAAGTAACCCCCGGCAATTAAGCAAAAACCTGGGTATTTTCTAAACCTGAAGCACATTGGATGAGGCTCTGGTTCGTTACAACCTTAACAAAAAACACCTGTGGGGACAACATTGAAAACATCGGTGCAGGTGGGTTCTGGCCCTGCCCTCAGAAGAGGGAAAATCCCTTTCACAGTCGAGGTCTTATTATATTAAGGTAAAAATGTATAGCTTTTAACAGGACTGCAACCAGTTAATGTGACTCAGATAAAGGTGTAACGTGGACAGAGGCATCACTTGGAGCTCCCATTTTGGCCTTTCTGCAGAGGCTCCCGTTTCCCAGAGCTCGCACCCAAGTTCCTGGAAGCGCAGGTGAAAGCGTTTAGGAATTAGTGTGTGAGGTCACCTGAGCACATAAGTGGGATCAGCTGGACTTTGGGCTGATTTGCTTCAGCTGAGAAGCAGCTCCAGGCCTTAAATACTCCTCTCTGAGCGCTGCTGTGTCGCTGTTCCTGCCCCGGGATTTGCCAGAGCCATCACTTCGGCAAAGGTAAGGTCTGATAAGGGAGTGTGGACGGGGCACATCTGCATGTGTATGAGGTCCTTGTGAAGACGTTAAAGGAAGAATAAAACTATGCATATTTTCTGTATGGGTGGCAAGGTCTCTTCAGAGCCTCAAGTACCGTGTCCCAGCTCCAATAGTAGGGAATCTTTGTATTGTCAGGCGAACAAACGCCTGTACTTAGTGGCTTTGTCTGGTGGAAGATAAAAGTTGATAAGATCCTGGTAAGGCCGTTGTGAGGCGCTCCTGTGAACTTTGCGGCAAAGAGTGTTTCTAGGGATTCACTCCAGAAAAACTGCTAGGCAGGGGGAAGGATTCAGTGTGATCTTTGTTCGTGTTGGAAGTAAAAATTATTTCTGCGTGGTTTTCTTCAGGGCTTGTGTGATTGTGGTGTTAAAAGGCAACATGAGTGTGGCTAAAATCAATCCTTTTTTTGTATTTGCTGGCAAGGTATTGGGTAGTGACTTGAATCAGAGAGGTGAAGATGAGAATGAGTAGCTGGGTGTGAGCTAAAAAGGTGAGAGAAACGTGTTAAATCAGTTATGAGATTTCTTTTGTGTTCATTTTTCTCAGGTAGCTCAAGATCTGAGGGGAAATTAAAAAAATAAAAGGCGCTATCAGCTGTTTGCTCTGTCAGGACATGGGAAATGTGCTCTTTTACCCCTTCATTGAAAACCTCGAGGCTTCCACCTTGGGGAGGCTTTGTCTTCCGAGCCACGATGGGCAGGCAGGGCTGGCTGTGGGGATGCTCCAAAGGCTCTGAGAGTGGGGTCCTGGGCTCTCCCTCGAATGGGTCATGCTCGGGCACCCATGGGTGGCTCGGGGGGCCACTGACTGGGCCACCAACCAGCTCCAGCAGCACCTGGATTGTTCCAGGGCTGATAGGGCCCTAGGCAATCATCTCATATAAACTCCACATATTTGCAAAATGTGTTGTATCAAGTTAAAACCGAAAAAACTTTCTGTATAAAAGGGAAGAAAATGGGTAACAAAGCTTAAAAAAACAGATATTGGAAACCCAGTAATTGAGCAGAAATTATATCAAGGGCGACTGTCTAATTTGGAAATCTGTCACAGTGTTTTGGAGAAAACAACATCCTGGAGGTAGGACCATAAACAGAAAGAATCCTGGACCAGTGTTGAGGAACTTGTACCTTTCAAAGGAGCTGTTTCTCCAAACCAGTTGGATGCTGCATACAGGAGAAAACCCTCCTTCCACAGCAGAGTGTTGCCAAAGCTTGTGGAGTCACCAAACCAAGGTGTTCTTACTTTGCTTAATTACACGGGGTGACTCAGATGTTAATGAAGAAGTCAGTAAATGACCTGTGATCTCCAGAAATGCACCTTATGTGCAGACTTGGCCAATGCTGGCTTCTGGGAATGAGTGGATTTAGTGCAAGAGCCACTGCATGGATCAGTTTACTGATGACTTGCTCAGTGTCTCCTGTGCTGGGCTAATCCTACACTAGTTCTTTAGTGGAAAAATATGTGGAGATGAGGCAAAAAAATTCCAGAAAGCTGCAAAGCTTGGAAGTTGTCTCTGCTGCGATGCATTAGGAAATGCTGGCTGGTGTTTGTGAAAGACTGATAAATATCCCAGGGTGTAGCTATGGCCATGGAACTCATTAGTTACAGCTGTTACATAAAAAAAAAGAAGAAATTTGCCACTTTGGGGAGGGTAGAAGGCAAAAAGCATCCCTTCTGGATGTAAATGTGGGCTTGCAAGTTGAGTCATCTGCTCCCCTGAAAGTGTGAAACTTGGGGGCATGTGGGGCCCCTGGACTGTGGTAGGGCAGGTGCCCAACTCCCTCTGTGGGAATGGGGTGTCCAAACTGGGTAGTAGAGCTGGCTGGAAGTTATTTTCAGCTGTTGCTTAAGGAACTGGTTAGATTTTAATAGCTGGTTTAACTGAACCAACCAAACTGCTTCCAGCACAGCCCTGTACTTGTCGGTGATGAAGAGACTTGAATGAGAGGCAGCATTGGGTTTCCTGAGAGGCTTTGGTTTACTAATTCCCAATTCAACCACTCCCTGCAGGACTCCCAGGGTTGTGGTCTTCAGCTTTTCCCCAGGACTTGGCCATGGCTTTATTCATCTGTTGGTGCAGGGAAAGGCAGTGGCAGCTGCTTGCTCTGAATGCAGGAGATGAAATTTTTCTGCTCACAGTGAGCTACATCTGAAGTGTTTATGGTCAGATCAGGCACTTATTTAGGGCCCCTGATTGAAATAAATAGCAGAGAAATACCTAAATGCTTTGCAGGTCAGCAAGACATGTCTCAAAAGGCAAAGAGCTTCTTGTCATAGGACTGTGAGGGGTGTGAGCACTGTGGTCTGGGGGAGAAAAGTGCTGTGAGCAGGAAATGTACGTTGTCAGCGTGGCCATAAAAAGTGGTTGTACAAGGAATTGGACTTGTGTCTAGTGAAAGACTTTAACTTTTTTTGGTTTTATTGTGTTTCTCTTCCTTCCCCTTCTTTCACATCCATTATTAAATGAGGCTCATGAAATGGCTAATTGGGGAGGGGGAAATCTGCCTTGTATGAGGATGCAAACCTCCAAGAGGGTAAAAAGGAAATAAATGTGTTGAAAGGGAGAACTGCATGGAGGAAGAGCTCCATGCCTGTTAATAACACTAACTCTGAATGTTTTTCTGCTTCTTTCCTCTCATTCTTCCCTTGGATTTATATCCCTGCCTTTTAAAATGTCTCCCTGCACAGATCCTGGATGGGCTGTGTGGTTATACTGCATTTATTAGGATGACACAAAAAAGCTGACTCTTTAGGGAACTGCATATAAGAACCACATGGGCTCTAAATATGACCTTGGATCAGTGTGTGTTTAAGGATGCCACTGGGAAAGGTGGCCCATTCCATCTCTTCCCCTTTCTAGGACACTCTCAATCACCTTTGAAAAGTCTCTTTCACAGCCAGGCACTTCTGGGTAGTGCCAAGCAACAGGATGAGAAGCAATGGGCAGAAACTGCACAGAAAGCTCCACCTGAACATGAGGAAGAGCTGCTTTACTCTGAGGGTGACTGAGCACTGGGACAGGCTGCCCAGGGAGGTTGTGGAGTCTTTCCTTGAGATATTCAAAAACTGTCTGGACACGATCCTGACTAATGTGCTCGGGGGGACCCTGCTTGAACAGCCAGGTTGGGCTGTATGACCTCCACTGATCCCTTCTGACCTTAACCACTCTGTGTGACTCTGTGAAAGGTGGAAATGGTTATTACATGATGTGTTGGAGCTGGGAGGTTGTGGAATATCCTCTCTTGGGTCTTTAATGAGCTTCATTACAATAACAAGACAAGCAAACCTGTCTGTGTTGCTGTTGCTGGGTGTGAGAGCTGATTCCTGAAGCTGGTGACTTGATGTCTGACTGTTGAAAATCTCTTTAGTTGACACTTGTGTCCTGTACTTATTTCTGAGGTTTGAGACACCATCATATGCAGGCAACTCTGGGAGTTCAGTACTTTGTAGGCAACAAAAGTTGTTATTCCCAGCTTATCCAAATGAGCAATTTAAAGGAAAGAAGGTGTTTATGTTTGAGGAGGAAACCTGAAAAATTATAAAGCCTGAACTGGGAAAATAATGGAAAGAACTAAACATTTCTCTTATTTTTGGGGAGTTTTTAATCACTGTAAGTGTTGCCTCTGTTATCTGTGAGCTGACCTTTACAACCCAAGGGGAAGGTGTCAAAGAATGTACACTTTCTCAAAAATAGGCATCTAAAAACCCTCGAGGCCCAGACTTTCTTCCATTAAGGTTAAAATCCAGAGCCATCAGGCAGGTAGGAAATTGCATCCCTGGGGAGGGAGGAATCTGAGGGTAAAATGCACAACTGTGCTGGCCACAGTGGGGTTGCTGCAGGACTTGCCAAGGGGAGACTTCCACAGTGTTTTCCTGCATAAGGAATACGTGAGGATTTATGGTGAGTCACTGCTGAGCTAAAACACTGCCTAGCAATGCTGCTGGGTTGAAGCATTTTGTAAGCCTCTGTAATATAGAGGTTATTCTTCCTGTTACTTCTTTTGGCAGCACTAAGTTGTTGTGACAGTGATGTTGCTGGCTGCTGCTATTAATGCAGCCTTCCTGGAGATGCAAAAATCATGCTGTATCTGGGGTGAGATGCACAGTCAGATTAATCCCTGCTCTGTACTTAGTTGTTCTGAGTCCTGTCAAAATATGATAGCCATTGTGTGCAAGGGTTACAAACTGGGGGGGGATGTGACTGGGAGCCCCTTTTCCATCACATTCCAGTGCTGGACCACATCACCTTATTGTACAAGAGGGCCACTTGTCTCTGTACACCTCTGATTTTTCCATGCAGTCACACATTTCTGATCCATGCTTCAACTTCCTGCCTTATCAATGCAGCCCTTATCCAACCCTCAGCATCTCTGCAGATTTCCCAAAGCACAGCTCATCCTCGGAGCTGTGTGCTGGCTAAAAGGCTGGCTTGCTCGGGTGCTTTGTGGTGAGGGGCAGAAAGAACCATCCAGAAGCTCATGCCTTGTCCTTGGTCTCCCAGTGATGGACACACTCTGTCCTCGGCTGCATTTCATTCCCTGCCTTTGGAAGAAAGTGGCCAAATGTGCAGGTGCCTCCTCTCCTGGAAGCAGCAGTGGAGTTTCTCATGTGCCAGGATGGGGAGCTCATTAATCCAGCCCTGTGTGAGGGGTGGGGGCTCCTTGCACAGATTGTACATGTGGTTATTTCCACACGATCCCACCAACAAACAGCTCATTCCACATGAGCTCCTCGTCCAGCTCCAGCTCCAGTGCACCCTTGGAATGGCACAGGGGGACTCTCCTGTTGCACACACACAGCCGTGTCAGTGAAGCCCAGTCTTGGGAGCAGGGAGGGAGTTTTAGTGGATTTTGGCTGTGTTTTCCCTTCTAGTTTGAGAGATTCCCTCACTGCAGAGGCTCAGGCTTCCTCTCCTGTATTTCCTGGCTTTGTGGGGTGTCTGTGCCCATCCCCAGCTCTGTCAACAATGCTGGGGGCCACCCCATGAAAAAAGATGTGAGAGCAAAATATTCCTGGGTGTGAGGGGAACAGTGTGAGAGACAGCCCTGCTTGTCCCTGTGGGGATGCTCAAGGTGCTGGAGCTGGAATCTCCTGTGGCCTTGGCAGGACTCGGGCTGGAGCCAGGGGGAAAGTGAGAGAGGGAGTGAGGTGGTGCTTTAATTTTAGTTTTGTTTCTCACCATCCAAATCTATTTGAATTATTAATACATTAAATTAATTTTCTCAAAGTCAAGTCTGTCTTGCTCATGACAAGAACTGTTCAGGGATCTCCGTGTTGTTTTTTTTTCTTGGCTCATGAGCTTTTTAATAGTCTTTTCTGTTGAGGAGAAGGGGGTGTGTGGATGTCTAGACTGAGGTCCACCCACTGTGCTTGCACAGCACTGTGTTCACCTGACACTTAATGCTGCATTCTTGATTCCTTTTATCACAAACTTTTTCTCTCTCTGTTGTTAACTTGGTCTCCACAGCCTCTAATTCAGTAGGAACCCTCCAGATAAATGTCTTAGTCAGTGGGGAGTATCACAGCTGAAATGAGCCAGGTTTCAGGCTCTGGATTCCCTGGGCTATGAGAGTTATAAAGGCTCATTAAGGTCTCATACAGCCAATTTTCCTGAAAATTGTGAGCAACATACTTTGAAATTTCAGCACTAGCTAAAATTCTGTGCTTAAAAATATTAGTTTTTACTAGGACTTTTGTGTGTGCTTATGATGGCTCTATGTGCAAGTGCAGAAAAGTGTGTGCAAGGAAGGCACAAGGAAAGCTGCACCCTGAGCTCTGCATGCAGGGGTCCAAACACTTGGATTCATTCTTAAGATGTGCATAAAACTCCTTCCCCTTCACTTGGTTTTACTGTAGCTGACAAAGCTGCCCGACTCAAGCATTTCAGAAATCTAATGCTTAAGATTTCACTGTGGATTTTTGGCTTCAAAGTGATTTTGTTATGTCCCCAGAGCCTGGTTAAATCCTTAGTTATAATGATTGCACACTGAAGGGTGCTGTTACATAGAAATGCTGTCCCATAATGGCTTCGTTGCTGTGGAAAATCCGATGTTATTTGGTCATTCGCTACGAGTTCCCTAAGCCATCAAGACATTTGCCTCAAGGCTACAAACACAAAGCTACAGGCAAAACCCTCTGGACATAATGAGTGGGCATTTATGCAGAACTAAAAACTGGAACAGCTGAGCAGTAGATCTATGAATAGCAAGCATGCCTCTAAGCACAAAAGACATCATTCTGGAATAAAGGGGTTTATAAATGGTTCTGACATCTTCTATGTCAAGATCATGCTACGTTGTTGTAACTTTTTTTTTATGTTTGTTTGTTTGAACCAGGTTCCTTAAGTAAGGTTTGAGTAATTAAAAGGTGTGAAGGAAACCCTGTAGGTTGGTAAGGACAAAAGGACAAAAATTGGGCCGCTGACACTTCAGGCAGGATCCATCATTTTGATCACGTTTTCCAGGGAATGAGCTTATTGCTCCTGTGCTGTTTGTATCCCTGGTTCCACCCCTCAGGATTTCTTAGGGGTTCCTCTTGGATCAGCAGCTCTAATAGGCTCAAATCTAATGTTGGCTGAGAAGTGTCTTCTGATGGAAACACGAAGGTTGGACTAACCAGAAACTACAGGGTCAGGGAATCGGGCAATACAAAGGAGGGTAACAAAATTCAGAGTAATTTGGATCAACAGGGAGCTGGAGGAGCTTAATGTTGAGAAGTGAGGTTGCAAGCCTTTGCAAATCATCCACAGGCACTTCTGACTACAAGATGGAAAGGGATGTGAGGCTCTTACACCAGGAGTATAATGAAAACCCAGAGTAGAAATTGGAGCTGGTGTTAGAATATAGAACCAGCAGTGGAAAGGGAATGTAATACACAGGATGATAAACCATGATCTGTGTGTCTACATCCATGTGTACCTGACGAGATTTGGAGACACTGTTGGTTTCCCAGATGGTGTTGGGTTTTGGTGGTTTTTATTTATTTTCCAGCCCTTGTGCCAAGGTGCTGTGGGACTGGGGGAGAGACTGGCCAACCCTTTGTGACTGTGGAAATGACAAGTTCAAACGTGTTTTGCAATCCTCCCAAAGTAGTTTGGGCCTTGCAAAACCATTGGTTGTTAGAGATGAGCAAAGCCTTAGTGCTGTGAAGTACCTACAGAGCAACATCCAGAGGAATTAGGTGCAAATCTCTGAGATGTGGTGGATCTCTGCACTGCAGACTGGAAATGCAGCAGAGGTACCTGAGATGGCTGTGACTAAATTACTTGGCACAATAACCAAGCTCTGTACTTTGGGGTATTGTGCATAAGCCATGCAGAGATCACTGCTAGAGAGGCCAAGAAGTTGTCAGAAAACTGCAGCCTACAATACAGCTGTGCACCCCATTGTCTCCTGTACAAATGTCTTGCATAGCAAATTGTTTCTCCTCTTGGCATGTACCCTTCTTATCGTTCAAAACAAGGTATCCTGTTTGTTTTGCATGTTCACCCTGAAGAGAGGCAGAGTCTAAACTGCAAGATGCTCAGATATGGAAGGATGATACTGAAGTTGCTTAGAAAGGCAAAGGGATTAATTTCATTATCCCTCCATCTTCTTCCTTACAGTTGTGAGTGAAGTGGTGGCTTCTCCTGCCAGGAAAGAGACTCCTGAGGCCCTGTTGGAAGGATGACAGCTCTGTCCTGCTGCTTAGTGATGGCTCTGTAGTCACTTTTGAGAGGGTAATTAATAGAGCAGCACAGAGGAACAGGAATGACGCTGTTCCCTTTAAAAAATGCTGAGCTAAACCCAAGGATTTTTACTTGGTCAGAGTGACATTGGCTGCAGTTTTATGGATGCAGGACTGTTGGAAACCTGTCCCAGTTGCATGTTCAGTGAATGTCCCACCACACCAAACAGGGCAGTCTGGTTGTGGAGTCAGATTTTGTTCTGCTCTGTGCATGACAATTGTATTTCAGGCAAAGATTATTTTTTTTTTTCTGTAGGAAGCACCTTCTACTGCTGCATATTTAGTAGCATCTCTGTGTTTGGTAGAGAAGCGGTGATTTGGCAAAGAGGGATTTAGGCTCATGGGAGACTGAAATCTACTTGAGTTACTCAGTTGTTCAGTATTTTGTTTTGCTGCAGATGTGTGGTTTTGGCTGTTAAATGTATATTCAGTCAGAAATCGAAATAGGGCATTAAAATACCTGTATTTTTGTGTACCAGCAAGTGATGCAAACCAAGAGATGCATAGTGACAACAAAACTGTGAGTGCTGGAGGTCCTTCCTTCACCACGGGTCTCCTGGAACACAGATGGGAGGCAGGGGTTTGCAGCATCTCCTGCTGGGGGTGTGTGTCATCCATCACTAGAGGCCCCTCAAAAGCAGCTGAAGAAAATGCACGAGCCAGAGTAAATCCCTCCAGGCTTGCAAAGAGTCTCTGCAGCCTGATCTCTGATCATCTACATCAGGTTTCTCTTGGCTTTGAGACCTGACTCTGCTTTCACTCCTTCAAGCTGGCTTATGTCTAAGTGCCCCTAAAAGCTGCAACCTGCATTGCTTGGAAGGATAGGAGTTACTCCCTTGTCAGGTAATGAAAGTCTTCTAAGTAATCCAAGAATTCTGTTCACAAAACATCCTCCTTATCAAGTCTTCTGTGTACAAACTGCATAACAACAATGTAGCCTGAACAGCACTGCAGCTTATTTGCTTTGTGATTTGTGGTCGGATCATTGCATTTCAGCATTTACCAATGAAAGGAAATTACTAACAAGACATTGGTATTTACATTAATTGTGGCTTTGAGGAGATAGTCCAAAGAAAATTAGGTTAAAGCCAGTTATTATGTGTCTCCCTAACAATTAGAATGAAACACACAGTTTATAAAACAAAAGTTGATCTCAAACAGACTTTAGCTGCTATTTGGTATTTTCCCTTTCTAGGGATTGTAGGAGGGGGAAAAAAGGTGCTTTCTACTTTTTTTTTTTCCCCCCCCCTTACTTTCATCCACCTTCTAAAAACAATTTAATGAATGTGGCTTGAAAGACATCACGTATGCTGCTGCAAGAGAAACTCTGAATTTGCAATGAGCAGGATCTCAGCTTCCAAGAAGTCTAGTGGAGCTGGGTCAGTTTTCATGACACAAACTAAGTGGCAGGGTTTCCTCAGTTAAATCCATTGATTTTCACTGGTTTTGGTTCACTTCAATGCAGTTTTGTGCAGCTCTGCAGGCTCAAGAGAGGTTTGGCTCCGAAATATTTAAGGTACTTCAAGCTCCTTTCATGTATATCCCACTAGATAATCATGTGAGTGTGTGCTGAGACTTCTATTTGCTTCTACTGCAATTTGAACTATTTCTGGACACTAATTCAATGCTTTTTATAATGTTAGATGTATGATGAAAAGTAATTTAAGGTTTAAGATGACTCACTTGCCAACACAGTAGATCCAAGAAACAAACACAGATGTGAGATTTAACTTCTCCTTTGGCACAAAACCACTGCCAGGACTCCTCATGTTATAAACCACAAACTATGCCCAATGGAGAGTAGCAACACCATTCTTTTTTTAGCTTCAACTAGTCAGGTAACTTCTGACTCCAGAGGTGAGCAGGGATTCATCACCTTGTTGGTGCTGTTTGTACATCCTCACTAAAGGTGGGATTTTTCTCCTTAAACTCTGAATGTCTGACCTCGTGGAGGCTTCTGCTTGTAGTGAAGAAACACATCTGAACTGTGATTCATCTGACTTGTTCTCAATGCCTATTTTAGGGACATGCCTGAAGTGAGGTGAAAACAAGTCCCTCCCCAAAAATTCTCCTGTAGGAAGGGGGATTTTGGATGCTATGAGAAGGCAGCCTGGACTTCCTTTCCTTGGCTGACCCCGTTACCAGACTTTTCTCTTGCATCACTCCACAAGTCCTGAGCAGATCCAGGCACAGGAATGTTCTGGCACATCCCTGCACAGGGCAGGCACCCAGACACATCCTGCTCACCTGGCTTTGGGGTTATTCTGTCACCCTCCACTCACAGAGGCAAAGTGGGCTGCACTGATATGTGTCTGGCCACCAAAAAGGCTGCAGAATAAAAGTGTAACCGGTTTTAATTATTAAGGTATAATTTAGGTCTTTGTGTTTATGGGATAATTGTTTCTTTTTTTAATATAATTTCAACTTCGCAATACAAGAAACAGGCCCAAACCTGTGGATGGAGTGCTGGAAACTGTCTAAGAAGATTAAGGTCTCTTAATTGATTTCACATAAACAGGTGTGACTGAATTCATCAGAAGAAGGTTAAGACTAAATGTATTCTGCTAATTATGTGAAAATTGCCAGAGTGTGCTGGGTTGAGCAATTGCCTTCCCTTTGCAAGTGGGATCATTCCTGAACTGTATGTCAACTGGGAAAAATGACATTTCCTAAGCAAATGAGCCAACCTGTCAAACCCTGTGTTTTATTTTGGAATTTTTTTTGCTTGTAGATATGTTGTCAGTGGTGGATTTGGCAACAGGACATGGGAATGTCCCTCGTGTGCTGTGCTGTGACTGGCAGTGTGGGAGGACAGGTGTCAAGGCAGGGCTGTGTCATTTGTTAAACTTCAGGAATCTGCAGCGTTGAAAATTCCTGATTTGGAGAATTGAAGGAGTGACTGTTTAAAACACTTGCTGTTAATGTTTGTGACCTCTTAAGGAAATCTTCTCATGTTTAAACTTAACTCTGGGGCTTTGGAGATGCAGAGTATGGACAATGCAGGAGTACATGGGACACTGTCTTGAGTTTCCAAAAAGCCAGTGGGGGGGATGGAGCTCCTCATCCAGCTGATTTATTTTCCTTTCTCTGCACTCTTTACCATCTGTCTGCCTAATCTTGCATCTTGAGGGGAGGAGGAAGAACTGACCATGTTGAACAGAGGTGTAGAAAGAGTAGAAGTTGTGGTTTTGAGGTGTCCCTCTCAGACTGCCAGGTGTGACAATAAATGGCCTGGCAAGATACAAATATCACAGCACATCATCCTGAGGGCCCTGCAATTACTCAGTGTGCTCCTAACAGACCATTTGCTGATGAAATAGTTCTTTGAGTCTCCAAACTGAAGGATGACTAGTATTTAAGGTGTGCTTTCAGAAACCAATTTGCATACAGATGGTGATCCAAAATTAGTTTAGTTGCTTAAATCTGTTTTGTAATAGCAAAGATATTGTTTGTAACACTTGAAATTAATATAGAAAAATAATATCCCACGTGTTATTCTGTCTTAATTTTGAGACCCAGATGCAGACTTGCATTGATGAGCAGTGACTGATGACTTTGTAGCACTTTGACCATGTGCTTTACACAAGTTAAAGTGAGCAACTACCAGGTAATAAGGAATAAAATCTTAGTAGTTATGTGCTACATTTAAAACAAACAAATCCACCTAATTGTATCTCTGCAGAAGGCTTGGAAATCACCTCTAAGTACAGATGCACAGTTTTATGTTTATTAGTAAAGATGCTCACCATCCACTCAGATTTGCAGCTTATTTTTTGGAGACAAGGCTCTCTGAAGTACAAATTTTATTTTTGGAGGATCCAAGCACGAAAACCTGTCTGTGTTTTAGAAAAGGGACACAGTGGCTGTGCCTGCACCTGCTGAACATGAACTGGTGTTATGCTGTTACCAAAAGAAATAATTGAAGCATTATAAATGGACCAAACTATACAGAAGAAACCAGAAATCATCTTCCACTCAGCTTGGTACTGATAGGATAAGGGTCTATCCAGAGTTAGGCACTGTACTTTGGGAAAGAGATGGACCAGGTGAAGAGTACCTAGAGAGAATGAGAAAAAGTTTATGAAAAAAGATTGATCTGGGGGTTGCTTTTCTTGCAGACAAGGCCAGGATGGTGTTACAAGCCTTGAGAAAGAAGGAAGAGAATTTGTTCTCTGTATCCATTGATCCATAAGAATCAATTTCTTGACTACAAAGCTAGACATCAGAAATACATTTTTAGCAGC
This sequence comes from Calyptomena viridis, assembly GCA_013390005.1. Lineage (NCBI taxonomy): Eukaryota > Metazoa > Chordata > Aves > Passeriformes > Eurylaimidae > Calyptomena > Calyptomena viridis. The sequence goes on along the minus strand of WEIV01008630.1, from coordinate 997,725 downwards.
AAGAGGATATTTATAATAGATTGTGAGTTTCAGCTGAGGAGAAAATTAGACAAACATCAGTTTGGAGTGGAAAGGGAATAGCTGGAAGATTGCTTGAGATCCCTTCCAGCTCTGTTCTAATTTTACGATTTATTTTTTTAATAGGTGCTGTAAGCACTGTTGTACAATGAGTTAGAATAAGTAATTTGAAGAAGTTGTGACTTGAGTTACTGAAAAATCCTTCTTTATTCCTAGTAAACATGTCAGCTTAGTTTTCCTGTCCTGGATTGTGCACGTTTTTTCTATGGAAGTGTCTTCATTAAAATGAAACATGGTGAGGATGTTTGGCATTTTCCTGTTAACTTTTCTAGAAATACAACTATAGGTGAAAGAAAAAAGCTTTTGAGGACGTGCTGTCTGAAAGAGGGGGGAAAAACTTGCATTGAATTATGTTGATATGGAAAAGAGTCATAATGTCTGACTCTCACTCAGCTTGACTTTTATTTTGCAAATAGAAAACCTGCTTCTTGCCATGTCTATTTGAAACATCTCCTTCAGGCTGACTCTTGGCTGTTCTTCATAGAAACTCTTTATTCTGTACATCCAAAACTTCATTTGATTTCTGAAGGATATGAATGCCCCAATTCCTTTGCTTCTCTGAAAACTCAAGCTGTATCTTAACCAAAACTGGCTGAAAAGGCTTTGGAGTTGACAGGATTTAAGGACATGCCTTAAAACATTTAGATAAATCGGGTCCTTCCTATTTATTTGCTGCCTAACACGAAACTCATTACGTTTTATCAAAACAAGATCATTCAGGCTCCCACCTCCCTGCTTTTGTGCTGACAATGAATCAAACTCTAAAATTAGAAGGTGCTGCCTGAGTTTTGGGCAGGGAGGTGGTTGTGTGAGGCACTTTGGAGGGGCAGGCACCTCTGTCAGACCGAAGCGTGCTCCTGCATGGCAGGGTATGCAAAAGACATCCGTGCTGAACTCATCTGAATGCAAACCAGTTGTTGGCAAAACATCTCCGGGGCATGGCTAGAAAGGGGGAAATGATTGATTGAAATAGGTTTCCAAGTGATTTATCTAATCCAAAGTTATTTTCCACATCCTCTCCAGTGGATGTAAAAACAACACGATGCACTGGAATCGTTTTGCTCTCCAAGGTGTGAGGTTATACAGGAATTACTGGTGCTTTTTGGTGATTGGAAGTGTTTAGTTCTTGGCCCCCTGCCTCATAATACAGCCCAGGCTGGTACAAGCAGTTCTGCAAAACATATAATTTTACTTCACTTGTTTTAATGATCAGGAAACATATACTTTTGAACTGATCTCTACTGTGCAATTACAAATGTTTTGATGGAAATACCTTTTTTAAATTAGTCTTGTTCTCACAATGACTCGAGCTAGACTGTTCCATTAGTAAGCAAAAGAACTGCATTCTCTCATCAGGTTGTTTCAGCTTTTAAAATCCAAATTGGCTTCTGTTAAAAAATGGAATCAGAGCTGAATCTTTTTTAAAAGTAAAAAATTCCTCAGCTTTGGAGAAATTAGATCTATAACCAAGCTCTGTTTTCAGGTCAGCTGCAATTTAATTGATAAGCATATTTAAATGTTTAAAACAAAACGGTATCTGGATCTTGAGTGCAGTTTCTTATTTTCTGGTGCTGGTGTGATAATGGCAAATGGAACCAAAATCTCTTCTCTGTTTGTGTTGGATAAATCTTGAAATAAGCAGTTAAAAATCTTGGTGAGACAAGGATATTCATGCTATTAATAAAATCTGATGTATTTAAACTAACTTGTGGAAGAATAGGATAAATTGACTGGATTTTGAAGCTTTAGGGTCATAAATACTATTGCAGACTCTTTAAGCCTTTTTTGGAAGTAATTTAAAAACTATTGAGTTTGGGGGGGAGCTGGCTGGAAATTTGCAGGAATTTAGAGGTGGGATTTGTGTTAGTTCCGTGGGAATGTTGCTGGCTGTCTCTGGCACTGCAGATTGAGATATTATTGTGTAAATGAAACATCGGGTATTCATTTTCCACCGAGGAGATTCAGTAATTGCTGCCCTCACACAGTAGATGACAGCTGTTATCATTCTGACAGAAAGAGCCCTAAATTAAAACCCTGTTGCTTTGCACAGATCCCTGTCAGAAACAAATGTTAATTTTCTTGGTTGGTCACCCTCTTCCCTCGAGTCCTCTGAGAGGTATAAATAAGGTCTAGATTTTTGTTTCTCCTATTTTTTTGGTGCTCCCTGGTATGCTGAGAGGATAAATCCATGATTAAATTTTGCTGGATTTGTGAGTGCATTTATATTTCAGCTAATACTGGGCCATTAAGACTAAAAACTTACCCAGGTCTTTTTTTGTTTTGTTTGCTTTGTAAAATGTGGTGCACTTGGGGAGAAAAAGGTTAATTTATCAGGATACTTTCTTAGCACAGATGTCAGCAGAGACAGAGCAGGGTCTGTGAGACTCAGACTTCATCCCTCTTTCCAACTGCAGAACCAGGATTAACTTGGTGACATCTGTTTGGGTAATACTCATTCAGGATGGGGAGGTGCTGTTTGTACACCTCTGTTTTCTTTGGAGACTTTTCCCAATTATAGGAGATTAAAACCTTTTAATATGTCATTATATCAGGCTGGATGTCAATTGCCAAGCACCACTTGAGATAACGAGTTAAAAAAAATGAGCTTGTTGATAAGGGAGGTTTGACAAACAGAAAAACTCCTCGTGCACAGATCTTGGGTAAGATGTGGGAAAGCCCTGACATGCTGAGAAGGGACATAAGGGCCAAGTGAGTGGCAAAGCTGAGGATTCCCTGTGCTGGCTTAACCCCCAACTCATGAACATCCCACTACTGTTAGAAATCCTGCTCCAGAATTCATGTGACTTGTATAGCAAGACCTAGAAGAGACTCTTGATTTATGCTCCAATTAATAGTTCAGTGGTGTGAATTACAGGAGGAGTCTGTCACTATTACCTTTCCTAGGTAAAAATTACCGATTTTATGAAGGTAAATTTTACCTTTACAAAAACAAAATTCACCAAGAACACCATTCTGTATTTTTTTTTTTTCCAACCCTCTCTGGTTAATTGTAGTTGCTTCTGATTTGCTTTCAGAGGTGCAGGATAAAAAGATCTTGGATGGGGAAGGATGGATGTAGGGCAAAGCTCTGGATTATATGTGGGTTCTGAAGGTCCTTATTCTGTGAAAGTTAAGTAAAATGCCCTTCAGCTTGAAGGGCAGAAGAGAGACTTGAAACACTCAGGGGTCCTGGAGCTTGTTCGGTAAAAGTTGGATCTGCTTTGGGTTTCTAATTTCATTCCCAGACTGGAAATTCTTCATAAAGCAAATCAAAATCACTGCATTATTCCCCAGAAACAAAGCAATCTAATCAATTTAAGGATATGAGATTGCTTATCTTTTAAGGCAATAATTTAGAAAAAATGCAGTACATGTCCCAAAGTGGAACAGCAACTGCAGAAACTCTCTTAAGAAATATTGCAAAAGAAACCTTAAATATAGTCAAGCCCTCTGCCTGTGTAAGATGGTTTGCTGCAAACTAACTTTTTTGCAATATTTGTGGTATAATAATGAGCGAACCAGACTTCTGGTTTTCTGATGCAGAAAAATGTCTCCCTGGAATTTTACAGATGAAAATATTTGGCACTTGACAGAATTACGGTTTTGTTTTGGGTGGTTTTTTTTTCCTTTTGCCTAAAGCTGCAAGGATAGTGGGAATATTGCCTGTGGATGTCATTATTTCAGTGCCTGTATCACTTCAAGGTCGCTTCATCTCCAAAATCTTTGGAGTTTCCATGTTGTATAGATTCTCCTTGACTACCTGGCTGAGAAAGGAAATGTGAGTTTAATGGTTTTTATACTTTTAAAAGCTGGCTGGGTTGGGCTGGAGATAAATGTTGTTGTAGCTCTGAGCATTTGCAGCCTGTGAGAATCTCTCTCATCCCTCTGGAGAGGGAGACACGATGGTGCCTTTTAACTCAACTACAGGTCTGAAGTTAACTTGGGTTTCTAAGATTGAAAATTGCCAGAAGCCTTTTTTTCCCCCCCCTTTCATTGTTCTTTGGGTGTATGAAACAAGTCGGGGCTCTCTCCAAACAGAGATGTGTGTGACTCTTCTTAATCGGGCAGCTGTCTTTATTTTATTTAGTTTCTCTTCATGGCTCAGTGGTTTGCACCCTTTTTGAGAGGGCTGGTGGGAGGAAAGGAGAGGGGGAGAGGTCTGTTCTCACTCAAGGAATTGTCCCTTTTTGTTGCTGGCCTGGCTGTGATGGGGAGATTTCATGGAGCAGCAGGACATGCTGCTCCTCTTTGCTGGGCTGTGCCTCGGGCCCTTGTGTGAGCACTTGTAATTTTGGTTTTTGTGAGCACTCTAACTTCACAATTTCCTCAATACTTCTGCCGCTTATTTATGCCTGCCTTGTATTTGTATTCATAGGAGTGCATGCAGACACAGAACTGAGGCTTACAAAAAGTTCAAGCCAATACTTGCCATTTTTTCTGAGATATTTTCACAGCTCTAATATTCAAACACTGCTTTTACTAATTAAGTTTTCTTAATTATATGATTTGCAAGATTAAAAGGCCACTGCCAATATAAACCACATATTGCCCCTGAACTGTTAGATTATTAAATTGAATTTTTAAATTAATTTTTACTTGCCATGATTTGTGTTCTGTTTGTTCTGTGCTATTTTAAGCTTGGATAATAAATATCATGTCAGTCTCATATTCATTTGTGGACAATTCCAAGTTTTCAGTGCTACAGGGTAAAGGTTTGAAAGGCAACAGCACAATTTTTTTGTTTGGTTTTAAAGAATTGTTTTTTTAATTCTGTTCATCTTATGCTTTACGGAAGGCTTTTATTTTTAAACAAAATAAAAAAACTAGGCTAAATATAAGTTGACAGCATCTCTTGAAATGATATTCTTGTTTATGACAGTGTAGAGGAGAGGCACAAAAAGTCAGAGGTCATTTTTTATATGCAGTACATTCTCATATGCAAGAATGTCTGGATGTGTAAAGTGTCTGTAGGAGACTTGAGTCATCTCTTCTCTGATGGGGTTTCTCAGGGCTATGGCTGTAAAAACTGCTTGTGATAAGAACATCTCCCTGGTAATGTTTTGCAACCCTGGCACGTCCTGTTTGAGCCACCTCCCACCCTGGCAATGGCCACGGCCCATCACAGACCCCGGTGGGTGAGTGGCCATGGAGAGTCAAACTGGGGCAAAAGCAGGAGCTGAGCCACCCCCAGGGCAGGGGAGCCATGGGCAGGACAAGCTCCCACTGAGGGATTAGGGGGAGATGGGCTGGGGTAGGAACAGCACCACCCTTTTTGAGACTGCTCCTGGTGCCCTGTGCTGGATGGGGCCACATGGGGATGGAATTGGTGGCAGCAATGAAGTTACAGCCACACCAGAGAAGTCTGACAGAGCACAAGGCACTCTGGTAGTGCTGGGTTGTCACACTGGCCCTTAAGCCTGTTGTGCACATTGCTACTGGAAATAAACCCTCTGTTCCAGGAAGAGCTTGAATATCCCGTTGTGTTTAGGGGTCTGTGTTCAGGGGGTGATGAGCCCTAGGGGCACGTGCCAGTGTGGTTTGAGAGCTGCTGGGGTTTGCCCCGAGTGCCCTTAACCCAGTGGCACAGTGGGCAGTGTCCTGCCTCACTCCTGGCTGTCACCACTCAAAGCACTCGGTGTGATGTGGAAGTGGAAGCCCCAGAGAGATGCAGGGATCCAGTGAAGTGTTTCCTTCTGACCTACAGCAATTTCCCAGGTGATACAAAATGCTTGTTGAAAGCAGTGGTGATCAGGGCAGGGAGCTCTGCCTTCAGGTCAACAGCACAATGTATTAATCTAATTTCAGTTTTGGCTCCTCCATGCTCTCTACCTTTGGCAAGCTGGGAGCAGTGCACACTTCATGAGACTTGCATAACAGCTAATTGGTAGCTTGTTGTGTAATGAAGGAAAGGTGAAACTCTTTGGCAAAATTGTGTTTGTCTTTTTTTTGCCTGAATTTCAAATGGTAAGGGAAAACACTGCTGTAAAGAGCTATACCAGGTTATCAAGTGGTTAAACTGATATATTAAACTCTGCTCTTGCACTACAGAGTTCTATTCTTGCCAGCAAGAGCAATAAGAAAATACCCCTTGTATGGTTTTTGTATGATCTAATAAATAGTTTGTGTGATTATGAATTGCATATACGTTTTCTGATCCATAAAATGTAGACATTGCTCTGCATTTAAGTTAGAACAGGCAGCCCTTAACACCCACTGACTTTGGGGAATACTTGTCCAGGTGCAAAAGGCTGCTTGCACAAGTGTAGAGTAAACCAAGGCCAATATATCCTCTGTGTTTGAAATGCAGATGCCTTTTGAGAAGAACTGAAATCTGTTTGAACAGCAACAGTAGAGCTGAAGATATAAAAATGTGAGGCAGGGAAAGTAACATGTACCATCAATTAATGTTCTTTTATTTTTGGGGGGGGCAGGGGTGGGACAGTTAGGAATGTGTCTTGAATTCAGAGTTCATGGGGGACAACTGAGATTCTGGAAGTTTACTGTTGCAGATGAGTTTTTAAGAGAATAAAAGATTCCTGATTATTTGCCTCCTATACAAAGTCAAACTGAATGTTTCAAACAAAATGTGTTGAGCATGTGCACATAGTCTGAGAGATTGTGGAAGGAAGGTTTTCCTTGAAAGAAAATGGTCATACTTTTGGCATCTGACAGAAACAACATGTATTTAACAAAGCTTGAAATGATGGGATTGAGGAGCATGGAGAGAAGCTTTTTTTCAGTCTGACTTCCTGAAAAACCACATTGAGGAAAACCACACCATGTGAGAGCACATGCAGAGGTGACAGTGCAGACATGGCACTGGCTTTAGACACTTGTCTTGATAAGGACCTTTCTCAGCCAAGACCAAGCCCCTTTCAGAAAGCTGCCTCTGTTTTGCTGCTGTCCCAGTTTATGACTTTCCTTTTTTTCATCCCACTGCAAAAGATGTTGGATTGAGGGATTGTCCTGATGATCTGTTCAGTGTTCCAAAGGGGCTGATTAATCTGAAAAACCCAACAAGACAGCTGAAACTGCTGCCAAAAACTGTCATCCGTTCTGCTTTCTCGACTGCCAGCTTTCTGTGCTCTTGCTTCACAGACAGGTCTACTCTTAAAGATGCAGCTTGACATTTCCTAATGCAGCAGCAACAGGGTAAATAATGGGGGAGTGATTTTAGGGGTCTATGAGTTTTCCCTTTCTTCTGTCACTTCTGAGTAGTGGTGTTTATCTCCTGAGGTAGCACAGAGCTCAGCACTGCTATTAATTGTGTCTGCTGAATGCAATTAATCCAGTGGCAGAGAGGATGGAAGTCTTCTAGAGGGGAAAGTCGTCCTTGAAGGTTGTCATGGAGTTTGTGTGGTTTGTTTGTGCATCTCACACATCACTGGTTCATGACAGAAAAATGAATTACTACTGATTTCCTTATTAAGTCTAATAATAATAATGCTTTATTCCTGCTGTGTGTGAATGCTGATGCTAAGCATGAGAAAAGGAGGTTCCTTGGTCTTTGAAGGGAGAGATTTTGGAAGAAAGTGGCCTGACTATCCCTTGTCTGACCCACACCCTGTGTTTGCATAAGGCAGGGTGAGCCTCTGTCCCTCTTTTGTCCCCAGTGCCCATGGGAATGGAGGAGAGAACTGGTGGCAGAATCTCCAGCCCCAAACTGGAGTTGTGACACCTCCAAAACAAGGTCTTGTGGCTTTTCAGCTGCCAGACCTGGGTGCCTTATTGTGACTTCCCAAGGAAACTCTTCAGCTGTGGAAGCACAAGTCGAAAGGGAAAAAATATCTTGAAAGTGAACTGGATAACTGCAATCAAAAGCTTGAGGGAGTGTTTAATGGGGCCATTAATAAATGACTCAGGCAGCCAATGGGACATAGCCTTTAGTCTCGTGCCTTGCAACGCTCCAGAGGCCCTGTAATGAACACATAAAACGTGCCCCATCAAGCCTTGGTGCTTTAGCACAAAACACTCCTGAATTTAACGTATGGTGGAGGGCAAAGTGGTACCTCTAGTAAACATTTAGAGCAACTAGTGCTGAGAGAACCTTATCAGAACACAGATTCCTTTAATAAGGAAATATTCAACTGTTTTCAGACTTTTCAGAAATACCAAAATGTTTTGGGTAAAGGAGAGGAACAACCTTCTGAACTTTAACTTGTCAGCAAACCTCTGTGTTAACCCCCAGCTCCAGGAGTGTTTTGCTGTGTTTGCAATGTTTTGATCCTGGATACAGCTACAGTGCATTGTAACAGCAATCATTACTGTTCTAGATCCTCAGATAGAGCAGTGCAGGGTGCTACAGAAGCCCCTAACTAAAGATTAAATTAGATGAAATGCACTCGCAGCAAACTGGCTCAGTTGTGCCAATTAACTTGGAAGTGCAGCAGTGTTTTATGGCTTTAGGAATGAGTGGTACTTACTGGCTTCTTATATAACAGTTTGACTTCCTCATCCAGTCAGAAAATTGAGCATCTGTCAGACCATCAACCCATAAATGTCTTCATTAGATCTGATAAACAGACCATGGCAAGCCAGCAAGTTGGAAGGTCCCACCCTTGTGCCTGGGGGGCTGGACTCACTTAACAGGCTGAGAGGGAGGGAGCGATGTAAACCAGGGAGAAACGCTCTGGGTGAGCCGCGAGGAGCTGCTCCCAGACGTGCCCAGGTGCAGCACTGAAATAACCCCTCTCAGGGCCATAAGGGACTCTTCCCCATCCCTGTTACCAAACAAACAAACCCTTGGCAAGGAAGCGGTTCAGGAAGCTGTCCCCAGACACATCGTTGGGTGTGATCCCAATCGGGTTGGGCTCGAGCCTTCTGGCAGCTGAGATCCCTCTGGAAAGCACCAGGGCTGTCATGGATTTGGAGGAGCTCTGTGACCCAGAGACTGTTTTGTAGAACGCTAGTGGTGTTTTCTGGAGACGTTCTTTGAGCCCTCCTGTTGCTTCGCCTCCAAACGTTCTGCTCCTGCTTTTGTGGTGCTGCACAAAGAATCTGCATCACGAGCCAGGAGCATCACCCAAAATGTTGCCTCTCCTGGCTAAGTTTTGAGGCTGTCAGAGCAGCCTCACCTGGAGTGGTTGTGCAGCCTTTCTGCCTGATGTCAGTGCAATAAAGCCTGTGGCATTGGCAGCAGAGATGTTGACAATATTACAGTAGAAGGTGGAAGTCCTTAATCACACAGGGATGCATGGATGTTTTATTTGCACTAAAAGCACGAATAAGAATGGAGAAGAGACAGGCAGCTTTTAAATGCTGTTCCTCTGAGTCTTCCTTCAAAGTGAGAAATTGTTTTCTTTATCTTCCACAAACTCCTACCTAACTCTGCTCTGACAAATCTTTCCCTTTAAATAAAGCTGCTGCTGTTGCACAACCTTTGGTCTTGCAAAATGCAAAGCCATCTCCTACAACCTCAATTACAGGTTAGAGGAGACAGAAACTTATTTGATGGACTGCAAGAGCAGGATTTACCTTCACTGTGTGTCTGAGTGAAAAGACCAACCTTTATGACAGAGGCCAGGTCAAGAATGAAGACTTTGGTTTATTAAAGTAAATTGAGGCGGGGAAAACCCTAAAAGACAGATTTTTAGTTCATACCTGACTTCTAAATGAAATCAGAACTGAGATATAGGTAAATGTCTGTGTATAGAGATAGGTACAAGACTTTGTCCTCCAAAGTTTGCAAATATTCCTCAAGTGCTGCTCTGCATTTTAAGAAATTTACCCTTCTGAAGAAAACATCAAAGCAGTGATAGCCATGTGAATTGCTACATGAATGTTATTGGTACAAAATAATTTAGTTTCTGTTGAGTTCATTCTTTGAAAAAATGTGGTTCCACATGAGAAACAAGTTGACAGGCTATTGATTTTTATTTTGACCGGGAAATCAATATTTTGGAGATTTTAATCTTTGTAAAGCCGTAATCACATGATTATCCAATTTTTTTTTAATTCAGAAGTTTATAAATGCTGTAGTTGCAGGGAAAAGAATCAAATGAAATATATAGAAAAAGCCTCTAAGAAACTTCAAAATGTATCTTAAAATTACAACATCTTTGTTTTCATTTCCCCATGGGAAATTCATGGGTTCTCAGAATGTACAACCAAGACTTATTCTCGATGTGTGGGGTGGTCATTAATGAAGGCACTCTGCCAATTAAACCAAGCTGTTTGTTTAGTAGCAGATAGATATAAATTATTACTTGTAACTGGGAATAGGAAGCCCAGGTGCCTGTACTGGCTGTTCCCTGAGTATTTGACTCCAAGACCTTTTGCTCATAGGAAACACATTGGCTTAACTCTGTGTCACCTGGGAAATGTCTGTCCTGACCAGAATAATCCAAACCATGGGGTTCCGCTCTTCAAGGTGAGATGAGAACTGAAGCTCAGATCACCAGTGAAGTTCTTCCCCTGTCCTGCCCAGCAGCCTCAGAAGGGTTTGATTTATCTCTGCCCCAGTCTGTTGGAGCAGAGGGAGGTTTTTGCTGTGCTTGGGGGAAGAATCTGTGACAAACCTGAATGTGCTGAGTTTAAAAAAAAATAAAGAAGTAGGTGAAAGCAGTAAATATGGCAAATATGCCAGTTGTTCCTACTCTGCTTTTCTGTTACATTCCTCTTATACAATAGTGAGAGCTATTGCAGTGAGCACTGTTGAAAGATGGGGGATTTAAGAGAGCTGTGATGGCTCTGTTGGATTGCTGCCTATATTTGGACTGTATTTATTATTCTACTTCTATTAAGGTGCTTAAGTATTCAGAGTTGGGTTTAGACAAGAAATAAATATCTGAGCAGCTGTGACTACATGTCTGTTGGTGATTAGTCATCACTACAACTCTGAAGAGTTGGATTTACCAGCAAATTGTTAAAATTCCCTGAAATGGAGGGTAACATAAGGAAAAACAATGAGGTTTATTTTGTTGGTTTTGGCTGGAAATTTAACCTGAAACTATCCAAGAGGCCAAGAGGAGAGAGATTTTGACCTGGCACATGAGAATGAGCTATTTAAGATTTTCCTTCCTTGCAGGTGCTATTTCCTGTAGCTCACCTGTCAGCATCCAGGGAAAATGTACAGATAGGAGGAAAAGATGGTACTTGCTGGGGAGAGCAAAGAGAATTGTTAAACTCTTGGGCAGGGGGAACCTGGTTCCACCTGCACTGCAGTGTTGGAATCTGTCTGGAGCACAGTGTGGTTTGGCTGTCTGGAATGGCAAGGCAGGATGGAACCCTGATTTCAACCCCGGGCACTGCAAGGGAGACTTGTGCATGCACTGATTTATATTTCTGAAAACGTGAAGAAAAGGGCTCTGTATATAACACAGTACAACTACAACTTGAGTAATTCTCCTTGGGTTTGCTTTGGTTTTAGCAGCATGAAACATCCCCATGTCCTCCCAGCTGAGGGAAGGATGCTTATGGTCACAGTAGGAAAAAAATGCCTGCTTTTTTTAGTCCCAAAAGAGTAGTTCCAGTGGAAGGCAAAAAGAACTCTTAGCATCTCTCCTGAACCCTGCTGAAGGAGAGAATTATCTTTCTGCTCAAATCCTGTGGCAAAGTTTTTGATTCAGTTCAAGACACTGCGTGGGGGATGAGGGAATAAAACAGTGCAGCCAAGCATAGCTTTTGGGAGCCATTCCTGCAAACAGCTTGGAGAGGGAAGGCCCATCCAGCAAGGCAGATTCTAATTGGGAGCACAAGGAAATGGGGATTTGTTTCCTGCCCTGCCTCACAAAAGCTGGGTAACCTGGAGCATTTTGCTTGCAGATGGGGCTGTTCTTGTCCAGTCCCTTGGGTTAAGTGCAGAAATTGCATTTCTGGGGAGCCGCAGTTGCTCTGATGTCCCTGAATTTTGATGCCTGGAGCTGCTGGTGGAATAACTCCTCCTCTGCCCTTTCCCTTCAACCCTGCTCGTGCAGGGGTGTTTAAATACATCACCTATACAACACCAACAGGGATGGGAGAAGATTAAAACTGAGATGTGCCACTTCTAAGTTTCATTTCCAGGCGATGCTCATGACCAGAACTTGCTAAATGGATGTAGTGTGAAAGGCTACTGGTAAAGCCCCTGCAATTTTTGGTGTCAGATGAATGAAAGTGATAAATCACTTCTTCTATCAGGAGCTAAATTTGTGGTACCTGGTTTGTCTGTTGGAGAGAGAAGTTTAAGACATAGGTTTCTTGGTCCAGTTAATCTGGTTTTTGTGACACTGAAGTTTAGGAAGCAATTTTGGCCAAATACTCCATGGCTCATAATTTTGGCAGGTTTGAACTATTGGGATCAATGTCCCATGTCACGTATTTACCCTTCTTGTTTAACCCAGGAGTGTTTCTGGCTGCCTTGAGGTCTTGACTCTTAATTTGGGAATTATTGTGTAGCCATGGCTCTGAGCAAAGCTCAGAATTATTTATTTGATATATGTGTCATGAAAACAGTGAATGCTCTTTTAAGTAAAATAAGTCTTGGGTGTTATCTAGAAGCAGCTAATCCTTGAAAACTTTAGGTTTATTTGTATTCCAATTACTCTAGAAAAAATCCCAAGCCATCAAAAAAGACCTCAGAATAACAACAGGAAAAAACACTCAAGCCTCAAAAGATCCAAAAAGTTCATCTTATCAAGATGTAGTAAAGATAAATTGGTTAAAGTCGACTTTGCCAATGTCCTATTTGCCACTTTCCCGGGTATGGGCAGAATTCCTGTTCTATAAGCACTGTCTGCTCTGAGCACTGAGGTCCTGTGGGAACAAAATAACAGTACTTAAGTGGTGGTGGCTATAACTTCTTCACTACAGCTTTTTAAAATTCAAGCATCTCCAAGCTCCAGGAGCACTGATTATGCAACCAGAGAAGGTATTTTTTCCCTTCTTTCAGTAAATAGCTGAATATTTGCACTGTGATAAGACTGAGGAGGCACAAGCTGCGTTCCAAACTCAAAGCAAGGTGCAGTTCCTGCCCTGACTTGTAGCTCTTTTTCTAATTATATCCTTTGCTAATGATAAGACTTTCACATTCACTTTGTTATTTTTGTTTTTTTCTGATCCCTCTTTAATAGAATTACTACAGCTAAAAAGAAAAAATATATGTGAACCTTTGCAACAATGTTTTGGTGGCCCAGGGAAGGGAAATCTTCAGCTTTGGCTGTGCCTTGAGTGGAACCAGGCAGAGCTGCAGCAGATTTAACTGGTCCCAGCATCAGTCCAGCCTTTCTGCAAGGAAAAATGTGGGCTGTATCTGACCTGTTTGCAGACCTGAGCTGGTTTGTCACTCTGTTGTGAGATGTTTCAATTGGTTGACTTCTCAAAAGGCAGAAAATGCTACTCAAGTTTGAAATATAATAATATATAATACCCTGTGATGCTGCAGGAATGGCTCCATCAGTCACAACACACTTCTCCAACCCCCAAAATGTGGTGGCCCAGGCTGGTTTGTGTTCTCTGCAGCTGGTGCAGTGGTGATGGGGTGTGGATACGTGGGGTCACTCCATCACTCACACTTTGGAGACCCTGGCAAGGCAGTACCACACAGAGCTTGCTCTGAATCTCGATGGGTTCTCCCAACCCATCAACACAACACCTGAAACTTGTGAAATCCTCCTGCTAATCCATGCATGGAGACATCCTTGGTGTTTGCACAATGTTTGTGGAGCAGTAAATGGTTCATGGTGTCACACAGGAGGCACCTTGGAGTGACAACCTGCTGGATCTGCATTTTGATTCCAGCAGAGAAAGCTGAATACAGGGGATCCCTGTTGTACCCTGGCTTTCTGAGGCTTTGTTCTCCATCTTCTACCCTAATCTCAACCAAATTTCGTAGAAAAAACATAAGCAAGGAGTGTGTGGGGTATGAAATATTTCTTTCAACTTTGCAGACCTGAGAACAAGTTGAGGACTTGGGTGACTCTTCCTAACTGGGAATCTTTCTGTTGACCCTTGCACGGAGCTGACAATGTGGTCTGACTGTTTCTATGTTGATTTTTATTTTTCCTTCTGGCCAAGATTTGCAGCTTCCTGTGAAATCTGGGAGTAAATAAAGGGGTTACAGAAGTCTAAAGGTAACAACTTTTCTTGAAGTGAAATATTCAGCTTTCCTTAGTAACTAATAGAAGATTGCACAAAAGGGGAGTTGGAGCTCCTGGATTTATTTTCTTGAGTTCCCTTTATATAAATTGTATCGTAACTTAAACAAATATTAAAAGTTCCAATGAAATTGGGTTACCATGGGTTCAAATACAGTGTACAGCAGCTTTTTTAATATGAAAACAAACCCCAGCACTGAGCTTTCAAGTGCCCAGCGTTTAGGGGCCATCTCCTTTCACTTATTTTGGTAGAAAAAGATCTTTCTTGCGTCTCTGGGGGAAGGTTTGCTCCACAGTACAACATGGAAAAATGCTTAGAAATTCAACATCTATCAAACCACTGAAAGTGAACCCTCAGTAAGGACAGGGAAGTGCATCCCAGCACAACAGGTCTGATGGGAACTGTAAACACACAGGTACACCATGGAACAAGCTGACTCTCCATTGAACCATATTTGCTCTTTTCCTGCTTTACTTGGCTTGTTGATTTTTCTTGTAAGGATGTGGGTCTTTTTTTTAGTTGTTCAGCATTTTAATGCCTGAACAGATTCTCAGGTCTGGAGTAAGAGCCACATTCCATATTTTCCTTGAGTTAGAAAAATCTCTGAACATTTTAAACCTCTCTGGCTTAAAGTTGTTGAAATAGTTTCCTGAAGACATGGTAGAAAAAGGAATGAGGAGGAAAGTGCTTATTGACAAGATATTCAAAGACAGAAATGATGCACATGCATTGGAAGTCTTTGTTTTGTATCATTTTATGACAGTCTGGAATGTGAAAATTTAGCTAGTTCATGAGTGATTTGGGTACTGAGCAGTACTAGAAGGTGTCTTTGTGTGTAGCCAGGGTTGGATTATGTGGGTGTAGGATCCAGGACTGTTCTGATCAGCAGCTGAACTGGTCTGGCAGTTCCTGTAAAGGCTAAACTTCGAGGTGCATTTGCTGAATGCTGCAAAATGAGAATTTTAAGTCTGATTTTTAATGTTTATTTCCCCCCAGTCCTGCCCATTAAGTGCAGAGTTTGTTAATGCATGAGCAGGTTTCACCCTAGATTTTCCTTTTGTTTGTTAAAAACCCTCTCAATTTAAGAGCTTCCTCTCTTATAAGTCTAGCAAGAAAAAAAATACTTTTTGCGGTATCCTCCACAAAGCAAATGAACTTTCATAAGCCTGTATGACTGTAGGCTACGCAGAAGGTATATGTACAACCCTGAGAAAGGAATTTGTGAACTTTGTGAGCAGATGAAAAGCCTGGTAGACATTGGGCATCATGTAGGATTGTGGCAAAGCAATGGCAGGGTGGTTGAGTTTGACAACTAACAACATCGTAAAGCTTTGACAGAATAAGAACTTACATGTGGTGTCAATCATTCTCTGCATGCCACTTCCAATTTGTCTTGCTGGAGGAGGACATCCGTCCCCACTGGCATCTGAAATGCAGCTGCCAATGTCACTGCCAAGGACACTGAGGAGCCCAGTGTGGGGTGGTGCTGCCTGTGGGAAGTGTGAGGCTGAAATGGGGCACACGTGGCTCTGTGCCCTCTGCTCTGAACCATAAACTGGGCTAAGGGGAGAGCAGTAGGTGGGAGAGTGGCTGAAGCCATGGCTTGGTCTTTCTTTAAAGTCAGGGAAGAACAAGAGGGAGTTGGCAGCACTAAGGTCAGGACATGTGGAATGGGCTGGAGTTCTTATTAGTGTTGCATGGCTGCTGATTGGGTTCTTCTGTACTGCTTCCAGCTTAACTTGGAGGAGGAAATGTTCATACCCTTTTAATTACATTTTCACTGTCTTAAGAAGAGCATAAATAGTTTTACTACGGGTATTTCTTAAGCTGTAGACAGTGTGGTGTAAAGGCTCAGTATTTTTCTGCTTCAATCTTTGTATTTTCCTGTAAATCAATCCAGATCGAGGTAGCCCTGGCTTTCTTCTGGTTGTTTGTTGTTTTGTTTTTTTTTTTTTTTTAGAATAGCTTATCTCCCTGGCACTTACAAAGCTTGGCTTTTACAGGGGTCCTGTGGCTGATGAGCTTTGGTGTTGGAGAAAGTGAAAGGTTTAGCTGATGCTCTTTTGTGGCTGAACATTTATCAGGTGTCTCTGCCTGTTGATTTGCTGATGCCTTTTAAAATGTGAGATTGCACTTTGTTTTTCTCTGAGTTAGTTTAACTGGGGCAGTAGGTTCAAATGGTGTTGAGTCAGCAAGGGGAGCTCACATGTGCACCCCACATATTGTCCTGCTTGGCTTCTATGTGAAATCAGACTAAAATCAAGCCAGACACACCAGTCAGAGGTGGGCTGCCTGATGCACTCCTTCCATACTGCCCTCACCCACAAAGACATGGGAAAGAAGGGCCTTGATGAGCTTGGAGGATCCTGCACAGAACCTGGGAGGGAACTTTGGTCTGCTCAGAAACCCCACCGGGGGAGGGAGGAGGGCAGTGCTGCCAAACCTGCTCCAGACGCCGGAAAACCTAAAGAGCTCAGACTGAGGCTGCTGTGACTGTGTCCCCTGCAGCTGCAGTGAGTCGATTCCTTCAGTAGTTTGCACAACTGTCCTCAGTGCATGCAAAGAGAGCTGTGTGCATGGGAGGTTCACTCCTGGAGCTCAGCAGCTGGGTCTCTGTGCTGTCTGCACGTATGTGCTCTCGGTGGTTTGATTAAAAGGCTGCACGTGGCAGGGGGAAGGAGGACTATTTTTGCAAGTCTGCCTATGCCAGGGTTGTATTTCATGTCTCTTTTAATCTTCTGAGGAGCATATATACCAATATCTGAATGCTGGTGCAGTCCAGACGAGTTCTCCATCCTTTTGCTCCACCCACTGCTGCGGGTGTTGAGTTTATCATAGTTGTATGGGGGGTACACAGGTTGTTCTGTGTCTGCTCTGCCTCTGGTACAAGGAAGAAAACCAAGAGCACCCTGGGGCAGTGTCTGAGTGTGTGGTAGTGACAACTGTGAGTGGAAAGAGGGACTCTGTGTGTGCGTGTGGGGCCAGCGTGACATGGGAGGCTCTGGTTCTGCATGACTATCACAGAGCAAGTGATTGGAGAAGGGAAGGAGGAATTCACAGGTCAGAATTGTGAATAAATTCCACGTGGTTTGGGATTCCTGTGAGGAAAAAGCCTTGACATCCACTGATGCTCTTCCACCTCTTTTAAAATATTCTGTCACAACTTTATGGTCCTGTTGGTGAGAGAAATAAATAAGAGCACTAGGGTTGCCAGCACATGTAAAACTGTGATGTTATTTGATGTGACCTTGATGTACTTGAGAGGAAGGTGGATGTAACAGTGTGAGGCTGCATATCTGCAGTGCATCCTCGTAGTTGCCTGCTTGTCACTTCACCCTCAGTTATGTGAATAGCAGTAGTAAAAACATGCAAGCTGTGCCATCTTTGTGTGGGGCTGAGAACAAGTGCAAATTCATAGCTGTGAAAAATTGCTATTTTGATTGTGCTTTATTTTGAATACTTACTGATGTGCCCAGAACCCTACTGTTGCACAGGCAAAAATCCAAAGAATGATGGGCTTGCCTCCTGTTTTTATTTGGAGCTTTACAAACTGTAGTAAAAGAGCACCCAGACAATGCTCTGGGCACTGCAGATGATCTTATTTAAAAAATACACTTGTAAATAAATGGCTTCATCAACCACCTCTGATCAGATCAAATAAAACTTGCTGCATTTATTCTGTTGTTAAGAGCCACCTGTTGCTGTCTATTAACACACTATTTACATACATGCAGATCCAAAATGCTCAGGAATTGCCTTTTCTGGAGGAATCCCACATTGTTTAGCAGCACTTTGCACCTTTTAGGCACTGCTGGCAAGTCAGACAGTCATTTTGCAGTGGTTTAATAATCCCATGAAAACTCAATATACTCAGTTAAAAGTTAAAATCAAGAGCCAAAAGCTGTATGTGTGGAATGATGACATCCGGTATTTTTGTCCAGATATAGTAAATCAGGGATAAGGGTCATCTGCCTTTTGATGTAGTCCCTTCTTTTATATAATTCATTTTTAAGTACTTAATATTTTGTTCAATAATAGCTTATTTTAAAGGAAAAATAATTACAGTAATAATGCTCTTACTGAGCTCTGGAAATGGGTATGGAAGCTTCCAAGGAATATTCTTGTCTGTCACAGATTATTTCAGCTGAGCATGGTAGCTGCTTTGGGGCTGAGGAAGTCACACCTCTGAGTCCCTGGCCTCAGCAGAAGGGGACACTTAAGGTGGACAGAGACAATCATACAGACAAGGGTGCTATGGGCCCTTGGCTCCTTGAGCTGCCCAGCAGCCTCAGGGTTTCAGTGGTGTCATTGCTTTTCTTTTCCTTTTTTTTCTTTCTAAAGTGTTTGCAAAATGTAGAAAAATGCAGCAGGTCCAGAAAAACTGGAAGTGTTTGGTGCAATTATTCAGAGCAACTGCTCAGCACAGACAAACCTACCCTAGTTAAACTTGTGCCTAGGAAATGCTACAAATGCAACAGTTGAGTAGTAAGAAGTGAAATGATTTTTTTAATAACTGTAATCCTCCTTGAGGAGAAACCAGAGCTCAAATGTAAGTGTGGTATGAAGTTTCTTTATGAAAACTGTGGAAGCCCAGAGAGAGCACAGTTCCTTTGAATGCAGGGAAAGCAGGGGAGGTGAGTGAAGCAAGATGCTCCTCCAGGATCACATTTGTTGTCTGGAAAATTTATAATCACAGATAATCCTGGCAGAGTTAGGAGTAGGTGCTGATAAAGTGTCACATGGCAGTGTAGCAGAAGTGTGTTGGAACAGCTATGGGAACACCAACAGTGCAATGCCACTGCTCTGAAATGGCCTAAAATTCTCGAATAACAGAGTTTCCAGCTTTTCCATCTCTTTAGAATTGGTGACTCTTCTGTTTGCTTTCTATCCCCAAAGCATCAGGCCTGATAATCAAAAGATTGCCCAGGCAGTGGCCCATACACCAGCAAAATGCACCAAGTTGCTGTTGGTTTTGTGCAAGAGCCCTCAGACCACATGAAAGTCTGGTGTTTGTTCATGTGGATGATCAGTCAGTGCCTCCTGTGTTTGAGGGACATCACCAGTGCAATGTGATGACTTGAAGGCACTTTGACTTCCTGCAAACCCAAGATTTCCTTTCTCTTCCACAACAGGACATGAACTGTATCCTCCTCACGTCAATCCTCTGTGTAGTATTGGGGCAACTAGTTATCATCCACAATTTATTGTAGAAAATTGTGTGTGTGTTCTATTAACAGTCCTCATAACGTCTTTCAAGGTTCTTCTTAGCAAGGGCAAGTGCCTGTGGCATTCTGGCTCTCCTTCAAACCAGTCTTGTCAGCAAGAAAAACCATATGAACTTGGAGATTGAAATCAGTTGCCCCAGGGTACCGGGTCCGGTTTCATTTTAACAATAAAAGAATCCCATGCCTTTTAGCAGGCAGGTAGTTATTGCCTAGATGAAGGAAGAGTTGTAATAGTAAATCTAGAATTGCATTCAGATGTGACATCAGCTGATATATAAGTACTGTATGTCTTGCCATATCCACCCACTCTTTCCATATGCAGGGAAATCCGAACCGAGGGAAAAGTCAAATGCTGGGCTGGCTCCCCCAACTCTACAATTATGTGCTGGTAATCCTGAACTTCCTCTACATTTGCAGGTTAGCTAGAGGGGCCTGAATCCTAATGCTGTGCTCAGTTTCATACACTGTTTATTAACCTACAAAAGCTTGAGTGTGTCTGTGTTTCCAGACATAGAAGACTTGGGGATACAATAAGTGTTTGGAAGTTCCTGGAAAACAACTCTTGTGGAAAGGCTCTCTTTTGTAGACTGTGTTGTAGCTGTTATGCCCTGATCAAGGTGTTCACTAGAGCTAAACATTCAGTTGACTGATTCCTACTAAAATTGGGGATGGGAGGCATGCATCAATGGATGTATGTTGCCTCTTGCTGTGACATATGCAGAATAATCCAACTTTGCCCCAGCAAAGGAAGAAATCATGGATTATTTAGTATCTGAACCTCTTGTTATGTCAGGTGTACCATAACAGGTGTGATTACTTAGTTTTATCCAGATTATTCCTTAATGTTGGTGTTAGCAAACAACCAGTGGGGACATGTGAAGGTGGTATCCCTCCCCTAAAAGATATTCCCAAGCAATTCTGTGCCAAGTACACTGTTGTTTTGACTGTCTGCCACTTATCTTTGTGACTGTGAATATGACCCTGTTTCTGAGTGGGTCAGAAGCTCTGGGAGAGCTGTGGGTGGTGTGTTAATGGCAATCCCAGTGCCCAGCAGGACCTGGCTCTCCATGGTACCACAGAAGCTGCTGGTGGCTGTAATTGCTGCCCTGGACTATTGGTAAAGTGGACTGGAGGGGAAAAGCCCTGCAGCTTAACAGCTTCTCTTATGAATAACCTTCCTGAAGGTGCTCATTCTTGCACCTAAATATAGTGGAATTAGTCTCACCCATGCAGCTTAATCAGCAAGAAGTACATTTGGTTGTTGTGGGGGAGGAAACTGCTCTCTGCCATCCAGCACTAGCTGGGCTGTAGCTGCCAAGGTAAATAAAGAGGTTTGTAGTTCAAGATATCTCCTTGGGTTGCTGTGAGTGTCCAGAATTTAGTAGTGGAAAGAAACAGAATTTTTGCTTTTCAGTCGTCTCACACCTCCAAAATGTGTGTCAGCTTTCAGCCAAGAAAGGTGAAAAGTCAGGGCACAGATTCATGACATGGAGCACCCCAACCTGTGGGAAAGCTTTTTTTTTGGTTGTTTACCAAGTGCATGTTGCTTTCTTCCATGGGCACAAAAGTAGAAGAGCAAAGCTTGTGCCTGCCTGCATTGTCTGTGCACTGCTGCAGTGTGGAGGACTATTAAATTAGGTGGTGTTTTTGGTTTGACTTGTTTTTAGTTTTGCTCTTTTTTTTTCAATTGGAAAAAAAGTGGAAAACATGAATTGCTATTAGTTAAAAAAACCCCNTCTTTTTTTTTAATTGGAAAAAAAGTGGAAAATGTTAGTTAAAAAAAAGCCTGTTATTTAAAAAACCCCTGAAAGCTGTTATTTTGGCATAATTAAAATGCGTTATGATGCTTTTTCAATTTCAACTGTTTAAAACTCAAATAAAAAAACCTTCAGAAAGAAGTCTGTTACAAAAAGAAAAAGCTATAAAATTTTAAGAGTGAAAATTACAAATAGTACTTTTTTTATTATGGAAATGTTTGCACTGGAGAAAGAAAAAGCTGTCCAAATTCACTAGGAGACTTAATTTTATAGGCAATCTACCACTTTGATGAAGTAGCTTTATCAACATATCTTGAAAGCGTTTCACCATCTATCTCTTATCTATGTGGGTTAATTTTTCTTGATGGAATTGCTTTGTCTTTCTTATGTCTTCAAATTGATAGCAAGCTGATTCTTTACTCAACCTACTCCCTTTTGATCTGATGCTACATTTGTCTCAGTCATAGAAAATGTTGCTCAACAGGATATCAGTCCCTTTGACCTTTTCCTGGGATCCACAGTCCCATGCAATGCTGTACCACACGTGCCTTAAAGTAAGAGTTTGCAATCTTGCAGATTGAGCAAGGTAGAGCTGGGCTGCTTTAATCTTTGTACAGCTTTGAGCAATCCAGAGCTGACATTACTTCAGTACTGGGTTTGCATGTCTTTGCTTCACTGTGGTTGGTAGGATGCAGTAAAACAATGTAAAGTATGTTCAGTGGAGAATCTTCAAGAGGAAAAATAAATTAAAAAAACCCCTAACCAACAAAGTGTTTTCTCCAGTGACAGAAGAAACCTCATTTTGCATCAAAATAAATAAATTACCTGGTGTTTTTCAGTAGAAAAATAGGTAGAAGGAAGAGGGGAGAAATTCCATTAGTTTGTTCTTTTATTTTGACATAAAGATTTGGTTTGGGTGCTTACATAACTGATTTTCCTTGCCTTTGGGAGCTCTCTTAAAAAGAGGATATAAGAGCTCTGGTCTGTTTGCTTGAGCAATTGGGAAGGTGTGTAGCCAGAAGTTTGCTGAGGGATGGAGCCACCAGATCTTCCTGATATTTGTGCCAGGTCTATGGAAAGAAACAAAGCCCAGGAGCTTTTAGGAGACAGTTTACCAGTAATTTCATGTGATCAAAACATAATTTCAGTGATCACCGAGCATTCAGCAATGGATATAATAATATTGACATCTTTATCATGTTGTTTAGGTAAAACTATTGTCTCCTCAATTGACATTAAACTGTTTTGACACAGAGGATCTTCCACTGAGACCAACAGTGTACAGAACTCTGGATTCAAATCCAGTGGGTGACACTGGTCTTGAGAGTTTTGAAGGATTTTTTTCAGAGCTACTTCAAATTTACCCCTCTTGGTACAGTTACAGCTGACTGCAGGAAGCAATTCAGCCTAGGAAAGGGAAAAGTGCAGGCTGGTAACTCAATGTATAATATACCTGACAGCTTTTTTCACTTGCTCATTTATCAACCTAAAAGCTAAAGCAAATAGGGATGCAACCTGTAAAGCTGTTGAATAATTTTAGTGAGCTTAACCACATGTTTAGCCTGAGGAAGAAAGAGTAGTTAATTTTATATCTAAATTTTTATTTTTTTATCCAAAGCAAAGGACCCTCCTTTTTCCTGAAGGCAATTTCAAGCTGTTATTCAAGAATGAAAATTGATAATTGTTATAGCTGTACTCAGTTGATCTTAATTTTAGTGAAGCTCCAGGCTAGCAAATATGAAAATATCATCTTCCTGGCTGATAAACTGGTAAAATGCATCGGTGCAGGGTTTTGATGAAGTAGCAATAGTTAATATTTGTTGCTTAGCAAAGAGCAGTTATAATCCTGGCTTTGGAGTAAATCCAAATGGGGAGGGAGAAAGAAGTCATTCAGCAAAGTATGAAGTGGTTTTTTTCTATATGCAGACACACAAACATTGTTAGACAGCATAAAGTGCTCTCATAGCAAATTGTTTGCTCTCCCTACTGATGAGATGAACCTCCTTGAACACGGGGAGGTTCCAGTGGCTGTGCCCATACCTTGTCCAATTTAAACACTGGATCATAGGCTTCCCCTCTGAATAGACTTTTCACCCCATGTCAATATACTTCTTATAGTAATTTGTGCAGAAAATACCTTTATCTCGCCTGTACAAATAGCAGGGAGCTGTATGGGAAAGATCTTTAACACACAGGGATCTGGGGCTTTGAGGTCTGTGCCTTGAACCAATGTAGTCATGAAAAAAGGTGCCATCTACAAAAAAAGGATTGTGATGCCTCCCTGCACTTGAGGGTTTTACAAATCACTATTAACACTTGTGAAAAATAGTATGTTCTCACTGGATATAATTCTAGAAATGCAGGGTTGTGGTACCAGTTTGAGTTGTCTCACAATGGGTTTAGATCACCTGAAGGCAGTGGTGATAAGCATTTTAAAAAGGCATTTTCATGAATTGTCATGTGTGGTACTTGGTGCCATCTGTGCTCCACCACTCAGAGTAGGAGAGCAAGGAGTTGGACATTACTGGGAAGTCAGAGCCTGTTGGGGAAGGCTTAGTTCAGGTGAAAGAATTTGGCTACATCTTCTTATATCTGATAATGTGGTTCTTTAGCTCTAATCTGTGTTTTCCTGTGGTGTCAGGAAAAGTCTGAGCAGTTGGAAATGAGGCAGTATCTGTTTTGTCAGATCTCTGTTGGACACGAGGGGCATCAGGGATCATTGTGTTCAGTCCTCTGGTCTTGAAGGTACAGCACCATCTGTGTTTTCTCTAGAAAGTGTCATTTTAAAATGAATTGGGACTCTTTAATTTATTCCTCCAACTTACTTTTCCAATACTCCCATCCAAAACACTGCAAAGATATGAGATGTTCTACTTCGTCACAGGGTTAGGAGTATTGGCCAAATGGATGGTGAGAAGTTGGAGTAATATCTCCTGGGATTCAGTCAAGCAGAGTACTGGATCCTCTGCAGGAGTATTTAAACTTACAAGTTATTTCTGCAGTTCATCTGCTGAGAAGGCAGCAGAGCTTTCCAACTGTCTGTGCAAAGCTAATTCAAAGAGAACTTTTGTTAGTGGAAATCTTTGTAATGTCACTTGCATTGGGATTTCAGGTCATCTAAAAGTAGACTGGTTGAAGTCTAAAGTCTTCTTCCATTCCACAGGCACCTGTTTTTTGAGGTGTATATAAGAATTTGTGTTTTTATGAAATGGAAGAGAAAAGCTAGCAACTGAAAGTATTTCAGCATCTCGAATAACTGGTGTGATGAAAGAAACCAGATATTATGGATTCATTCTAGTGCATGAAAATATTTATGAACTATGAGTTTATTAAAGGTCTTAAAGGACTTTAAACAACTGCTGTGCAACTTACAGCTGTACACCTAAGTTTTATTTGAATATATATAACACTATTGCTAACAAAGATCACAATCAGAGATGAACCTTGTGATGCAGCATGGAGTTCCCTGGGATAATAATATTCAGAGAGTAACTAGAGGGATAATAATTTAAAACACATGCAGCCCACTGTCCCAACTCAGCCTGCAGCAAGTGAAAGCAGGAAATTAGGGACTTGTTGAGATAACATGGTGATAAGTGGGTAGAGGCAAAGGTGCCAGCTCAGCACTGTGTCACGCTTTGGCTGTGACTGTGCAGGTTATGCAAGCTCGTGAGTAGAAATCCTACTCATGGAAGAAGAGCAGGTAAGAGGAAAAAATAAGGCCCTTAGAGGCAAAGCAATACAGGCTTCTGTTGATGTGATAAAGGAGCAATGTCACTCTGGGAGTGGGAGCTGAGCCTTCTCTCAGTAAATGGCAACCCCATGATTCCATCCTCCACTTGTCTGTCTTCTAAACTGTAACTCAGAGCTGGTCTCTAACTTCTGTGAGCTCATAATCATGGGCTTCTCTAAAAACGGTAAGGAAACAGGGAAGATAAGCAATTTGCCAAAAGCCAAACAAAGGAGCTGTGGTGGAGCCAGGCACAGAATCCAGTTCTCCAGGCTTATTTAACTGCTTTTCTTATTTTCCACCACGTTTCTGCTCCCTGTCAGTCCCTCCATTCTTGTTTGACATATAGGGGACTTTATAACCCTGTATTTCTTACAACTGTTTGAAAGCTCTACAAGAGGGAAATACTCCTGATTGTTTCTGTTCAAAGATGGGGGCGTTTCTAGACGTGTCACATCTGAAAAGTGAATGACTTTTGGGATATAGTCCTTCGTTTTCAGACATGAGGGATACATGCAAGGAATATCAAGTAAGTGGCTGAAGCCAGTCTCTATACCATGTTTTTTTCTATACTGAAGGCCTACAATGGGAATTTTCTCTGCCTTTCTAGACAGGGGAGTTCCCTTTTAGGTATTATCTGTTATATAAATATTGGCCTACTCCTTAAAGCTGGTTTCATAGAAAGTTGAAGGCAGTCTAAGAAGGAGAAAATATCCTTTTATACATGTTGGATAAGCTAAATGATATCAAATAAAATGAAGGATTAAAGCATGCTTGAGCTTGAAGCACTAGATATAAAGAGGACAGGAATTATTGTTTACTTACATTTTTCAGCTGGGTGTGTGCAATCAGTTTTGCTGGGGGTTTATGTATCACATCAGTTAATTCACAGCCTGTGCCAAGTCCCACAGTGTGCACCACACCAGCAGCCTCTGTCCTGAGCTGCCCAGCAGCTGTGGGTGCTTGCCCAGGTCCCTGCCCACCTTATGGCACCTTCTTTGCACTTTTCCTTCCCCTGGTGCACCTTTCCCTTTTCTCACCCTTTCCCCTGATTAATTAATGATTTCTGAACCTGTAGCAGGGGAAGATCCTCAGAGAAGGTCAGCTTTCTGCTCCCTAAAAAGCTGCAAATCATACTCGAAAGTCCAGTTGACTCCAAGCGTAGGATCGCCAATGGCTTTGTAGTTGAAATCTACCCAGAGATGTCCTTTATTCTTTAAATTTATGGAGATGGAAAAGCTGTTTTTCTTATGTTTCAAAGCATAAGTGTTAAGATCTCTCCTAGAAATCATGTAGAAAGAGCCAGGCTTGCACCTTCAATGAAGACTAAAATCCACATTGCAGTGATTTATTATCCACACAACACATTTTTATACTCCACATTGCTCGTGAACACTCTAACAAGGTCCAAGCCAATCTGAGTAAAACAACAGCAGAATTAATGAAACAAAAAATCAGAGGTCTTGAGACAAATCAATATAATTAGACTTCACATAAAAAAATTAGAATTGTGCATAAAGGTTACCAAAAGAAAAGTAATGGAAATGATAGTGACACAGTTGGAAATGCATATGTATTTACAACAGTTTAACCACAACTATTTAAAACTGTGTAAGAATTACTATAAAAAGCTTAAACAAACAGAAAATATTTCAGTTTATACACTATGCCATCAAGTGAGCTGGCTCAACAATGGAATTCTTCTCTTGCAATAAATCAAACCCTTACAAAGTATTTTATGGTTCTAACAGCCAGTAAGTAAGAACAACTCTCCTAAATCCAACTTCCCTCTGTTTCATCAATGAAAGTGGTAGTTGGGTTTGGCTTTTCAAGTGTTTTGTATGTGATAGGTGGAAAGTTTAGGTAAGTTGCCGACATAGCAGGGATTACATTCAGGTTTCCATAGAGAATTCAGACCTCGGTGCTTTGTTTTCCAGAGTCCTTTTGAATTCCTGCAGCAGCTGCAAAGCAGAGGTTGGGCTGGAGTTGGGATTAAGGGTATGGCTGGGCAGGGGTCCAGATGGACTGGGCCAGACTGGTGATCTCAGAACACCTGGCCAACCTCAGCCTGGGTTTGCTGCTCTGATCCACAAGTAGCAGTGTCAGACTGTGAGTGCACACAGGCTATTAGTGCACACAGGTGACTATTAAGACTAGGGCTGAGGCTTTTTGAGACATCACAATGCTGAAAGAAACAGCTGAAAAATTCTCTTCCCCTCATTTCTGCTTTGAGAAATTTGCTTTAGAAATGGTTTCTGAATTTTTGGGAGTATCAACTGAAGATCTGTATCTCCTGCCCAGCTGTGCACCCCCAGGGCTGCAGCAGTGCCCAGCAGCTTCAGAGGAGAGTTTCCTTCCAGTTGAAAACTGGGAGAAGGACAAGTGTCTTGGCTCCTGGAGGAGGGAAACAGTGCAGGGTTGTGGTCAAACACGAGGGGTGTGGGGCTGTGCTGTGCCAATAATGGTGTTGGGGGCCTTGCAGTGCAGGACACAGCAGGGATAGAATAGAGAGGGGCCACAGGGCTGCCTTTTGTTCCATAGTTTGTTCCTGCAGAGGTGTAACTACAGTTGATCTAGTTGGCCTTGCCTTGTGTTGATCTTTCCAGGAGAGCAAGCCCAACTAATGACAGCTGACAAGTACCTGTAGATGAACTCCTGGTGTTCATACAGGGTTTTCTCAATGACTTTTGTATTTGCTTAGTGTTCCTGTCCTGCACTCAGGCCATGAAAGGTGCTGCAGGAAGAGCAGGTGCCCCTGGAGCACTTTGGTAGGAGCTTGGCTCCTTTAGATGAGCAGCAACATGGAAGTCCAGAAGTAAAGGCTCACTTAAAGCATTTATTTTGCTTTGTTTCACACCCACTGCTCCTCCTCTTAACCAGATCAAACTTTACCAAGCATTATGCAGAGGGTTGATATGCAGAAAAATTCTTTCAGAATGAAAAATCTGTTTGCTGGTGGGCAAAGGGTAACGTAGCAACTCTTGTGTACTTTGGTAAAAAAGCAATGCATAAAAGGTGACTCTTTATGTTTCTCTGGGTGATTCAGGCTGGCTGGGTGTGGCTGCTGGGGAAATTTGATCCACCAACTATTTATATAAACCAAAAACTGTTTGTCTAAGCACCGGGAGACAAGGGCTAAGCTGGATGAAGTGCTGTAAAGAATTCTTTTTGCAGAATGATCCCTATTTGCCATCCAAAGAAGCAGACAGATGCTTATAGAGCAGGATATAAATATTTGAGGACTAGTTGAAATCCTTTCTCTAACAGCCTGGTAAAGCTTTCTGTCCTCTACACCCTAAAGAACTGAGTGTCTGAAAGGAGAGGGAATGGTGGAGAGTGCATCCTGTCTTCTCAAACTTCTCTCTTTAGGACTTCCAACCAAACACATTACAAAAAAAAAAATCAGTTGTAAAAATAATTTGCATTTTGTAAGATGTTTACCAGGGCCACTGCAGAAATTTCATAATCACATAATTAACCATTGTGCAGGTCAAGTGGGTCTAGTTTCAGCTATTAGTAGCCATGTACAGCTCTAATATGTAAATGAAGTGGCAGAAAGGAGTTCAGAATTTAACATTAGCTGCTGATTTGAGTGCTGATAAATTGCTTTGATCTGTTGAGTCATGCCTTGTTGTCCTTCCAAATGAATGCAAGCACCTTCTCCTAGAAATGAGTCACCCCTGGAGATGGGGGCTGGCCTGACCCAGCTGTTGTCCATGTAGAATATGGAGCACCCAAGTGTTTTAAAATCTAGGATGTGTTTGTCTTCATGGTATTATGGGAGGTAAAGTAATGTTCTTCTTTCTGTTTTGTAGCAATGGAGCTGAGGTGTGAAATTTTGAACTGTCTCGAAGCAGTGAAGTCTGGAAATGAGTGGGAGCTGTGATACCTGACAGAATCCCAGCTCACTCTCATTTCTATGGGAGTTGGATGATTCTCCCAAGATAAGTCATGAAAACTGGAGCAGAGTTAATCCAGACATGAGTTCTAGGCAGCAAACTTCCTTGCTTTTGATGGAGTGAAGTTTTCTGTTATCCTTTGTTAATCTAAAAATCTAATGAGAATATATTTATACCACAGAGTTCATGCTTTCTGCACATGAATATAGTGCATTTGTAGAAGCCAGTATTTGAAGTCCTTGAAACAGAAAAAAGAACCTTAAAGCACAGGGGTGTAAACTTTTAAAATATTCACTTGCATGTGAAAACCAGCTCCTCCTTAGCTCTTCCCTCCCTGCTCTCTCCAGTGTGTGGGTTATGGGTGAGTGGGAACAAGACTAAGGGTGACTTTTCACGCAGCAAAAACAGGTTTATTTTTAGTAAGGGAGGATCCACTTCTGCAAGAGTAGTGACATGTGCACTTGAGGCTTTCTGCTGTGATTGGGATGGTGGATCTTAGGCTACAACCATGAACAGCTCATGCCTTGGTTTGTGCTTGCCCTCCAGAGGCAAAGCCAAGTCTGAAAGTGCAGCTTTCCTGTGAGACATTTCTGCTGCCATTAATGCTTTATTATGTTCAAATGCATAAGGAAAGTACTTTAAGGTCACAGGCATTTGACAGAGCAGAGGTCCATATGTGAGAGGACTGATTTCAGTGTAGCTGTACGTGTCTTCCCACAGGTGAGTCTGGGAAAGGATATAGCACATTTTCCCCAGGACAGCTCCATGCATTTTCTATTCCTGATCAAGATCTATTCATTGGGCAAGTGCTGTTTAATCAAGCAGCAGGAAAAGGGTGTGTGCTGTCTTCAGAAGTACAAAGAAATCTCATTCAAAGACAGTCCCGTTCTTAAAAGGCTGGTGTTTAAATTAGACCTGCCCAGACAGGTCTGGCATGTTTAGTGTGACCCCCTTTTACTGTGGATGTTCCGGTTATAACTATCTTACTGCTTCCAGTTAAAATAAAAACACAACTGCCATGGAAAACACAGAGCAAACCAGGCTCCCAACAGTTGCCAGCCCCTGTTGTGAGCAATGGTTCACAATAAATCACTGCTACTGAAAAGTAGCTGCAAGCAAAAGTTTTAGAAAAGTACACAGAAGATCAAATTTAGCAGAGAAATTTAGGAGATATTATGCAAATTAACAAGGGCAGCATGGGAGAAATGACACATCTTTTTGGTTTATTACAGTGTTTTGGCTTCATAGGTTTTTATGCCATTGAGACCCAAATGTATTGAAGGCTCTGTGATTGTCCTAGAAACCAAGCAGTGTGTTCTTTTCAACTGCATTAACAGGAGAAACTGCAAATCATCTTTGAAAGTCAGAGGAGAAGCATTCTTGGCTTCTCAAGGTATTTTTCCTTTTCTTGGTCCATTATGCAGTTCTACTTCCACTTCCAATATTACTTATAATTATAACAAGTCTTAAATGTCACCAAGGCTTATTTTAATTATGTTACCATGTTATGTTATAGTTTTTCAGGCTATAAACAGTTGAGATTGTGCTGTAAGATGTGCAGCTTTTCCTTTCTGGTGTAAGGGCAGACCACCCTGGTTGCTACCAGAGCCCATATCCTCATCTTTTTCCCTGTGAAACCTCTTGGTTGGTTACACTTTGCCTCTGCCTTCCTCCATGTGCTGCCAGAGGTGGCAGATGCTCAGCCCAGGTCCTGCAGTGAGTCATGTGTGGAGAATGACTGATCCATCTGCTGTGCCTGTCGGGAGAGGCCCATTCACACTGTGATTCCCCAGGAACCACTCCCAGGCTGTGCTGCTTGTGGGGATGGGTGCAAGCCCAGCACTGCCCAATTTCACCAGGTATTTACCATTCCCCTTCAGCCCTGTGATGCCAAAGAGTCTGCAGAGAGGACAGGGATGCTGGTGGTGTGGGCAGTAACTGCTGGCAGCAGGGTACCCCTTGAGGCAGCCTTGCAGTGCTCAGGGCTTCCTTTCTCCTCCTTGTTTGGGTGATAAAGTCTAGAAAGCTGTGTTATCTACAAAAGCACCTTATCCCTGCTCACACAGCACAGCAGTGAAGGTGACCTGTCTCTTGATTGATGGGAGATGGAGTAGGGCAGAAATACAGGTGTCATCCTTAAAGTGTGCTTTCTGTCCTGAGTTATCACAAGCTGCTGGGGCCATTCACCAGGATTCCTTACAAATAATTTGAAGTCTGAACCAGATGGACAGCAAGAAGATGAGTTGTTGCAGCCAGGAGAAATCAGGAACTGCTCCCACACATCTCATAGGCAGGAAAGAGCAAGAGCTATTCTATTGATGGAGAAAGTAGGGAGCTTTTGCCTAGTGGCTGAGAGGAATAAATCTTGGTGAGATGATCAGTGTACAGGATGATAAAGGTTCAACTATCACACCTTCCTATGGATAAAAAGGAAACACAACCCTGTGCATGTGAGGTACTGCAGGGTGCAAGTGAAATCCTGTGTTTATAAAAGAGAATCTGCCATCACATCTAGAGATTTCAGTACAGATCCATTGCAACGGAGAGGAGGTCAAAGATTTCCCTACTTACGTGAACTTGGTGTTGAAATCTTTTGTCAAGTGTAGAAATTGCTGCCTCGTGGTTAGATTTTTCCAGATTGCTGCGTTGCATTTGCAATGTCTAATTCCCCACCTCATTGTTGAGGAATATCTTTGTCATCATCTTTCCTTTGTGCCAATTCCTGCCAGCTTTGAGAGGCAGAAAGGAGGTGGGAGGTCTGCAGGACACCAAATAGCTGAAGCTCTCTGGAGTCTTGTTGCTTTCAGCAGAAAGGCCCAAAGGAGCCATTTAGGAAGAATTGCTTAGTCTGTAGTAATTTGAAGATTTGCCACTCTAACTCCTCCATCATAATCCTCTTGAAAAGCTGCATTTGAAGTAGATCAGCTCCAAGAGAAGGCACTTTGACTATTATTGCTTTCTTACTGTTAAAATTGCATGTGGTACTTAAGTGAGAGTAAAAATGTCATGTAAAAATCACCTTCTGTCTGACGTTCTCAGGTAGCAAAAGCATCTATTGTAGATGTGAACTTGCACACAGGACCCTGATGTGGGGGGTTTTTTTAATGGGTTTTGGCAAAATCTAATGCATAGTATTTCTTTACCCCAGCAGTACTTGTTAAGCTGTGATCAGGATAGGGGTCCCACAGTTCTCTCAATCAGATCAAAATCTTCTGGAGGCAACAGTGGTACTACTCTGACACCAAACCTGAGTCTCAGAACTAAGCTATACCTTGGTAAAATTCCTTTATTCTTGCTTTTTTAATTTTTTGTTTGTTATTCGTCCATATTTTATATTTTGTAAGATATGTACAGAGATTGCAGTTTTTCCATACCACAGCTGGAGTGGGGATGTTTGCAAAGCAGGAGTCCCAGGTGCTAAAAATGCTGGAATACTTTCCTGTTCCAACATCTGAGGCATTTGCCTGTCTCTTTCCACTGCTGTACAGCTGTCAGCAGGGCAGTTTATCAGGCTTCCAAGGAAAAGCTCTTGTCAGAGTGGGAAAAGACCTAATTGTACCTGTATGGGGAATCTCAGAAATTGCATAAATGCATCCAAATGTTATCTTAGGGCTGTGAGGGTTTGTGAAGCATGAAAGAATTACTTAATGCCATGGAACAGCTAGCTGGTTTTGTTTTGCCTAAAAATGTGTTAGGAATATTTCTGATGGTAAGGCTTGTTCATTTCTTAGGGAGCTGTAGAACAGATACATTTACAAGTATGAGTAATGGGAAACAGAAAATTTCTTCACAATGCAGACAATCCTTTCATGTTACATCATTCAAAGCAGGGTATTCACATGGGGATATATTCAGGCAAAACTCCCCAGCCAGAAGACCAGGCTCCTCTGCTTGGTTGTGCTTTTAATGTAGGGAACTTTTGGTTAAGATTTGTGGGTGTCTTTCACACAATGCATCAAAGAGCTGAAAAGTTGAGGATAATCATTCCCACACATGGATCAACGTGGGCTACACTACAAGCCCTTCTGTGTTTGCTGCAGTTGAAGCATTATCCTCATATTTGCTCTTGGAGATCCCCAGCAGTGTGGACAGTTCAGCAGGGACACTTCTGAGATTAGTTCTTTGTTGGTATGAGTCCAGTAATATTTAAAAATTCGCATATATAAACGTAGTACAGAAGTGTGTGAAGAACTAATTTATTTCCTATGGATAAATTTCTTCATAAGACAGAAATTAAAATTGGCTTTTGTAACACAAGCACATTTCAAAGCCAGAGGAACTAATAAGAATACCCAGCTTTGCTGTCTGCATGTTGGAATGACTAACATGTCATTAAAAAGCAGTTGAGACTTCATATGATGATAAACATTGTGTTAGAGGTGGAGGGAAGAAAAAAAATGCAGATTTAAAGCCTTTTTTTATGATTGTGTCCTGTTTCCAATAAGGTGTCTTGTTCTGAAATGTTAATGAGTCTCTTCGGATTTCACAGTGAGATCACAAATACCTTACAGTCAGGAACTAAAGTTTTCAGAAAACATGTAGCACCATGTGAATGTAGAGAAATGTAGAAGCATAAATGAATGTGTAAATGTACAGGAGGCTTATAGTTAGTCATGCAAACCCCGAGCTGTAGGCCCAGCTTGTGTAGGATGTGTGGGCTGAGGTAAACGTGACACAGGCCTGTGCCTATCTCTGCCCTGGCTGCTGGCAAGGTGTCTCCATCCTGACATGCAACAATCTTTGCATTCCTGTCCAACCTGAAGCCAGAGTGAATTTAATTAGGAAAACTTTATGTTAAACTGTCCTGCCCCAACGCATGAGAATGAGCGTGCGAGATGTAGGCAGAGCACATAATAAAGATTATGGGATGCTTTTCTGGAGAAAATCCTGGTTTCGTCGTCTTCCCCTCTGAGAATGAAAGGGTTTGTAGTGAGAGAGGATTTTTGGTAGCTGGGCTGACCCACCAGACCCTCAGCAGAGCTGGCCAGGCCCCGAGTCAGGACCCCTCTGTGAGTGCTGAGCCAGCCATGCAACCAGATGCCATTGCTGGCAATGCTGAGGAGAAAAAGCATCCAGGCTTTTGGCACTTGAGTCTTGCATCTGCCAAGCTTTTCCCCCATAAATGGCCCTGTGTGCCACTCTGGAGAAGGGGGTGTGCTGTAGGGGAAGGGGCCAAGGGGAATGAGCTCCATGCAGCCAGGAGGAGGAGGGAGAAGTTGTGGGATGTGCCCAACGCCGCCCTTGCTCACGGGGGTTTCCTTTCCAACCCTACTAGAGTTCAGGGGTTTTGCACTGCTTTTGGTTGAATTTTAAAAGCATAATTGTTTGGAGAAATGAAGCATTTCGGTGATATGAGTTTGATTTGCTCACTGCTTTGCTGACATCTGGGTCCCAGGTTGTTTAAGTGCTGCCAGCCATCTGGGGCAGCCAGTCCTTATTGCCAATACTGACTGATACGGCTGCCCAGCCTGGTACAGGAACTGTGAGCTGTGCCAATCTACTTGGCAATCAATTTCTAAGCAAACAACTGACATTGAGGTTTTGGGTTTTTTTTTGAAGGTGCTGATCGTTTCCAGGGCAAGAAATGAATGTAGATGAGTTATTTTTTTCCTCTGTAAGATTAATCTCCACACACATAATGCTAATTATGGTATTACCAGCATTCAATTTCATGCATTTAGTTGTGAACAAATGCTGCTTTGCAACATCACGAGTTAGCAGATTACCTGAACTATGAGCACTTAATTTGTACTATTAAGAGGTGGTGTATTTTATTTTCTATGTTGGCCCAAAGCAGTGTCATCCTGTTGTCTATCTAGGCTTGACATCTGCACTGAACATTTAAAATAGCAGATGCCTGTCCAGACCTTCAAGTATAAATCCTGGTGCGTAGGTTGTAACTACATGGCACTTCCCTTGTACTTTTGTCTATCTTTGCCATATTTTTTTTTTGGGTTTCACACTCAGCTGCTGCTGTAGGTTGCAAGTCATGGAGAAGAGATTGCCAGGGACACCAAGGTGTGTGGGGTGGTCACACACTGGAGAGAAGGGATGTCACCCAGAGGGACCTGGACAGGCTGGAAAGGTGGGACTGTGTCAAGTTCAACAAGGCTGAGTGTAAGGTCCTGCACCTAGTTAAGAGCAATCCTGAACATAAAGACAGGCTGTGCAGAGAGTGGACTGAGCAGCCTTGGGGAGAAGGATTTGGGGCTCTTGTGTGGATGGAGAAGCTCAACATGAGTTGGCAATGTGAGCTCATGGCCCAGAAACCACCTGTGTCCTGGGCTGCAAATGCTTGACCTGAAAAGGAGTAGTGTTAAATTAGATTAGATAATGGAGAAAATAATTCTTCCCTGTGAGGGTGGGGAGGCCCTGGCACAGAATTCCCAGAGAAGCTGTGGCTGCCCCATCCCTGGAAGTGTCCAAGGCCAGGTTGGAGTCACCTGGGATAGTGGAAGCTGCCCATGGCAGGTAATGATATGAGCTTTAAGGTTTCCTAACCCAAACCATTCTATGATTATATGACTTGCAGTAGTGTATTTTCAGACCTCCAAGACACCGCAGGGCATCATGAATTACTTCCTTTTACCCCTTCTTGGCAAAAGTTTTATGGTTAAAAGTCTGTTTTTGCTGAAAACTTATTGGAAGAATCTAATTGAAGAAACAGGATGCCAAAACTTTAACAAAGGCTTTTTTTTCTTCCCCCATCTGTTTAATCAGGTGTCTTGGTGTAGAAGGTGTTTTAACAAAAGGTTGTGCAGATGGTAGGGAAAACATTCGACTGTTTGACTAAAAATCATTTCCTTTCTCAAAGAGGGAGTGCTTTCACACATCTCATTAGTTCAACTGTTATAATTTCCAGGAGTTGCCATGGGGCACAAAATGCCTGGATTTGGTGGCAAAAATTTATAAGCAAGAAAAATATCAGTGAAAGAAAAAACAAGTGAATGCCTAAGTAGCTTTAGTTTTATCCAAAGGAATTACATGCTCCCTCATCACTTTCCTTTATTTGCCAAACCATATTAACTCCAATATTGGTTTTGCCACCTCTGCTGTACAAGCTGGATATTAATTGTGAGTGTTGGAGTAATGCATGGAGCCAGTGCTGATTCACAGGGCCCTGAACTGCTGCTCACTGAGGACTGTTCTCATTACCTTGTTTTTTTGCTGCACTGGGGTCAGCTCTGTGATGGGAGCTGGGTGCTGCACAAGCAAAAAGATAGTCTGAGTCTCCAGAATTCTGCAGTCTCAGACAGCCTGTGTGTCTTCACTCCAAACTGTAACGTCTGATTTTGCTGAGTGACTCACACAGTTTTGTTTTGCCATATTCAGATGACACCTCCTCCTCTTAGTGAAAACATGCTGGAATAGCCTGGCAGCATAACCAAACAACAAAAGGGTGCTGCTGATGGCTGACAGCTCTGACAGGTGCATTGGAAACTGGATTCAGTTTTGTCATCGTGCGTATAGAGGAGCATTGACGGTGGAAAAATAAGTGGATTTTTAAGAAGTGATTCTGTAACTCTGCCAAACGTGGTTTCATTAAGAACTCCAAACATTGCCATCTTCCAAGCAGAGTGATTCAAATGCAGATCTGTTTGTTTTGTGAGGGTACTTAAATATTTCCTTCTCTGGCAGTTTGCAGAGGATTTGACGTGGCTGGTGGGGAGAGATTTGCCTGTTGTGGTTTGAGGAGATGAGGATGATTCTGGGGTTCTTCAGTGCTCTGAGCATTCTGTTCCAGCCCTGTAATTTTTCATCGCAAATTGCCTTGACTGGTTCGATGATTTTTGTCATTGTGCAGGTCACTAATGCTCAGTCATAATCCTTGTGTTAGCCTTTTGCAGACTTTGGGGCATCATCTTTGCTTTGGAAGGAAAATAGGACCCCAAAGCCCTGCTAAAAGCAAATGCCTTCAGTGCCAGTTGTTTTATTTCTTTCCTTCTGCCATAGCCTCTATATAAAGGCTTCAGGGTAAGCAGAGGTGTGAGAAATTTAGGATTTCCAAAGGACTGAGATTCTTTTTTTGGGTTCTGAAATCTATATTCTTCTGTCTGGAAAGATTTATTTTGTGAGGAAAACTTACAAGAACTTTAGGATCACTTGTTGAGACACAGATGAGCCAACAAGAGACCATCTTTAAACAAACATGTGGGAAAACACAAATAGAAAACCAATTTTAGTATGTTTCATCCGGTGTAATTCTGAGATGTTGGGTAGATTTAGGACATGCACTGACTCTGGAAGGGTCTGTCTGAATTCCTTATGTGCTGAGAAAATATTAAAACATTTTTAGTGGAAAAAATGTTGTGTTAATTTGAAAATAGTTGGACAGATTGATAACTCCTGTTCTTCCCACCATTAGACATATGAGTCTTATGATCCATGAACTGGCTGTGTCTCCAAAAGACCTTAAAATTTCTGATGTCGATTAACTTTCAATTATCAGCATTAGCACCAATATCAAACTTTGGTTGTTGTTTTAGGGTGACCATTTCAGGCATGTTCCCCTCTTCCTTGGAAGTTACAGCCATCTCTTTCTGGGTGTGAAATGGTAGAGTTTTACATATATAAAATCAATTTTTTTTTTACCTGTAAGTGTGAATATCTTCTGAGCATGCAAACCAGGCAGCTAAATTAAGGTAGGGACCATAGCATTTTTGTTTGGAAAATTATATCTAGTTCTTTATAACATTGGCTTCAGGTTTAAAGAAGTCTCAGTGTATATTTTTACATTCACAATTCACAGCTGCAGACAGGCCTAACTAGCGTTTGGACTTGACTTTCTTCTTGAAAAAAATCTGACTCTCAAATGCATTCTTTTCTTGTGAGGCTTAGGAATATTGATTTAATTTTTTTCTAATGACTTCTGTGTCAGACCACCCTTCATTTCTAGTCCTGAAATGAAGTGACAGTGTGTGGATGGCTGTGGAATAAGTGATGTCTTGGTCCTGGCCCAACACAGATTTCAGGCGCAGCACTTGTGCTGCCCTTGCCAGCCTCTGAGGCTAAAAGTCTGCCTCTGTCCCAGCATCTCATCTGCTTTCTCACTTGGACTCAGAAAAAAGGTCAAGCCTTGACTTTACAGGTCAGTGCAATGAGTGGCAGCAAACTAGGCTGAGGGAGGAAACCAAAAAACCTTTAAATTTGTATGTTGGGGTCAAACCCAGCGAGGATGCAGTTCTAGGCTTGTGCTTTGTGCTTTCAGGGTCTGTTTCCCTCCCTGGTTTGCACAGGGTGAGGTGGCTTTTTCTCCCAAGTACTTGAGCAGAGCCAATTCCCAGCAACTTATCCAACCATCCATTGCCTGAGAGCTTCCCCCATGGAGCAGCACTGTCCTGTCTGACCAGGGGGTGCAGGGCAGGGATTTGGAGAGAGAAAGCCTTGTTGTCTGATGAAGTGTGTTATTTTAAGACCTGGACATCAGTTTTATAGCTTGCTTTATGAAAGTTCTGTATTGTTGTTTAGTCTTTATTTCCATTTGCCCAAAGTTCTCCTACCAGGAGCTCTGGACACACATGTGCATGTATGTATATTTAAAAAAATATATACATAGTATGTCAACATACCAAATTCTCATTTCTGTGTTTTAAAGTCTGCCAAAAAAAGCAGCTTAAAACTGAACACAGACCAATTCTTCATGTGAGCCCAAGAGCACTGCAGACTCTGTGATTACACCTTTCATTCTGCTCAGTAAAATGAGGCATAGCTTGGCTGAAGAGGTGCTGAAGGTCCCAAAGCAAGTCTGGCAGTGCTGAGAATCCCATGTAGGTGTTTTGTTTCTCAGTACATTCATGTGACAAACTGTTGTCTGTGATGCTTTAAGCTGAAGAAAATTTTACAAAGCAACACTAAGGGAAAAAACCCAAAATTTTTAAAGGATGCTATGGCAAGGTGAATCAAAAGAAATCAATCTGAGGAAAGATATGGTGTTTCTCATGTTGCTCTTGGGGAGCAGTTCAGATCCCTTGGTATTACTTTCAAACTTTATGTGGGTTTATCATCTGATTAACATGGAAATGAACAGGGAAAAAATGTCAAATATGTGAGGAGAAAAGCTCAGGTGTGGTCTGAGAGGTAAGGAAATGGCTAATGTGGTAGGACTTATTATCCTTCTAGCTTAAATATTATTCCTCCCAAAAATAAAAGGAGAGGGAAGCAGGTGTGGAAAAACACCATGTGATGGTGCCTAACATCCTGTCAGGCAACTAATGGAGACTCAGCTGTTTGCTGTTATCCAGCCTTGGGATTAGGGAATAAGCATGTCTGGGATTTAGCATAAGCAGTGAAGGGCTGGTTCCCATGCTCTGGTGTAGGTGTGCACTTTGCTGCTCTGGGTTGTTACCTGTGAGCAGGGAATGGAGTAAGTGATCCCAGTCCTGTCCACTGTGGGAGCAGAGCTTGGGTACAGCACTGGGACCCACAGCAGGAGATGGAGTGGACTCTCAAAGCCCAAATTACTGCCTGAAATGCTAGAGGGGAAAAAATCAAACATGAGTTTATTTATCTACTGGTTGTGCCCCTGGGTTCTGAGCATGATTTCCACTGGGATGCTGCTCCCATGAGATCTTTGCCATGTCATTGTACAATGAGGGGAACTGATTTAAGGTGTTGGTCCAAGGAAGCTGCTCCCTAAATGCTTTAAACAGCATTAAGCTGTTCCCTAAATGCTGCTGTACACACTTCTGGGGGTGTTAGAAGGTGCCTTCACAACAGATTTAAAATAGAATTATGCTGCCTCTATTGGAAGAAAAATAAACATAATTCTTTTTTTTCATACAAAAGGTTAACCCTTGAACAGCATGAGTTTAGT
Organism: Calyptomena viridis; assembly: GCA_013390005.1. NCBI lineage: Eukaryota > Metazoa > Chordata > Aves > Passeriformes > Eurylaimidae > Calyptomena > Calyptomena viridis. The sequence goes on along the minus strand of WEIV01008630.1, from coordinate 958,150 downwards.
GGGAGAATGAGCTACAAGAGGATTTTCCCTGCAATATGTGAAGGACTTGAGGAAGGGAAATTAATTTCATGTATCAGAGTTGGAGGCTGGGGAATGGTAGTATATCAGGAGTTATATTTGCAATAGTGTTGTTGAGCCAATTTCAATCACACCATGGTCGGATACCAGAAACCTGAATTGTCCTGACTTCCTGGGAGTTAATTTATATTTTGGTGGAGTTCAAGGAGGACTTGTAGGACAAGCAAAGCAGCTCTCTATTAAGCTTATGAAAACTAAGACTTGTGATGTATTTTGTAACATCCACACACTGGATCCAAATCTCAGATATCCCATTAATTACAAATTCTTGCAATGAAAGCAGTCTGCAGTGACCTACAAGAGACCAGCACAGGACAAAGATGTTTTGGGAATTATTTAACTGTGGATAAAGCTTTGGAAAAGGAATTGGATGAATAATCAGATTTTTTTTTTCTCAGTAAAGTGTATAAATACTGAAATTTTAAGGAAATCAAAAATTAGCATGAGTATAGTCTTGGCAGAAAATTTATTCTCCAAAACAAGGGAAGGAGTTGGCGAATACCAAAGTGCCTTGTTTTTTAGATTAAAGTTCTTGGTTTTCATTTCAGAATGACAATTTTCTTTGTTAAATAATTGTCATAATTCAAAGAAATATTTCCTTTTGAGTAAAAAAGAATGTTTGAATCAATTACACAGGCGTGTGTGTACAAATTTTCCTTTCATTAGGCAAAAAATTGCAGTAAATAGGAAGCTTATTCAAGAGGCTGTGATTCATATATAACAGAAGGTTTTAAAAGAAAAGTACAACTGTTTCATTTATTTACATATGTTTATTCTTGCTATTTAGAAATGAGTGAAAGGCAAATTTTTTTTCTGGAAAAGGGGGAAATTTTTAGTGAGAAAAAAAATGTAGATTTTCTTTTTTCTTCTCTAAATATCAACTTGGGTGAACATGCAGGTTTTATAATAGCATTTTTTTTTTGTTTGCTTTGTTGCCCCAAATATCTACAGAATGAGTAAACTGTAGGAGTTTTTTTCTCCTCCTGTGCAAATTACATGTGAGCACATAATTACCTGTTACAGTAATTGCTTCGTTTCTACACAGAGGTAGCAACTATATGCAAATAAAGCACACAAATACCTGAATATTTTGGTATTTGTGTTTCATGTGCATGAAAATATGCATCACAGTTTCTATGTAATGGTAACTGATGATCATCTCATTTCTAGTGAAATGCAAACAAGTTCTGAGCAGCTTATCTCAAGATCTAAATTCAATTAGACTCCTGTAATGATTTGTCAAGAGAGTATTACATGCAAGGTTTTCTAGATATCAAAACCTTCATATGTTGTGTAAAACACTTGTACAAAATAATTGTGAATTAGGAATATTAAACAGTCTGCCTTGGTATTGTGAGATCTCCTCTCAAGGATGCTCCCACAGATCCTACAACAGAACAAGAGTTATTTAGCATCCTACTAATGACTCCTCCCCAAGTAAGGACTAGACAAAGACAGGCTTAAAATTCACCTTATGCAAGAGTCTGTGCTTGAATGGGATTCTCTTGATCTGGGTTATTCCAAGTACTCAGTCATGAGAATGTGCCTCTTGCTGTATTTTTTGAAGTCTCCCTAAATGTTCCCACCTCTGCCATCTCAGACAGTGAAGAATGTCATGGTGTTTCTGAAGCTCTGTAAATTTTTATATACTCCATGCCATTTGGTCCAGATTAAAAAAAAAACACCTCAGCCTAATTGGTGTCATTGGAAGTGGTGGATGCTTGGGATTTTTCCCTTTTCCCTGAAAATGCTGAAGTCTCCCCAGGATGAAGGTATGGCACCATTACAGAGGGATTACATGTCTGATTCATTCTACATTGTTTATCTTTTAAACACCACTAACCATAAATTAGCTGGTCTTCTGCGGCCATAAATTAATAGACTCCATTAGTGAGCAGTCAATTACAGGATGATTATTTTTCCCTTCCACCTCTTTGCATCCACTGTGTTTTCCTGGTGTCCCCACAGAGTCGGTGATGCAGCCAGCCCTGATCCCTCATGAGACTGACCCCATTGCTGCTCACACCCCTTCCTGGAGACTAGGGACCAGCTCCTTCTTAAAATAGTTGTATTTTTGCTCTCTGTGGCTTCGCTCTCACACTTGTTGCATTGCTCACCCTGTAGGTGTTTCCTTGTGGATGTGTCTGTAGTTATCTCTCAAAGTCACCTTCTCTGTGGTGAAGTATCCTTTGTCTCTATTCAGACATCTCTAGGTCAGACTGACAAAATTGTCTAATTCATGGCAGATTTTTCATAGGGCCTTTCATACCTCTCTGTCTTGTCCAGGCTCTGAGACAATTTTGTTGTGAATCCCTTAGGGAAAAGATTTAAGGTAATCTCTCCTTTATGGAGAGAGACTGTTTACCAGAGCATGGAGTGACAGGTCAAGGGGGAATGGCTTCATGCTGACAAAGTAGGTTTAGATGAGATTTTAGGAAGAAATGCTTCCCAGTCAGGGTGGGGAGGCCCTGGCACAGAATTCCCAGAGAAGCTGTGGCTGCCCCATCCCTGGAAGTGTCCAAGGCCAGGTTGGAGCCACCTGGGATAGTGGGAGGTGTCCCTGCCCATGGCAGGGGGTGGGATGACATGAGTTTTACGGTTCCTTCCAACCCAAACCATTTTATGGTTTTATGATAAGGAAACTGTCTGTGTTCAGGTGTCTGCTGAGAACTCTTGTCCCCAACATGTTGTTCTGACCACAGCAGTTCTCAGCCTCCTCATGTGACATCTGGTTCAGTCTGTGTCTACCTTACATTCATGGCTGCTTTGAACCAGTTCTTGTTTTAGATTGTATATTATTTAGAGGAAAGAATCAGTTTCTTTACCCCTGTGTTTGTACATCATCTAATCCAGTGAAGCGTAGATTAACTGGTAGTCCTAAATACTCTCAAGAAGTACAAATAATATAGAGAAACAAATTTATTCTGGATTTAGAGATTAGGATTTCCTCACCATACACAACACGTGAAATTTATCAGCACAAAATTAATGCGTGATTAGATATCAAGAATATTTTGTCTGTTATCAAGTGTCCTAGACAGGAATGGGAAATATTAGTTGATTCCCGTAAACCAAAGTTACATCAGGTCTTTAACGATTCTTTAATGATTTCCTAAATTAAATTCATAACAGCTATAGGACAAAATGAATAATGGCATAAATGTTATTCTTCCTTTTTTTTTATTCTTTTAAAGGTTTGGTATTGAACATATAAATAAAACGATAGTAAGAAGCCTTTTGAAAAGATAGTACCTTGTATCTTATGAAAAGGTAGTAAAAAATCCTTTAATTTAGATGAAAAGACAGATCATAGGCAGATTTTTAGATTCATTTCAGTATCTTGGGTATTTCTGGATACCTTAATTGTGACAAGCTGGCCAAACACATCCTGGGAATTTATGGGAACAATGCAGAACAGAGGCAATGCAGGTGAAGGAGGAGGTCCTTGCAGATTCCCAGTGAGAACTGGTCCAACAGGAGGAAATGATGCCTTTAAAACACCCTGTTTCTGGGAGGACTAGTCTCCCAAAGCACCTGTATTCAGCCTTTGAAGAATACTTTGCAATCTAGCACAATCTCATTCCTGTTCAAACTGCAGATTAGATGGAGGCTTGAGATTGGTTGTTTGGTGGCAGTCTTGAAAAGAAATGATTTATAAACACAAACTGTAGCTAAATTTTGAAGGGAACTGGATCTGCAGACATCAATGGCACGATTAGAAACACCGTGGGGAGTACATGCATAAAGCTGCTTTTAATTCTCAGCTTTTCAAGCATTTAATGGCTTGACAGCAACATTTTAATAACAGCCGACTAGGCCCAGTTTTGGCATGCACTGCATACGGAAACAGCTCCTGGAACTTGTCCATGGAACAGTGAATTCTGTTTCTGCAGGCTAGAGCTCATGTGGAGATAGAGCACTGAGATAGAGCACTTGGAATTCAGGACACTTTTCCATCGCTGGGTGCTTGGGAATGTTGCATGTTCTCGTAGCAAGGCCTTGCCGTCCCTCAGCACGGGCTGTGCTGAATTCATTGCCCAACACACGTTTTCTTCCTCGACTGTCTTCACTGAGCTGCACTGAAAAACATGTCTTAGAGCAATGCAGTTTTGATTCTGGAATTTTGTGGTGTGCTCCAAGCCTCCATCAGTGACGAGGCAGAATGGGAGACCTTTGAAAGGACTCCTAAATACCAGAGCTCCTGTCAGAAGTTGCCGACTTTAAAAAAAAATTAAGATTTGATCTCTCTGAACCTTGGTTTTAATGTTTAGAAGGGAAATGTCTTGAAGAAAAACATAAAAAGGCATTTTAAACTCAATTTTGAGCTTCAAAGGACTCAATCCTATTTCCTGATAATACCGTAGCTTTGATTCTCTTGTTGTATTTTATACAGCACTGGCTTATAGCTCTGAAAGAAAAATCTAAATAGACTGATGGTTATGCAAAGTGCTACAGGAACAGTATGTATCAATAAATAGTTTATTCAAGGAAAATTAGGGATGTTTAGACTATTAAAATGGAATGGCTACTTAGGCCCTTGCATATACAGTGAGATTTCAGTCTTCCAGCATAGGCTAGTTGTATGTTTAGACCAAAACAATTATCTTTATAATGCTTTGCTACTTCTTTGGTTGTTGCTTATCTTTGCTTTTACTTTATTTTCTTATCCAAAAAAAAAAGAGGAAAGTGAATTTAAAACTTCCAGGCCTTTTTTAGCTTTTATAAATTCAAAATCTCAACCAAATTTTGTCGTTCTATATCCTTGTCCAAAAGGTGGAAATACATGCTGTTTGCTAAAAAACAGCTGACAAAACACTGCAGTGGGAATTCAATTCACAAGATATTCCTCAGTATTATGTGTTTTTGCATTTTAAAACATAAGAGAAATAAGCTGCTTTCACTCCTCACATTTGTATCTTAGTGTAGCAGCAATTGCTCACCACTCAGCCAAATTAATCCACTGACCTTGTTAAATATACGTGTGGGCTTTTGCAGGGAAGTGTCCTAAATATAGAAGTAAATTGCAAATGTTGTTTGACCAAATGGTCTTACATTGGCTGGGGAATTCTGCTCATGCAAGCTGCACCAAATGCTGGAAAACGAATGAATTTACCTGCCATTTGAGTGTAATAGCTGCTAATGTGGAGCAAAACAGACAAGCAGACGTAGCAAAGACACCGGGCGTTACACAACTCGAGTTTGGTCTGAGCTGTGACTTGAGAGGAGTCGTGCACTTTAAATTGTGCCGTGTAGAGGTTTCTCATCCTTTTGGCTGGTTTCCTTCCCTGTCTGAGCCCTGGTCACAGCTCATCTGTTTCCCAGGGCTGTTCTGGCTCAGGGCTGGCTCAGCTGCCGTGGGCGACGTTGCACCCTGGCAGTGAGCGGGCGCTGCCAGCTCCGATTCCCAAGGACTCAGCATGGCATTCCCTCAAGTTCAGTCACCGGGTTAGGCATCTTTTAATCTAAAGAATCAGGAAGAGATTTTAATCTAAAAAATCGGTCGGAGACAAAGATCTGCACCGTCCTCTGTTGCCTTTCCAAGCGAGTAAAACAAATTGTTTGGGAAACTTGAGAAAAATTGTGGATGTGGTTCATAATTTTATAATAAAATGGCAGGGGAGATGGGGAGGTTCCTTTAATTAGATTATGATTTTTTTGAGCTGAATTTTTAAGGGAGATATTCCCCCATCATTGGTTCTTCTGTTACAGAGGAGTAGAGGGCAAGGACCCTCTTGGATCTCTGTGCAAGTAATCAAAAATAGTATTTTCAGTATTAACAAATTCCAAAGCTGCAGCCACTTATGAATGTGCTTATGTTTAAGCATGTGAATAATCTCATTGCCACCAAATACAAAACTCCTTTGAAGGTGCCCCAGTAGATTCAGATATCCATTAGAAATTGGAAAAACTTGGGTATCGTTTTTCTCAAGTTACTTTGGGCAAAATAAGCCATGCAACAGAATGTATTGAAGTCCAGGTGAACTGACTTAAGACCTTCTAAAACTGACTTCAAAACCCATGTACAAGTGGGGAGCCCCTTTGGATCAGATGACATTCTTGCCAATAAGGCATGTGCTTACTCCTAGTGTATCAGCAGAGCTTTCAGCCTGTTGTTTGGTCTTTCCACTGAGTGGAAGTTGCACAAAAGCACTCAAAATGTACAAAACATAAGCACTGAAATTGCAAAGACTTTCTTTTATTTCTAGAAGATAAAGGAATATCAACATCCTCTCAACTAACCCTTGCCTTGGCAACAGTGTATTTTAAAATACAGAGGGTTTTAAAGTCATTTTTCAACCCTTCCATTTGGATTTCTCCCAGGATTAAATGCATTAAGTTGCTGCTCTGGTGATTGCAGTGGTTAGATTAGTGATCTAGGTGACTGGTTTTGAGACGAAAACATATATAAAAGGAGGTTTTTGATGTTATTACATTTCACTGCTCCTTTCAAGGTGGTAAAGCCCCACATTTCAATGTAAAGATATTTACTGCAGAAAAACCAGGACCAAAATAAACAGATAAGATCTGAACAAAACTGATCACTCAACAGCATCTATATGTGCCATAGACTTTAATCCCTCTTACTAGAGAATCTTCTCTGAGTTCAGTGGCATTGTTTGTTTTAGTTCCCTAAAAAATGCACATGATGGGAAGAAGTATGTTGATAATAATGTGCTGTGAATAGCATGAAGGCATTCTGTGCACAGCGTATCATATCATCCATCATTAAGTTTTTCTTCTCCCTCTCTTGCTAATGGCAGCAAATCAAATATTTAAATGCATTTGTTAGTCCTATGTGCAACTGTAGGAGTATGTGGAGCAGGAAAGAAACAGATTGTGTAGGACAAAATTAGGCTATAAAGTGCATTTTAAACTGGAGATTTAGTAATGGACACAGAGCAAATGAACTCAGAAAATTAACATTAGAATTTGCACTTTAAATGCTTCCTAATTGGCACCTCTTGGGATCTGTTTTGAACTCACCCAACATGATTTTTTTCTTTTTACTGAAAACAGTCAGTTTGGGCTGACAGCACCTGGGTCATAGTGAATGAGAGATGATGATGTATTTGGCAGCTTTTCTAGTTGAGCACTGACAAGTCTTGTTCTCTAAAGAAAAAAATCAAAACATATCAATCCACATGCTCACTGTACTGAGGAACTTCGTTGTCATATCTTTCAAATTGTTTTAGTGTTTCAGCCCTGCAGAAGTGAAGGCATAACAGAAGGAGACAACTATATGCAGTTTCACTTTGTTGAAAACAACTACATAAGGAAAGCAGAACATAACTAGCAGAGTCCCGATAAGGTCATGTCAAACAAATTAATAGGAGACAGAAAAGAAAAGCTTAAAAATCCTTCTTTTAAGATGATAGTCCTGCTGGATGGAAAACTAGTTGGGCCAGCCAATCCAGTCCTTCTCTTGACTTGCTGCCTTTTATGTCCCCAGGATCCTACGCTGTCTGGATGTGAGTGTATTTACTCATCCTTTTCTGGAGTGTTTGTGTGTGCTGACCCAATCTGCCTTCCAGACCTCATTAGAGCTGTTAACTGACTGATCCAAAAAGCCACCTCCTGCCCCCTCTTTCAAGTGAAAGACAAGACAAGAAAAATGTCATATTGGCTTAAAATATTTATATTTGAGTGAGGAATGCCTGGGTTTCCAGAGTGTGCACCACCTTCAGCAGCTCTGCAGAGCAGCTGGAAATCTGTCTCACTGTTGGCTGGATTTGTTGAGACATCAAAGGACCTGGGGCTGATTTTTGGTGGTAGTTTTACATCACTAACTGCTTAGATAGTGCTCAGCACTGCAGCCTCAAATGGACTCCCTGTGATGCCACCACAGGTAGTAGAGCAAGGATGTGCAGGAGGAAATCTCCTCCTTCCTATTGGGAGAAGAGTTGATTCCAGACCTAGTCTGAGGACAAATGCTAAGAATATGTGAAGATTGTGCATAAGAGCCCCTTGTGCTTTTACTCCCTGTCTGTCTGCACCAAAACAAGGGAGCATGTGCTAAAGTCCCTATGGAGAGATGATTTCCAGCCTTAGCTGAATCCTACAGACCCAGGCAATTCCTTTAATTCTGGCTTCCAGGTGGGTCACCCAGCAGCTTTTCAGGAATTCTTTTTCTTGCGACAGAATTTTACAATTATATTTATGAATACTTAAATTTTCAGTTAGAGTGAAGAAAAATAGTTTTGAATAAAAATATGTAGTGGGCTTCTTACCATTTCAAACATAATGGGTCAAATATCAAAAACTTATTCATTAGTGTGGTTGAGCTTTATTGAAGGACTTCATTAACTAAAGAATAGGATAAATATATAACTTTTCTTTTAGTGTTACCACCTTTTGTTTGTTGTGAAGAAACTGAGGGCAAAAGAGGATAGAACAGTACAAGGATATCCTGACATAAAAAGTTGCAACATGAATATCTGTGACCTTGAATTTGTCTATTCTGCCTCCTTCTGTTAAACAGCCCAGGGATTAGTCATTTTAGGAATCAATTTTTTTTTTCTGCATTGAAAATAATCGAGTCAATAGGTTTGTGTTTAAATATAGCCTTGTTTGCTTCCCTGTAACCTGTTGCTTAGTTCTACTGACTAAATGTCCTGAGGCACAGTCTTCTCATCCTTTTGTCAGTGGAATCTACTTAATTATTCACCTTAGAGCAAAGATGTTACAATTATAGCCTTCCCTTTGTGTAAGTAACCAAGCAGCTCTTTGACTGTTACGTTAACTGTTTAAGAATTAAAATAGCTGAGTATAAATCTGGCCCCTTTATTCATGTGAATTCAGGGGCCGTAAAGCTGAGAAGATGGGGTTTAATCTGATAACTACTATTTTACAGATCACATAGATGAATCTAAAATTCTGATTAAAGAAGTGTGGGAAAACATCTACACATGTATTTTGGGAGTTTTTTCTTAAGGATTTCTATGGGCTTGGGATCTGGCACTCTTTTTCTTCCAAAACAATTTACAGTTCTCTCCCTTCTATCCTCAACAATGTGTGAAAAGAGCTACCAGTTGTAACAATTCCTGGTCCTGAAACCTTCCTGCAAATTTTCCTGTTTCCAAGTCCTCTTCCTTCTAGCAGAGAAGGAGCCTGGAGTGTATTCCCTGTTGTTTGCAGTTAAAGTTTATTAACATATTTACCATCCTTTATCCCTGTTTGCTCACTGTGGAGATGCTGCTCACAGATCTATAATCAACTCCAGTTGAGTAAATTAGTGGCAAAATTATTAACTGCATTTCTACTGCTCTGCAGTTCTGGCAGTCAGTGTTTTTGTGTGTGTGAATGCACGAAAACAAAGTTTTGAAGCTTTTCCTGTAGAAGACTCACAAGTGTGACAAAACATCTTAAGCTGGAAACTCTCAAAGTGAGTCTTCTCTGTAGATTTTAAACACCTCATTTTCCAGTTTTAATTGGGACAAGTAATTTTCAGGCACTACAAACTGCAGTTTGGGACCTGCAGGAAATGAGGACTCTGCATCTTGGGAGGACTGGTCCCTGATCAAACAGCGCTGGGTTCATTGAAATCGTTCTCTGTGCTCATGACATCATGCCATGCTTTTCAATTCCAAGGTTGTTTTTTGTATTTAGTATAAAGGTCATGTTAGGATTAAAAACAATGAACAGCTCACAGCATGTCTAGTGACCCTGTAAGAGAAATGGTAACGCATTTCACAGTAAAATATACGTGTGCTAAGCACAGTGCTGTGTCCAAGAAGTGGAATTTTCTAATTATGCAGTAATTTTGGGAAGGAATGTGCTTGTTAGAACCAGGCCAGGTGTGCACTTGTGATGGGAGTTGGAAACGCTGTGTAATTACACACCTTGAATAATATAAAGTTTACAATAGCCATACAACTGATGCAGCAAGATGTAAATACAACAAGTCAGTGTCTAAAAGGACACCTGTAATCTAGCCTACAGCTAGTGCAATTATGTTTGAAACAGTCTTGCATTAAAATTTATTAGTGTGTTAAAGTTGCCACTGTTCTAAAACAACAAAAAAAAGGAGAAATACTTCAGAAAATTATTTGAATGATGTCTTTTCAATGATGAATGGAAGTTTTTTGAGGAATCTTTCTCTAGTTTCCTGAAGAGAGAAATCACAGGAAAATCACATTTCTCTAAGTATTCTCCAATTCAGTAATTATGCAGTAGTTTCCAGTAAATTGGTTTTATACTTTGATGTTTGTAAAGGACTTGCATTGTGTGTGTCTGTCCAAGAGATCATCAAAACTTTTACCACATTGCAACAAATTAAGAACTTCAGAGCAAATTTAAAGACGGAGAGAAAAGAGGGGGGAAAAGAAAAAGATTTCTGTAATAGTCCTTGTATAATCTGTTGTGGTTTCCAAAGTGCTTTGTTTGCAGGGTGTAGAGATTTGAGCTGGAAGAGATCAGCAGGATTTCTCCAGAATTACTGAAAAATGCTTCTTGTAAAGCTGTTCACCAGCACAACTTTGAGCACTGCCTGATGACCCTTCAAAGGGACAAAGTCTGTGCCTTTCTGTGTGTTTCCAGCCATTGCTGTCACAAGGTGCCCGTGCTCAGCTGTGTGAAGCAGGAGAGGACAAGCCCTCTTGGTCCTGGTGTCACCCCTTGTCTGATCCCCCTGCCCAGTTGTGTGCAGGGTCACTGGTCCCATCCTGGGCACAAGGACTGCCAGAGCCCCTCAGAACCCTGGGCAGTGCAGGTCCTTTGCCCTTCCCCTCAGCTTCACTCTTCCTAAAGGTTTCTCTGCACCCAGGGGACACCCTGGCCCCAAGGAGCAGCGAGGAGGTGACTCAGAGCCAGGCAGAGCAGAGGGATGTGCTGGAGCCTGTCTGGGCTCTCCCTGGGCACAGGAGAGGTTGTGCTGGGACAAGCAGCTGGCACAGAGGCTGGGAGTGCCCGGCCATGGCCCTGCTCTGCCACTGCTTTGCCCAGGCAGGTCACCCCCTGCCCTGGGCCAGTCTGCACCTAGTAATGACTTGTGTGTGCAGGCGTGTCATACATGTACATGAGGGCTGTTGGCATGAGCCAGCACCTTCCTGGGAGGGGCTCCTGGGGCAGCTGGAGAGCATGGATAACTGCTGTGCTCTGTGTCTTTAGAGCTAAAAGCCTTGTGCAAGTCTTGGGTCTGCATCAAAGACCTCACTGCTAAAGCTGTCTGGTTTTACTGTCCCTGGTCTTGTGGTTCTCCCCTCTCACACATTCCCTGTGCTGCTCAATTTGTCTAGATTCTGGTTAGATATTCAGCCCCTACCTGTCCCCCTTCAGTCATGAAATTGGATGTTCTAATTATACAAAAGGGAAAAAAAGAGTCTCTGTATTCATCTGATTGAGGTGGGAGGTTACTGCTCCGTTTTCCTGATTTATTTGCTGCTGCTCTGTGCATAATAGAACAAGCCTTGAGGACAGGAACTTAGACCAAGCAATGCTCACAGCATTATTTCCTTCCCTGGCTGTTTGAGCCACCCACCAGCTTTCCACGCCTCGAGGTAGGAAAAGGAGTGTGCTGCTGGTGACCGACGTTCCCTGTGCTGCCATCACAAGCAGCTACTGGTGACAATATAAAGTGCACGTGCCAGAGGGGTGAAATAATACAAATAAAGGCTTTGTACGTTGCAGGCAGTGAGTGCTGACAGGTAACAGGTGGTTTGTGGAAAAGGAAAAGCCTGTATCCATGCAGAGCTCCCTGTCTCTGGAAGGAGATGGTAGCTAATGCCAGGTGTCTCCTGCTTGTAGATACAGAGACTTGAGTGACCCATTTATCACTAAACTGTGAGTCCCCCCAGGCACTGGTGAATGATTTAGCGATGGCAGTGGGAAAGATGAGCAGCACAGAGCCGGGCAGGGTGTGATGCCCAGGAGGCCTGGGAAATCCAGGTGCCCTGAGCTACCTGTTAAGGGCATTTCTGTGTCTTCAGGAGCTGAGGCTTCTCTGAGCAGGGAATGGAACTTGGCTGCACTGTTTGATCATGATCCATACCCATCAAAGCGGAAAAATGACAAACAAAGGGTTCTTTTTACTCATAATTTAGAAGGAAGTGTAAAATCTGGTGTGACAAGTTTAGTGAAATAAAGGCACAGGAAAGAGCCATTCAGTGCTCACATGTATCCCATAAAGAGGAGCAGCTCCCCTTGGCTCTGACCACTGCAGTGTAAATTTAGGAAAATAACTATTTTGCAAACAAGCAGCTCTTTGAATCTTCCCTTGCACAATTATTACCATAATTGATTAACTCATCTTCATATTTGAGTGTAGATTTTTAATTGACTCTGACACATAGGCAAATAACCTTCAAGACAGGGTAAGAGATTTGTTGGAAGTTAGGACTTTGTGGAGGAAATATAGAAACCTGCATGAGAGGGAGCTGACAGAAGGTGGGACAATACTGCCTTGCAGAGGATTTGTACAAAACACTGTGTACACTCCTTGCTCTTTTGACCTACACTCATCAACTCTCATCATCATTTTGGCTCCATTTTACAAAGCTAGGATTGAAATTTAAAACTAAGAATTAGCACTATATGACCATCACTGGAGGAAGGTTGCACTGGTGATGTGCAAAATAGCAGCTGAAATGTTTCCCCCCACACCAGCTGAGCCCAGGTTAAAATTGCGGCTGCTTTTTATGTGAACCTCCTTGTCTGCCAGGAGAGGATCTTCATTGTGTCACAGGACTGAGAGAAAAGAACAAAGATGAAGGAGTTTGGGGTTGGTTTTTTGAGAAGAAGGGAATGCTCCCGAGTTTTACTGTATTTGCAAAGAATGTCCCTTACTGTGAGAACTAAAGGGCTGCTTAGTCTGTTAAATTTTTCAGAAAGGGAGGTGACCTGGTTACCATGTAAAAGTGCCTTCAGGGCAAGGTATGCAATATATGTTTCTAATGTAGTGAAGAAAGAAATAGGAACAACCAGTGACTGGAAGAGAAGCCCGTTAAGTTCACCTTAGAGGTAAAGCATCGAGTAACAGGGCACTAAGCCTTGAGGGAGAGAAAAATTATGAAATGAAATAATAGTTTCTCATCTTGGTTGAGATGTAACTCTAAAAGAAGTATTTTATTCAAGCACAGATGGTTGGATTAGAAACAGATTATGACAGATAAGGGGAATATCTCAAAATTCAGAGGTGGCCTGATGGCCCAGTGTAGCTATCTGTGGCTTTCCTAAGTTGGTTTTTGTCTTAAATAAATTAGAGACAGGTCACATTGGAATAGCAGACCTCTGACTCTCTTCCTTTGCCCACTCTGACTCATACAATCTCTGTAAAGATATCAATATTTTGAGGGTGGGAAAGGGAGTCCTGTGTCTGTAATTCACCAAACATGTCATACTGGATTTTACACTTTCCTGTATATTGTAAGAAATCTAAATGTAGCAGTTGTGGCCAGATTCCAGTCCCTTTACATCATTTAGGTGGATAATTTGTTCCACTGTGTTTTTCTTTCTTCTCAGCTGTACTTTCTCTTTGAAGCCTCCAGCTACTGGATTGGGGAGGTAAATTATAGTCTTTCTTAGTCCTCAATTGTGCCTCTTGTTTCAATTTTTGGAACTCACATAATTGATTCATTGCAGGATTGCTTGCATTCATACGATTAAATCGCTGGAATCCCTTTTCACAGAAGCTGCTGTGTGAAAATTGTTATGATACTTAAAAATGATCTTTTAGTACTTCCTTTCTTGGGGCTATGGGAGAAACAATGTTTTCTCTGTGTCATTAAGTACAAAAAAGGTACTTGCTCAGTTTTCAACATGTGCATTTGTTGGCTTGGTGTTGCTTCTTTGGTGCAGGGTTTTGAGGGTAATTTTTCCTTTTTGATTTATTTAATGACAGGTAGAGATACCTGTGTGAGAATTTGGCTCTGAGTAATCGTGATAGAATCATAGATATTTGTCTTTATATTTTGGAAGTTTTTTTACCCATCAAGTACCTCTGAGGTATCCATCAAAAACGGTGAAGATGAAAACTGATTCTTCTGATATTTTAAAAGAGGGAAATCTTTCCCTTTTCAGAACTGAGCTGTAAGAATAAAACCATCTTTGTTCTTCTTTTAAAAGAAGGTGTCTTGTGCAGGTCACTCTCATAAGTATTGAAAACTGCAGTGCCTTTCTCATCTGCTCAATGTGAATGTCTCTTTAATGCTAATTAATGCCTGTTTGTGATGGACACCTGCAAACCAAGGTCTGGATTTTGTAGACTGCATTATTTTTATTATTACATGTAATTATATAATAATTTTATTATTATATCCATGTGTGTTTCTGAGGAGCTGCTCTGGAAAGATTTATACCATTCATGCTTTTTTTTTATTTTACACATATTTAGATTCTTTTGTCCTAAACACAAATGTAGAAGAAAAAAATGCAAATGAAGAGCTGGTTTGTGTTTGGTTAGTGAACAGGGCAGGAAGTCTGGATGTGCAAATGCCCAGCAGGCTCAGGGGTTAAACCTCCTCCCTTTAATTTTTACAATGGATTCTCAACATCCAATATAAACAAAACTCAGCAAATTATTCCTTATGCTGTGCTCAGCTCTCCAATCACATTCTCCTTTATTCCTTATTATATACATGCTCCCTGAAAGTTAATTTAGGCAACTGGGAGAGGGCCATGTGAGAGGAAGAGGAATTCTTAATCACCAGGGATTAACTTAAAATTTTAAGCTGTGTAGTATATGAATCACATAACCAGGAAGTTATTATTTTAATCAAATAAAATGTCCAAGACCTGAAGAAGAAAGTTAATGTAAAATTTATAAGGGAAGCTTCTTAAAATTTTGCACAAAGAAAATCTACTTGGAAAGTCCTGAATTAGTTCTGCCACGTTCATACCACTCCAGCAGCTGAGTTTTATAATTGGACTGGACCAGGAAGATGCAAAATTCACCCCGGAGCATCTTGGGGAAGGAAAGAACAATGTGATCCAGAAACAACAGGTTGGCCCAGCAAAGCAGATGCTCTTTGAGGTGGTCCAGAGTTGTGCATCCAGTCTCACCAGAGAGCTGAAACAGGAGCTTCCTGAAGTGACAGGTTAGGGGATGGGGTGGGAAAAATCAGAGACAAGGAGAATAAAAATAAAAGTTAAAAAAAATCCTGCTGTGGATTGGCAAAGGAAACCAAACTGGATTAAGGCAAACTTTTGTCAAAAGAATTTTCTGCAGAAAAATGTGGGTTTAACCAAACCCTGGGATAAAAAGTGAAGACTTTTTTTTCCCTTGCAAAATATTGAGGGTTTTGATGAAATTTTACTAAAAAGAAAAGATAGAGTGAAATATTTTTACATATGAAGCAGCTGTTTTCCTGAGAACTTATATTAAAAAACGTGTAACAGACAACATGAAGAACCCAATGTTTTACCTCCATTGAAACAAAGTATTTTGATTGACTGAATTTAAATTCTGCTGAAATATCCTCCTTTTAAATTCTGTTGCTGGTGATATTTTGTCTTTTTATCCTGATCCCAGATTATTTTGTTTAACTTGGATATTTTGCCTTATAAAAAGTTAGTTATCAACAAGCTCTAGTCAGAGATGACACCTAGTTGATCCAGCTGAGTTGGGGCACTACACAGCACCAACGTGCAAATAAGATTGTTGTTAAATTTACTCTTGCTTTCAGTCATACTGAGATCTCTCAACAGCAGCTTCCAAAAATGCTTTTCTGAAACAATGCACAGTGGGATTGAAAGCCCAACAAGGTTCAGTTTAATATGATTTTTGAGCAGGATCCTGAGGGATGGCTGCTCTGTAACTCACAGGTAGAGCTGTGTATCATAGCTGCACTTATTTCTGCAGGTGCTGTAACACAGGATTGAAAGTTAATACCCAATCTTGTCCATGGGCTGTAAGAAACTGTATTTAGTTGCATTTTCCATGGGATTTCCTCCTTGTTTGATATCTCCCCCAGCCAAACTCAGTGTAAGCAAAGGTTTACTCAGGCATGTAGGATGCAGCAGAAATGTCAGACTTCTGCAGTCACCTGCAATCAGCCACAGCTCATATCAAAGTGGCTGGAGCTACACTATAACTGGGTTGGGAAGTGCATGTAATGCAATCACCTTCTGTGCACTTAATAAAGGATTCTATGATTATGAAAAGTACCTTTAAATTAAGGGTTTCCAACAAACTCCTCTCAAAACACGTTGTGTCTCTTTGTTTGCCATGTGTCACGCAAAAGGAACACGTAATTCTTGCCCATTTAAGAGACAAACATTGACATCTCCCCAGAATTTTGAGGCATCTTTTCCTATTTCTCAAGTTCATGTTGCTGTGGTAAGTTGGGATGTTCTGGTTCTCTGTATCAGAGGCCAAGCACAACTCTCAGAGCCTTGAGGGAAGTGTGATGGGCATCAAAGTAGGTCTAGAAGGACCTCATGCAACCCCTGGGCAACTCGTTGTGCATCCATGCTTTAACAGGAAGCTTTCTTTGTTCTAAGATTTACATTTTGTTTTCTGCAGCAGGCTTTGTTTCTGCTTGAAGAGTTCTTTTTCTCCCTGGTTAAAAAGTCTCTTCTTGCTTGCTGCTGGCTGTGCAGTGCCCGGTGAATGAGTTTTGATAATTTCTGTTGGGATTAATTAATTAATTGCAAATGTCTTCAGGCTAAATTGTGAGTTTGCATGTCAGGATGCTGTACATAATCAACAAAATCACTCAAGGGCTTGACATTATGGAGGTTACATGGAGATTGTGAGAGGAGCACATTCATTCCATATTAGTCAAAACTTTGTATATGTTATTTATAGACCAGTTCCTGTTCTATGAATTCTCAGAGTCAAAAGCACACATTTAGAATGAAATGTTAGGGTAGGAACAGAAGCAGGAAGGTAATTCCACCAACTGAGACTATTTGATGAAGTTGCAAAAATGTTTAAAAGGATGGCTTACAGTTGTAATTGGGAAATAAGACTGAAATAAATAAAGATCCATAGTAATATTTCAGGTTAGATGGAACACTGGTATCCCAAATATGTGAGCACTAATGAAGCATTGTATGAACTTCCAGAGACTGGCTACACCAGCTGAGTGAAGGGCACAGGATACATCATAAAGTCAGAGAAAGAGCTTTAATGTGGATGTTATCATCACCAACTGATCCATGGGAATAAACACTGCATGAGGTACATGAAAAAAGTTTTTAAAATTTATAAACCTGAACCTTTTGGCTTCTAGATTCTAGATTATTGGGTAGTGTTTTTCTTTTTTTTTTTTTCCCCTTTAACTGACATGCCCTGTCTTGTAAAAAGCCTTTTCAGAAACCACACTGAGTTAGTCCAGCAAACTTGAGGCAAACTCAGCTGCACAAAGGTCTTATGTTCTATAAGGAAACAGGAGGCAGATTTTTTGAATGTCTTAGATTTGCATTTTGAAATCCTCAGTTTAAATCCCCTTGGAAACAAAAGCATTGTTGCTTCTGCTGGATTCACCACTTTTTATGCAGCAGGTCAAGGACTCGGATCTTGTTGGTTCAAGTAGGTGCTTATGGTTTTGATCTGTAGGGTCTTGCCATCTCTGTCCTACACTGAGTTTCTTGGGATTTTTTTCTTTTAGTGAGAGCAACTCATTGGTCTTAACTGTGCAACAGACTTGGACCCAGTGTGTTGCCAGTCAGTCACCAGTTTTCCCCCAGTAGGGCCTGGGAGGAATCCCCACCAGGCTGTCTGCCTTTCCCTGAGGAGCAATACTATGTTTGTACTGTTTTCATGTCAGGAGCAAAGAATCTGACTCAAAAAGAGATGGAACCTGCAGGCAGCAGACCCTTGGTGTTGCTGGCTGGGGTTTTATTTGTCATTAAATGTGGATGCTCAGGCTGGGAGAGGTGGTTAGAATTTTTGGAATAAGGCTGAGGAGAAACAAAAATCTCGGCTACTCAGCGTGGCTGTCCAGAAACTCAACAGCACCTATAGGAAAGCTATAGTTAAACAATTTTTGAAAAGAGAAGGAAAAAAAAGGCAGACAGAAAATATCACTAAGTTTTGAGATAACCTGGAACAGTTATACATCTGCCTCTGGATTCCATCAGCTCCTCTGCAATCTTACTGTCCATAAGCCACAAAATTACAAAAGTAAGTTCTTGCTTCCCCTTCCTTTCTGCTGTGGATCACAAGAACTCTTTTGCAAGAAATCATTTAAGTGTTTGTGATGAAAAGATTCTGAACTTGTGCTTTTAATGCTCAATGATACAGCCTAAGACTTTGCAGACTTTGTGTTATTTACATTTCTGGCTGGATATTTTGGTTCCATAACCAGGTGCACATGGAAATTTGACATGCAGCAAAATGCTCTAAGCATGCATGAAAATGCAGCATATGGTTGGTGAGGTTGGACAGTATTTAAAGGTTATCTTTGCTGTCAACATTTAAGGTTTTTAAGCAAGTTGCTGTAATAACAGCAAAGCAAAACTCTG